>CAJNDT010006019.1:302500-435465 GCA_905221615.1 Symbiodinium sp. CCMP2592 | reverse complement strand
GCCTTCTGAATCGTTTTTTGGACGGGGATGTCTGTCTAGGGGACCTGAAGGAGGTCATTAGGTCACACAGCAACAAGCAACAAGTTTGGCGAGGGTTGCTGAACAGAAAGGTCCCGGTGAGGCATCGGGAGGACGAAAGTTTTGACCTACTGGGCCTTTCTTGTCTTAAGGCATCTTGCGGAGTAGCGGAGTAGCGACAAGTGCGATTTACGTGGCCTGGCCAGCGGAGTATTTTATACCCCGTTTTAAAATTATACTACTTTAATGTTCCGGAGGAGTAACCGGTGGGTCCTGTGTGCTAGTAGTCTACGGGGGAATGGGGGCCTGTCTTGGACGAAGGAAGGAATAGGTCAAACTTTCGTCCTACCGCAGCGTCAATTTTGGGTGCCAGAGTCCAGCCCAAGCAAACCCAGGGTGAAAGTGTTCGGCTTTGCTTTCACCAAGACTGCAAAGGAGGGGACTCTTGCCTCGAAAATGGAGGCTGCCTTCTGAATCGTTTCTTAGACGTGGATGTCTGTCTAGAGGACCCTGCAGGAGGTCGTTAGGTCACACAGCAACAAGTTTGGCGAGGTTTGCTGAACAGAAAGGTCCCGGTGAGGCATCGGGAGGACGAAAGTTTTGACCTACTGGGGCTTTCTTGTCTTAAGGCATCTTGCGGAGTAGCGGAGTAGCGACAAGTGCGATTTACGTGGCCTGGCCAGCGGAGTATTTTATACCCCGTTTTAAAATTATACTACTTTAATGTTCCGGAGGAGTAACCGGTGGGTCCTGTGTGTTAGGAGTCTACGGGGGAATGGGGGCCTGTCTTGGACGAAGGCAGGAATAGGTCAAACTTTCGTCCTACCGCAGCGTCAATTTTGGGTGCCAGAGTCCAGCCCAAGCAAACCCAGGGTGAAAGTGTTCGGCTTTGCTTTCACCAACACTGCAAAGGAGGGGACTCTTGCCTCGAAAATGGAGGCTGCCTTCTGAATCGTTTCTTAGACGGGGATGTCTGTCTAGGGGACCCTGCAGGAGGTCGTTAGGTCACACAGCAACAAGTTTGGCGAGGTTTGCTGAACAGAAAGGTCCCGGTGAGGGCATCGGGAGGACGAACAGTTTTTGACCTACTGGTCCTTTCTTGTCTTTAAGGCATTCTTGCGGAGTGCGGAAGGAGAGAGTAGACGACAAGTTGCGATTTACGTGGCTGGCCAGCGAGTACTTTATTACCCCGTTTTTAAAATTAATACTTTTAATGTTTGCCGGAGGGGAACACCCGGTGGGTCCTAGTTGTGCTAGGAGGTTTTGTCACGGGGAATGGGGGGGCCTGCTGGACGAAGCAGGAATAGGTCAAAACTTTTCGTCGACCGCAGCGTCATTTGGGTGCCAGAGTCAGCCCAAGCCAACCCAGGGTGAAAGTGTTCGGCTTTGCTTTCACCAAGACTGCAAAGGAGGGGACTCTTGCCTCGAAAATGGAGGCTGCCTTCTGAATCGTTTCTTAGACGGGGATGTCTGTCTAGGGGACCCTGCAGGAGGTCGTTAGGTCACACAGCAACAAGTTTGGCGAGGTTTGCTGAACAGAAAGGTCCCGGTGAGGCATCGGGAGGACGAAAGTTTTGACATACTGGGCCTTTCTTGTCTTAAGGCATCTTGCGGAGTAGCGGAGTAGCGACAAGTGCGATTTACGTGGCCTGGCCAGCGGAGTATTTTATACCCCGTTTTAAAATTATACTACTTTAATGTTCCGGAGGAGTAACCGGTGGGTCCTGTGTGCTAGGAGTCTACGGGGGAATGGGGGCCTGTCTTGGACGAAGGAAGGAATAGGTCAAACTTTCGTCCTACCGCAGCGTCAATTTGGGTGCCAGAGTCCAGCCCAAGCAAACCCAGGGTGAAAGTGTTCGGCTTTGCTTTCACCAAGACTGCAAAGGAGGGGACTCTTGCCTCGAAAATGGAGGCTGCCTTCTGAATCGTTTCTTAGACGGGGATGTCTGTCTAGGGGACCCTGCAGGAGGTTCGCGTTTAGGTGGCACTCCCCCCCTAGCAACAAGTTGGCGAAGGTTTTGCTGAACAGAAACGGTTCCCGGTGAGGTCATTGGGAGGGCCGAAAGTTTTTTTTTTTGACTACTGGCCCTTTCTGTCTTAAGCATCTTGCGGAGTAGCGGAGTAGCGACAAGTGCGATTTACGTGGCCTGGCCAGCGGAGTATTTTATACCCCGTTTTAAAATTATACTACTTTAGTGTTCCGGAGGAGTAACCGGTGGGTCCTGTGTGCTAGGAGTCTACGGGGGAATGGGGGCCTGTCTTGGACGAAGGCAGGAATAGGTCAAACTTTCGTCCTACCGCAGCGTCAATTTGGGTGCCAGAGTCCAGCCCAAGCAAACCCAGGGTGAAAGTGTTCGGCTTTGCTTTCACCACGACTGCAAAGGAGGGGACTCTTGCCTCGAAAATGGAGGCTGCCTTCTGAATCGTTTCTTAGACGGGGATGTCTGTCTAGGGGACCCTGCAGGAGGTCGTTAGGTCACACAGGAACAAGTTTGGCGAGGTTTGCTTGAACAGAAAGGTCCCGGTGAGGCATCGGGAGGACGAAAGTTTTGACCTACTGGGCCTTTCTTGTCTTAAGGCATCTTGCGGAGTAGCGGAGTAGCGACAAGTGCGATTTACGTGGCCTGGCCAGCGGAGTATTTTATACCCCGTTTTAAAATTATACTACTTTAATGTTCCGGAGGAGTAACCGGTGGGTCCTGTGTGCTAGGAGTCTACGGGGGAATGGGGGCCTGTCTTGGACGAAGGCAGGAATAGGTCAAACTTTCGTCCTACCGCAGCGTCAATTTTGGGTGCCAGAGTCCAGCCCAAGCAAACCCAGGGTGAAAGTGTTCGGCTTTGCTTTCACCAAGACTGCAAAGGAGGGGACTCTTGCCTCGAAAATGGAGGCTGCCTTCTGAATCGTTTCTTAGACGGGGATGTCTGTCTAGGGGACCTGCAGGAGGTCGTTAGGTCACACAGCAACAAGTTTGGCGAGGTTTGCTGAACAGAAAGGTCCCGGTGAGGCATCGGGAGGACGAAAGTTTTGACCTACTGGGCCTTTCTTGTCTTAAGGCATCTTGCGGAGTAGCGGAGTAGCGACAAGTGCGATTTACGTGGCCTGGCCAGCGGAGTATTTTATACCCCGTTTTAAAATTATACTACTTTAATGTTCCGGAGGAGTAACCGGTGGGTCCTGTGTGCTAGGAGTCTACGGGGGAATGGGGGCCTGTCTTGGACGAAGGAAGGAATAGGTCAAACTTTCGTCCTACCGCAGCGTCAATTTTGGGTGCCAGAGTCCAGCCCAAGCAAACCCAGGGTGAAAGTGTTCGGCTTTGCTTTCACCAAGACTGCAAAGGAGGGGACTCTTGCCTCGAAAATGGAGGCTGCGCCGGGCCGATAGTTCGACCCACTAGCTTCAACATGCTTTACAACACATGGGCCTCCACCCTCTTCCCCATAGACTCCTAACACAACTGAGCCTTGGGGCCTCCGCCGGAATTAAAAAGTATTATATTTTTAAAACGGCGTAGTAATTACTCCGCTGGCCTGCGAGGGTGAACGGCACTTTGAGGTACTCCGCTACTCCGCAAGAGCTTGTTAAGATGATGCACAAGTGGGTCGAAACTTTCGGCCGGCGATGCCTTCTGAATCGTTTCTTAGACGGGGATGTCTGTCTAGGGGACCCTGCAGGAGGTCGTTAGGTCACACAGCAACAAGTTTGGCGAGGTTTGCTGAACAGAAAGGTCCCGGTGAGGCATCGGGAGGACGAAAGTTTTGACCTACTGGGCCTTTCTTGTCTTAAGGCATCTTGCGGAGTAGCGGAGTAGCGACAAGTGCGATTTACGTGGCCTGGCCAGCGGAGTATTTTATACCCCGTTTTAAAATTATACTACTTTAATGTTCCGGAGGAGTAACCGGTGGGTCCTGTGTGCTAGGAGGCTACGGGGGAATGGGGGCCTGTCTTGGACGAAGGAAGGAATAGGTCAAACTTTCGTCCTACCGCAGCGTCAATTTTGGGTGCCAGAGTCCAGCCCAAGCAAACCCAGGGTGAAAGTGTTCGGCTTTGCTTTCACCAAGACTGCAAAGGAGGGGACTCTTGCCTCGAAAATGGAGGCTGCGCCGGGCCGATAGTTCGACCCACTAGCTTCAACATGCTTTACAACACATGGGCCTCCACCCTCTTCCCCATAGACTCCTAACACAAGTGAGCCTTGGGGCCTCCGCCGGAATTAAAAAGTATTATATTTTTAAAACGGCGTAGTAATTACTCCGCTGGCCTGCGTAGGGTGAACGGCACTTTGAGGTACTCCGCTACTCCGCAAGAGCTTGTTAAGATGATGCACAAGTGGGTCGAAACTTTCGGCCCGGCGATGCCTTCTGAATCGTTTCTTAGACGGGGATGTCTGTCTAGGGGACCCTGCAGGAGGTCGTTAGGTCACACAGCAACAAGTTTGGCGAGGTTTGCTGAACAGAAAGGTCCCGGTGAGGCATCGGGAGGACGAAAGTTTTGACCTACTGGGCCTTTCTTGTCTTAAGGCATCTTGCGGAGTAGCGGAGTAGCGACAAGTGCGATTTACGTGGCCTGGCCAGCGGAGTATTTTATACCCCGTTTTAAAATTATACTACTTTAATGTTCCGGAGGAGTAACCGGTGGGTCCTGTGTGCTAGGAGTCTACGGGGGAATGGGGGCCTGTCTTGGACGAAGGAAGGAATAGGTCAAACTTTCGTCCTACCGCAGCGTCAATTTTGGGTGCCAGAGTCCAGCCCAAGCAAACCCAGGGTGAAAGTGTTCGGCTTTGCTTTCACCAAGACTGCAAAGGAGGGGACTCTTGCCTCGAAAATGGAGGCTGCGCCGGGCCGATAGTTCGACCCACTAGCTTCAACATGCTTTACAACACATGGGCCTCCACCCTCTTCCCCATAGACTCCTAACACAAGTGAGCCTTGGGGCCTCCGCCGGAATTAAAAAGTATTATATTTTTAAAACGGCGTAGTAATTACTCCGCTGGCCTGCGTAGGGTGAACGGCACTTTGAGGTACTCCGCTACTCCGCAAGAGCTTGTTAAGATGATGCACAAGTGGGTCGAAACTTTCGGCCCGGCGATGCCTTCTGAATCGTTTCTTAGACGGGGATGTCTGTCTAGGGGACCCTGCAGGAGGTCGTTAGGTCACACAGCAACAAGTTTGGCGAGGTTTGCTGAACAGAAAGGTCCCGGTGAGGCATCGGGAGGACGAAAGTTTTGACCTACTGGGCCTTTCTTGTCTTAAGGCATCTTGCGGAGTAGCGGAGTAGCGACAAGTGCGATTTACGTGGCCTGGCCAGCGGAGTATTTTATACCCCGTTTTAAAATTATACTACTTTAATGTTCCGGAGGAGTAACCGGTGGGTCCTGTGTGCTAGGAGTCTACGGGGGAATGGGGGCCTGTCTTGGACGAAGGCAGGAATAGGTCAAACTTTCGTCCTACCGCAGCGTCAATTTTGGGTGCCAGAGTCCAGCCCAAGCAAACCCAGGGTGAAAGTGTTCGGCTTTGCTTTCACCAAGACTGCAAAGGAGGGGACTCTTGCCTCGAAAATGGAGGCTGCGCCGGGCCGATAGTTCGACCCACTAGCTTCAACATGCTTTACAACACATGGGCCTCCACCCTCTTCCCCATAGACTCCTAACACAAGTGAGCCTTGGGGCCTCCGCCGGAATTAAAAAGTATTATATTTTTAAAACGGCGTAGTAATTACTCCGCTGGCCTGCGTAGGGTGAACGGCACTTTGAGGTACTCCGCTACTCCGCAAGAGCTTGTTAAGATGATGCACAAGTGGGTCGAAACTTTCGGCCCGGCGATGCCTTCTGAATCGTTTCTTAGACGGGGATGTCTGTCTAGGGGACCCTGCAGGAGGTCGGTAGGTCACACAGCAACAAGTTTGGCGAGGTTTGCTGAACAGAAAGGTCCCGGTGAGGCATCGGGAGGACAAAAGTTTTGACCTACTGGATCTGTCTTGTCTTAAGACGTCTTGCGGAGTAGCGGAGTACCGAAAAGTGCGATTTACGTGGCCTGGCCAGCGGAGTATTTTATACCCCGTTTTAAAATTATACTACTTTAATGTTCCGGAGGAGTAACCGGTGGGTCCTGTGTGCTAGGATTCTACGGGGGAATGGGGGCCTGTGTTGGACGAACAAGGAATAGGTCAAACTTTCGTCCTACCGCAGCGTCAATTTTGGGTGCCAGAGTCCAGCCCAAGCAAACCCAGGGTGAAAGTGTTCGGCTTTGCTTTCACCAAGACTGCAAAGGAGGGGACTCTTGCCTCGAAAATGGAGGCTGCGCCGGGCCGATAGTTCGACCCACTAGCTTCAACATGCTTTACAACACATGGGCCTCCACCCTCTTCCCCATAGACTCCTAACACAAGTGAGCCTTGGGGCCTCCGCCGGAATTAAAAAGTATTATATTTTTAAAACGGCGTAGTAATTACTCCGCTGGCCTGCGTAGGGTGAACGGCACTTTGAGGTACTCCGCTACTCCGCAAGAGCTTGTTAAGATGATGCACAAGTGGGTCGAAACTTTCGGCCCGGCGATGCCTTCTGAATCGTTTCTTAGACGGGGATGTCTGTCTAGGGGACCCTGCAGGAGGTCGTTAGGTCACACAGCAACAAGTTTGGCGAGGTTTGCTGAACAGAAAGGTCCCGGTGAGGCATCGGGAGGACGAAAGTTTTGACCTACTGGGCCTTTCTTGTCTTAAGGCATCTTGCGGAGTAGCGGAGTAGCGACAAGTGCGATTTACGTGGCCTGGCCAGCGGAGTATTTTATACCCCGTTTTAAAATTATACTACTTTAATGTTCCGGAGGAGTAACCGGTGGTCCTGTGTGCTAGGATTCTACGGGGGAATGGGGGCCTGTCTTGGACGAACAAGGAATAGGTCAAACTTTCGTCCTACCGCAGCGTCAATTTTGGGTGCCAGAGTCCAGCCCAAGCAAACCCAGGGTGAAAGTGTTCGGCTTTGCTTTCACCAAGACTGCGAAGGAGGGGACTCTTGCCTCGAAAATGCAGGCTGCGCCGGGCCGATAGTTCGACCCACTAGCTTCAACATGCTTTACAACACATGGGCCTCCACCCTCTTCCCCATAGACTCCTAACACAAGTGAGCCTTGGGGCCTCCGCCGGAATAAAAAGTATTATATTTTAAAACGGCGTAGTAATTACTCCGCTGGCCTGCGTAGGGTGAACGGCACTTTGAGGTACTCCGCTACTCCGCAAGAGCTTGTTAAGATGATGCACAAGTGGGTCGAAACTTTCGGCCCGGCGATGCCTTCTGAATCGTTTCTTAGACGGGGATGTCTGTCTAGGGGACCCTGCAGGAGGTCGTTAGGTCACACAGCAACAAGTTTGGCGAGGTTTGCTGAACAGAAAGGTCCCGGTGAGGCATCGGGAGGACGAAAGTTTTGACCTACTGGGCCTTTCTTGTCTTAAGGCATCTTGCGGAGTAGCGGAGTAGCGACAAGTGCGATTTACGTGGCCTGGCCAGCGGAGTATTTTATACCCCGTTTTAAAATTATACTACTTTAATGTTCCGGAGGAGTAACCGGTGGGTCCTGTGTGCTAGGAGTCTACGGGGGAATGGGGGCCTGTCTTGGACGAAGGCAGGAATAGGTCAAACTTTCGTCCTACCGCAGCGTCAATTTTGGGTGCCAGAGTCCAGCCCAAGCAAACCCAGGGTGAAAGTGTTCGGCTTTGCTTTCACCAAGACTGCAAAGGAGGGGACTCTTGCCTCGAAAATGGAGGCTGCGCCGGGCCGATAGTTCGACCCACTAGCTTCAACATGCTTTACAACACATGGGCCTCCACCCTCTTCCCCATAGACTCCTAACACAAGTGAGCCTTGGGGCCTCCGCCGGAATTAAAAAGTATTATATTTTTAAAACGGCGTAGTAATTACTCCGCTGGCCTGCGTAGGGTGAACGGCACTTTGAGGTACTCCGCTACTCCGCAAGAGCTTGTTAAGATGATGCACAAGTGGGTCGAAACTTTCGGCCCGGCGATGCCTTCTGAATCGTTTCTTAGACGGGGATGTCTGTCTAGGGGACCCTGCAGGAGGTCGTTAGGTCACACAGCAACAAGTTTGGCGAGGTTTGCTGAACAGAAAGGTCCCGGTGAGGCATCGGGAGGACGAAAGTTTTGACCTACTGGGCCTTTCTTGTCTTAAGGCATCTTGCGGAGTAGCGGAGTAGCGACAAGTGCGATTTACGTGGCCTGGCCAGCGGAGTATTTTATACCCCGTTTTAAAATTATACTACTTTAATGTTCCGGAGGAGTAGCCGGTTGGTCCTGCTTGTTAGGATTCTATGGGGGAATGGGGGCCTGTGTTCGACGAAACAAGGAGTAGGTCAAACTTTCGTCCCACCGCAGCGTCAATTTTGGGTGCCAGAGTCCAGCCCAAGCAACCCCAGGGTGAAAGTGTTCGGCTTTGCTTTCACCAAGACTGCAAAGGAGGGGACTCTTGCCTCGAAAATGGAGGCTGCGCCGGGCCGATAGTTCGACCCACTAGCTTCAACATGCTTTACAACACATGGGCCTCCACCCTCTTCCCCATAGACTCCTAACACAAGTGAGCCTTGGGGCCTCCGCCGGAACTAAAAAGTATTATATGTTTAAAACGGCGTAGTAATTACTCCGCTGGCCTGCGTAGGGTAAACGGCACTTTGAGGTACTCCGCTACTCCGCAAGAGCTTGTATGTAAGATGATGCACAAGTGGGTCGAAACTTTCGGCCCGGCGATGCCTTCTGAATCGTTTCTTAGACGGGGATGTCTGTCTAGGGGACCCTGCAGGAGGTCGGTAGGTCACAAAGCAACAAGTTTGGCGAGGTTTGCTGAACAGAAAGGTCCCGGTGAGGCATCGGGAGGACAAAAGTTTTGACCGACTGGATCTGTCTTGTCTTAAGACGTCTTGCGGAGTAGCGGAGTACCGAAAAGTGCGATTTACGTGGCCTGGCCAGCGGAGTATTTTATACCCCGTTTTAAAATTATACTACTTTAATGTTCCGGAGGAGTAGCCGGTTGGTCCTGTTGTTAGGATTCTATGGGGGAATGGGGGCCTGTGTTCGACGAAACAAGGAGTAGGTCAAACTTTCGTCCCACCGCAGCGTCAATTTTGGGTGCCAGAGTCCAGCCCAAGCAACCCCACAATTAAAGTGTTCGGCTTTGCTTTCACCAAGACTGCGAAGGAGGGGACTCTTGCCTCGAAAATGCAGGCTGCGCCGGGCCGATAGTTCGACCCACTAGCTTCAACATGCTTTACAACACATGGGCCTCCACCCTCTTCCCCATAGACTCCTAACACAAGTGAGCCTTGGGGCCTCCGCCGGAACTAAAAAGTATTATATGTTTAAAACGGCGTAGTAATTACTCCGCTGGCCTGCGTAGGGTAAACGGCACTTTGAGGTACGCCGCTACTCCGCAAGAGCTTGTATGTAAGATGATGCACAAGTGGGTCGAAACTATCGGCCCGGCGATGCCTTCTGAATCGTTTCTTAGACGGGGATGTCTGTCTAGGGGACCCTGCAGGAGGTCGGTAGGTCACAAAGCAACAAGTTTGGCGAGGTTTGCTGAACAGAAAGGTCCCGGTGAGGCATCGGGAGGACAAAAGTTTTGACCGACTGGATCTGTCTTGTCTTAAGACGTCTTGCGGAGTAGCGGAGTACCGAAAAGTGCGATTTACGTGGCCTGGCCAGCGGAGTATTTTATACCCCGTTTTAAAATTATACTACTTTAATGTTCCGGAGGAGTAGCCGGTTGGTCCTGCTTGTTAGGATTCTATGGGGGAATGGGGGCCTGTGTTCGACGAAACAAGGAGTAGGTCAAACTTTCGTCCCACCGCAGTATATATGTACATTTACTTTTTCTTTCTATATATACACATGTATGTGTACATGTTTTGCTTTAGGTGGTCCGGAAGCATGGTGGCGACTTGGTCGTGGAGTCCGAGCAAGGCGTGGGCTCCATCTTCCGCGCCTGGGCTTCGAGTTTCCTGAAGTAAGCCTGTGTGCATATATGTCTACATCTACATATGTGTACATACATATCTCCATGCGGATATGCATAATTAGTATGATACATACATACATACATACATATATACATACATATATATATATGTATGTATAAATTTATGTCACAGGTGTAACGGTGTATGAAGATGTGTATATGTGTTGTAATTTCTCTGTGTTTGTTGTACTACGGTTCACCTTAATGCTGGAATAAAGGGGGGAGCCAGGCCCGGCCAGGCCGTGCATTAGGGATCCGAGGATCCTACAAGGGTTTCGGGTCCTAATACCAAAAATAGCAAGAGAGCCTCCGAGGCGGGAGAGCTCCAGAGAGCTCCCGAGGCGGGAGCTATGGAGAGCCTCCAAGACGGGAGCTTTGAAAGAATACAAGTAATAATTGTGATAAGAATATCGATAATATAACAATAATAGTAATACGAATACTAGGATCCCACTGTGTGGCGTATGCTGCTTTTCTGCGGGTTATGGCGGCCGCATTGAGATTGCGGATCCTGTTTCTCTGGGTGTTCTGGAACGCGGGTGAGGATGATTGTTTCATGATGCACCTTCGATCCAATCCAACCAGGATGGACCTCACGGGGGAGTAGGACGTATTGTGTATTCTGTAAGTACTTCCGACCGTTCATGGAAATGTAAGAGGCCTTCCTCTATTAGGCCTGTCGTCCTCCAAGTTCATCAAGGCCTTTGGCTTCAGTTACATGATCCGGCGTACACGATACGAGAAAACCTGTACTTTCCCGTGGCGTCGGAATCGAACAAATGCTCTTCCACATTGCAAGCGGCTTTGTCTCGGATATGCTTAGTCTTCGTAAAAGCATGTATGGTGGTTTAGGGTTTGGGGCAGTTATGGAGAAAAATCAGCATTCGTGGATCGCATCTCCTCCCCCAATATTCGTTCGATCATTGAGATGGCGGTTTAGTTTTTCGAAGCCCCGCACGGTGCCCATCTCCTTACACGGTACGGCTTGTACGTGGCCGAAGTTCTGTGCATTGTAGCATGTCTTCAGGCTATGATCTCCCTCTCTCTCTCTCTCTCTCTCTCCCTCTCTCTCTCTCTAGTTGTGGTTTTCCTGCTCTCATGCATCCACACAGGGACATAAAATGACTGTCTCTTTCTATAGACATCTGACTGGCTTGGTGCATGTCTTCGTGCAAAAGCAGATCGGAATTTGTAGAACGCGCTGTTGCTGGATCCCCCGCAACTGAGCCTTCATCTTAGGTGTCTCCCTGCCTTATAAGATGAAGTCACAAGATCTTGGCGACGTGGAGGTCTTCATAGCTTCGCAGTGTTGGCCGGCATGTCATGGGGGCATGGCCACCTCGAGCTGCAGAAATAAGTACCGGATAGCAGGACGAAGATGACAGCTCGAACCGCGCACTGGAGATGCCCACCGCAGCCCGGGCCTCGCGCTCAGCTTCTGCGAGTGGTATCGTGTGGTCCTTGCCGTTTGCTTTTCGTCTCCCATCTTGCGTGTGGGGTGCTCCTGAGGTCAGCTCGATGAGCCAGAAAGGGAGCCATGAAAACCAGAAGTCAGGGCATCTACCGCTGCACTAGGAATGAGGACCGAAGGGCGTGTGCTTGTGGCTCCAGCTCAGGACCCGCCGGCGGAAGAAGACCCCGTCGGATCCTGCAAGTGCCATGGCATGGCTAAGCTAAGCCGAAGTTCGTAAAGTTTGTGCTGTGCAAAGCGGCATCCGGCCCCGAGGCAGAGAGCCAGAAACGGCAGAAAGACATTTCACGGCGCTGAGCAACAAAGCCGCTTCAGATTCCAGCCTGGCGACGGAGACCATGAGCAACGCTTTCTCAGCGGAGGCGGGCCGGGCCGCAACATGCCGGACGGAGGGAAGAGAAACTGTGTCTCAAATAGGCCGATTATGCCCCGACAATCCTGTGCGTGGATGATGATCCCGTCCACCTCGAGGTGGTCCGGTCTTTGCCAGGAGCTCTGAGCATCGATTCCCAGATCAAAACGCTACTGAGTACTTCTCTATAGCCCAGGTTGACTCAACACGCGCTGAAGGCACACGGGGGGTGGGCGGAGGGTGCTCAGCCCGCATTTGCTGCGACACGTCGGAGAAGTTGCCAGGTCTATGCTGTTGCTGACGGAGATCAAGCCGTGCAGTTCTTGAAGATGCGAAGCGTGCAATTAATGCTGCTGGATGCCACCCCCTTAAACGACTCGTTGTGCGTTGTGCGTGAGTTGACTGGCGCACCGAAGTCCATAAACTCATCATGCAGATTTTAGGTTATGATGCCTGGCATGAGTGGCCAACGGGTGCTGCCACTTAGCTGCTTTTCTGTCTGCAGCGGCTGCTGCAATGGCAGCAAGTTTTTTCGTTCGCGTGAAGACGGCGGTAGACTCGGTAGACCCGCAAACGCACGTGGCATGACCTTGGGGCGATGCGGTTCAGATCTGACCACACCTCAGGTCATCCTCATCACCTTCGCCATCATGATCACCACAATTGTCGTCATCATCTCTCACACACACCTGCCCGAATAACAGCTTGTTGGCGTAGATGAGACAGTCTGTGGAGAGTTGCCCCTCTTGCGTCTTTACATCGTAGACTCAGCTTCTTTTGTCCCTTGCAGTGGCTTCCGGGCATAAACCGCTCTTGGGCCCTTACTTACAGCTTTTGTGCGGTCAACCCGGCGGCTGCGACTGACCACTGATTTCACGATTACAAAAGATCTTTCTTGCTTCTGCTACTTTGGACTGAGCCTTAAGCCTATCTGCGAAGACGACAAGACTAAGACTGTTTCGTGTAGAGTGCCATCCCAGGCGATCTGTTCGCAAATTCTACACCCCAGAGCAGCTGCCAATCATCATCGTGAGTGCGGTGTGCAGACAGGCAGTGGCTTGCAACTGAGACTGCCAGTGCCTCGAATTGCTGCAGAGGAGACTATGTCCGAATGTGCCAAGCTGGGTGCCAACGACTATGTCATGATGCTTGGCCGGGAGAGTAGAACTCCGACAGGTTGGTGCGGCCGTAGCTGCAACTGCAGTAGCCAGCTGCAACTGCACAAGCATGACGGCATGGTGTTGACGGCGCTACTTCATGCGCGGAGAAGGAGGGAGCCTTCTCAGGAAGCCCTTTGGCAGGGCTGAGCTGCTGGAGCACGTTCAGCTACATCTCAGCAAAGCCACGCAAGCACGGGTGTCCCGCAAAGCACGTGAGTTGAAGGTGGGAGAATCCGAAGTGTTGCAAGCGGACTGCTGAAGTTCGCCCCCTTGGCTAGGGCATTGAAGAGCTAGCTTCATCATCCACATCGACTGCGATGGAGGTGCATTTCCTTGAACAACTTGTCGACGCCAGCTGCCCGAATGTCTCGCGTGTGACGTTCTTCGTGAGGAACCACAGACCGCGGTCCACGTGCTGGCCAAGGAAATGGAGTGCTTTGGCTTGCAAGCCTCGCGTCGTGTGCCAGAAGTGTCGAGGAACTCATTCCAAAAATGCACGCAACACAGGCCCATAAACAACTCCGTCGCAGCATGCTTCGTCACAACATGCTCGTCCTTGTCGTCAGCCGCCCAAATCGTCTTCATCGACACTCACACTACCTCTCTCTCTCTCTCTCTCTCTCCCCTTCTTCTTCCAAACTACTGCTTTGCAATGCTTTGTTCCCTAAACAGCGTGGCAAGACTAGAAAGGTTTTCAGGTTCAGAGTACAAGGATCAGATAAGTGATGGTCCGCCGGTAAGCCCGCCCCTGTTTGCAAAAGAGCTCCCACTTCCCTGGGCCCACACTCTTCAGCCCCTTGGCCGCCTTGGCCCTGTCGTCCTAGTGGCCTTCCTCAGTTCCACCTGGGTCACACTTTGTCACACCTTCGAGGTGTCTGCTGGTTGCTGCTGGTTTGGGGATTCTCCGTGTTGGGCCCACGAGGCCCTCAAAACGGTCGAATGCCAAGCCCAGGTCTCGGTCGAAAGTGGCATCGGGTAGGGATCCCCGGCCAAGCAACCCACAAGAAAAGGGCCGTTCTTACGTCATAGGAAGCCCGTCTTCATGAGATTCCGAAAACCCAAAGCCTCGTCAAGCCGAGTTCAGGCCAGGGCCTCGGACCGCCAGGACGCTAGGATCTAGCCTTTCAGTTCCAAAGCTCACGTGGAGGTTTCTCTGGACCCTTGCCACCTACACGTCTCGTTGGCCACTCTTCCAGCCGCCGCCGAGGCGCATACGCTCAGACCGAGATGAAGCCGTGGAACGGGCTCAAGCCTTGCAGTGGCTTCCCTGCAGCTGAGCACGTGCAGGGAATGGCTGCTCTATTTAGAGGGGCGTTCCATCTTTCCGACAGCACGTACAGTGAAGGTGTCGACAAATAGAGTCTCCCTTGGTCAAAAGCGGACAAGGAGTTGCGCGTAAACTATGCCCAGCTAAGCGGAAGCAGAAGCGAGTGACGGTCCTTGGGCCACATGACCGTATGCTTCCCCCAGCGTTGGAGTAGGAAGGGACTGATTTGCATCTTGGGTCCTGAAAATTCACTTGGCCCAGGAAGCAAGTGGAGGTTTCTCAGCTGCAAGAAGCCAGAGGTCTCTCTCTTGAATTTTGGGTCTGCAAGAGACCTCTTTTTCTTAAGGCTCTGGAAGCAGAGCTCCAGAACAAGAAGGACACCTTGCTTTCAGAGGAGCAGCTCAAGTTCTTGCAAACAAGCCAAACTCGGCAACAGGCCTGGATCACTTGCATCATTTGCAGCGATGCTTTGGGGAGTGCTTTCTTCTTCAATAACACTATGGGGTTCTTGTGCTGGGAGTAAAGAGAATTGATTGGCGAGCCGCCCGGCACACCTGGAAAAGCGGCTCGCCGTGTCCCAAATGCTGCCAATCGGCTCCCTGCATCTTTGTAACACAGCATGTTCGTGGATGCTGCTGCTGCAACTGTGGGACTCCTTGTATACGAGGTTTGCACCGATCCACTCCCTCGAGGGAGCCACTCCCTCCCTTCATTGCGCGTAGTGACCCAAACCCACCCAATGAAGGGAACCACTCTTCTTTGACCGCAACGAAGGGAGCCAGTGCCTCCACATCACGCAATGAAGGGAGCCACTCCCTCCCTTGATTGCCCGTTTTACCCCAAAGCAGTGGAGACCTTGAAGCCGTGCCTGCGTGAGCGAGTGTGCGTGTCGAAAGCCACGCATTGCAGGGAGCCACTGCCTCCCTTTCTCAAGGAAGGGTGCCACTCCCTCCCATTCATTGCTCGTTTTGCCACGATATGGGACATGTTTGGTCTCGAAACGTTGAGTCTACTTCGGGGTTGAATGTACCTCGGGGAAGCAATTTAAGGCGTTCCTTGGGTCTCGCAAGCTAAAGACAAAAAAGCGTAGGTCCTCTTGGGGGTATTTTGGCACTGGGCACTGGTCTCCCCCGCTGCGCCTCCTGGGATCTCTTGGCGGTCTCCTGGCCGTGTCCTCGTCGCTGCACGTTTGGGGATCCCGTGGTGATGGTATCTCTGCGACGCACCTCAGACACGCCTAACTCGGACAGGTCCTGCGCCAGCATCATGAAACTATGGCTGCGCAGATCCAGCGCCTAGAGCTGTTGCAGAAGAGCCAACACAAGCTCTTGTCGGCCAGGGCCAACCAGGACCCACTAATGCGCCTGGTGCCTTGCGGCCTGGCTAAAGTCTAGAGCCGCCTCTAAGTGTTCTTTTGGAAGGACCTGGATGGCTTGCTGCAGATCGCAAGCTTGGGTCCAGGCCAAGGCCCAGTCGCTGTCGAGTCAAGCCCTCGCCAAGTTTGCCCCTTGCAGGTTCTCAGCCACCGCTCGCAGACCCCAAGCTTCTGCAGATCAGGAAGGCAACAGATCACCGGAGAGCGGCGTTCAGAGATTTGCGTTTTGTGGGAATTTGCGAGGTGGAAGACGATGTGGGCTACTATCTCACGAGCATAGAACAGTTGGCAACGCGGCTGTGCCTTGACGCGAAACCGGCAGGAACTGCCTTTAGAAAGGTTCTGCGCCCACTGCGTGACAAGTCCGGGGTTCTGGGACGTGTTGTTGTGGCTTCTGCATTGTGCGACACAGTGTGCCAGACTGAACAGTCTTACATGAACGGTCAGACGAAAACCTGCAACAAGTCAGAAGCGATCGTGGTGTTGGTCACGGTAGTATCGAGCATGCTCATGGTGAAGAAGCACCGCTGATACTGATGGTGAGGCGGACGATGATGATGACGATGATGTGGTGCTGGTGATGGTGATGGCGATGCTGCTGATGCTGATGGTTGCCGTGGGGTGGTGCTGGCGCTGAATGCAGGTGCTGCCCCTTCTTCTGGGCTATGATGATGATGTCAGCAGTCGTAGGAGTCAGCCAGCACCGTCGAACCAATGATGGACAAATCATAGCCCCGTCAGGCAGCAGCAGCAGCAACAAGAACAACAAAAAGAAGGTACGACACGGCAGGTTGCAACCACATAACCCCGGAAGATAAAGCTCATGATGACGCATTCAAGCATAAAGTAGTTAACACCACTTCACTCAGAATCCTCTCGATCTGGCTCAGGCCAGCTTCTTCGAAAGAGGAGCTGCAGCGATTGGCCTACCAGCTAAGAGCGGAGTCTTCGCTGAGATTATTGTATAGTTTCGTGCTTAGGGTTTGCTGTGTGTGCATAGATTGGCTCAGCATCGGTTGGCCTTTGTTGTGGACAGCACCGGCTTAGGAAACCAACAAGCTGCTCCTGGAGATGGGTCTCAAATGTCACGAGCTGGGCAGTGCGGACAGCGCCTTGCTGGAGGGAGAATTCAGATTTCTGTAGACCCCAATCAGAAAGGGTACTGACGATGGGACCTTGCTTGAACATCCTCGACATGGGCAGGCATGCTGCAGCATCAATGGCTGCAGCTCCAGCGAGACTTGGGCAGCACAGAATTAAAACTTAGCTGCGAGAGTGCTGCGCTTGACAGGGCCTAGCCGAACAGCACCGACAGTGATCTACCGAGGGAGTCTCCCGAAGAGACGAAGAAGCTTGAGCAAAGAGCTACACAGACAGAGAGAGACAGAGAGATCCAAACCCTTAAAGCGAGTTGCGAGAGCGTAAAGCCCCATAACATATGGGGGGGCCATGTGCCCGGGGGGTTTCGAAGCCCCTCATGCCCTGCAGAAGAAGAAGAAAATCCAAACTCGGACACGGGCGCAGCGTTCGCGCGCAGGGGGTGCAGGGACCTGCAAGCAAGCAACAGAGATCGCAAGCTGATTGAGTGGGCGATGGACGGGGACTCCACAAACAGAAGCCGCAAGCCTTTGCGCCTTAGGCTTTGGCCCCGAGAAGCTGAGGTCTTTTGCCCCAACTGAGCCTGGGAACCGATCCTTTCCGGGCATCCCTCGCCTTGTGGCCACCTACACAGACTCCAGGCCTGGACGCCAGGGCCGTCGCAGGACTCGGATTCCTTTAAGACGCTTCCTTTCGAGGAGTCCGGCCAGGACATCTCGGATTCAAGAAGGGTTTCTTTGGCGTTGCTGCTAGCTTTCCCATTGCGACAGATCCACCACCGCCCCGACCACTACACGACATCGCTTGCTACGGCTGCATATCTTGCTTTCAACAGACACAGATACAGTAGAACTGCAGTCGCTGTCGAGGTAGAAGAATGTCCTTAGAGCACTAGATCCTCAAAAAGAGCGCTTTTCCTCCACATCCGCTGTTGTTCTGTGCTGTGGCCAGCATGTGCCTATTGAGATCTAACGAGCATTTTGAACACCCCAACCCGTTGTCGATGCGGAGTTTTCACGAAGCACCAAAAGCCTGCCGCTGGCCTTCAAGCCCACAGGCCCTGACACGCAAAACTAATGGGGAATCAAGAGCAGCAACTTCTAGTTGCGAGAGCTGAAAACTAGAAGTCCTGTGCCCAAGACCCCTCAGCCCCAAGAGACGTGCAGGCTGGTGGCAAAAAAGAGACGTGTTCGGACGCCGTACGCTTTACCCAAAACCCTGCAAATGCGATTCGAGAGGAAACTATCGAATCTAGGCCCTTCGGCCTAGCCGTCGCCATGCCAACGTCCACTCTGCCACTCAACATGCCAAACACAAACATACACAGCCACAGGCAGGAGTAGTAGTAGTAGTAGTAGTAGTAGTAGTAGTAGTAGTAGTAGTAGTAGTAGTGGCAGAAGCAGTTGCAGCAGTAGCAGTGGTAGTAGTTGTTGTAATCGTCGTGGTGGCGGTCGTAGTTGCAGCAGCAATAGCAACTGCCTGAAGGTGCGGCTGCGACAGCTTATGGGAGCACTTTCTGATGAAGTGCTGGCTACCGCTCGTGCAGGTTTCCTCACAACCAACTCTGCGTCTGCAATAGAGTCGCGTCGTGTCGTCTCTGATGCAAACTTGGCTTGTCGCAGTGCTGGTTGATTTCTACGACCTTTCGAGTTCTTTGGGCACTTCTCCAATTGGAGAGAGCTTTGAATAAGCCCGTCCAAACTTTTTAGAGTGAGCGCGTACAGCGCGTTAAGAGAGCAGAGTCAGGTAGCTGACAATGCATCTCTTGAGGTGAGGGGCTGCGAATGCAACATCATTGCAATCTGATTTGTGAATGTTATGTTCATCTTAATCTTCGTCCACGGCCTAAAGCTGCAGTGGTTCCTTGCGTTCGGAAGACCCATCGGGAACTGTTCCAGCGCCTCTCCATGGCAGAGAAGATCGAGCCTCGACAGAGCGAAGTTGGAGAAGAAAAGGGGTGTACTGTAGGGCTTGAAAAAGGTTGTCCATCCCTTCAGCGTGGCTGCCACCAGTCTGCTCTATGACAGGCGGATCGGGGAAAATCTCGCTCACGTGGATTTTCATGCATCTTGGCAACGATTGAGTCCCAAGCCTAACCTAACTCATTGGCTAGAGCCGTAACGCTGCAGCCACCTTCTGTTCCTTGCGAATGGTCCCGAAGCCAAGGCCCGAGTGACAGGAGAAGAGGCACGTAGCTTGATCTGCATCTCTGGAATTCGAAACTGTGGCAGAGTGCTCTGCAAGGATGCGTTCACTCGGGAACTCGATAGCATCTACGATGAGGTTTCATCCAAGATCGAAGGCCACTCTGGAGCTTCTTCGCTGCGTCTTGTTTCTCCACGCCCTGCTGCGAGGTTTCGGCTTCTTTGAAGCTGACGTTTCAACTCCACCACCCCGAGTGCCCCGTGACCGCAGCAAGTGTCCCCTTTTTTGTGCCTTCTCGTGCACTGGTGCACTGCAGGCTGCAAAGACAACGAGGGGTCGTGCGCACCAACTGCTTCGATTCCCTGGATCGAACCAACCTCCTTCAGTACCAGGTGCGATGCAGATGCAAACATGCATATGGCATGGAAGAGAACAAGAGAAGAAACTGCGCTCTGCTCCCTCCATCAAGCAGGTGGCTTGGCGCTGGCTGCAAGCTCAACTGCCCACCTTCCAATCTCCTGTCTCTTCAGGCAAGTACCTGCAAGTAATGCGTTGACAGTGTGAAAGTGCTTGCGCCGAAGCATTGTCGTGGTCTTGTCACCCAGAACCGATTCTATCACTGCTGAGCTACAGCACTGTGCAGGCTACCGCGGCGCCGCGGCCGAGACGGGCCATCTGCAAGCGACCCTCAGGAAACCGAGTCGGATGGGTGCAGAGAGGATGAAATCAGAGAGGCAATTCGTCGCGATACTGTGCAGGAGCATGTGGGCCGACTTGGGCGACGCACTTTCGGAGCAGCTGCTTGGAAGAAGCCTTGCTTTCCACAGACGCACATTGCATGTCCGCATGCTCCCGTAATGACACGAATTACGTTGCTTTTGTTAGGTACACGGGAACTGCGAGTACCATGGGTGCTGCCCTGCGACAAGGTCTGTCTCTGCACGCAGAGCACGCAGAGCGAGAGCGGATGTTGCGTGTCGTGTGACAGGCGGCCACACGGCCAGAGCCATGCTGGAGAAGGGCTGGAGGGCAGTGAACCGCGTGCTGCCCTGAAGAATGTCCGAATCGCTTGAAGTCTGAGCTCTGAAGTCGTCGGGGCTTAAGGAGTCTGTTCTCTCTTCAGGCCTACTGCGCTCACTTCGAAGACGATGCGCGGCAGTCGGCCATACAGCTGCTCTTGCGCAGCCAGAAGCTGGCAAAGGCAACTCCACGTACATCAGTTGGACCCAAATACAGGACCCAAACGGGAAGATCCTGTAGCTTATGATAAGGAGCCCAAACAAGGAAACCCACCTGTTGCAAGAGCCGCCTTTCGGCTTGTGCCCCGCAACTGCGTGGACCCAAACATATGCCGTGTCTTGTCTGAGAGGCTCCTTCCATCCCGGAGCTCCGTCGAAGTCCTCAGGGCAAGCTGCGTTTAGCCTTGGCTTCCTGGAACCTCCATGGCCGCGCACCCTGGCAGTCGACGGAGACCTTGCGAAGTCGCTAGGAAGCAGCTTTGAGACTAGCGCATGCGCGCTCGGATCATGTATATGCATACATGCGTGCATACATGCATGCGTACCTGCATACTTCATACTTACTTACATGCTTGTTTACTTGTTTACACACACATGTGGACATGTGAGTATCTATATCTATATCTATATCTATCTATCTATCTATCTATCTATATATATATATATATATATATATATTTGTGCGTGTGTGTGTGTGTGTTTGTATATTCATGCATGCTTCCCCCAAGATCTAACCTCCGTTGGGGGGGGGACACGCATACTGCATACTGCATTTGACTCTGACAACTGCACAGAATCCTGCAGCCCAACACTGCTCGAAACATTGCACTTCTCCATGTTGCTCGACTATCGTCTACCGACAGTCACTGGTCAATCCCAAATTCCGAACATGTTCATAGAAAGCATGCGCCGGCTGCTCAAGTCCTCGAGAGCAATCTCGGAGGCTTGTGTGGGCAGAACCCTTTTACTTTCAGTCGAAACATGTTCATGGAATCTTAGTGTTCGTAACTTTTTTTGTGTCGTTCGATAGAATCCAAAATGTCCGTAGGCTTTTGATTTTGCTTATGTCCACTTCCAGAAGCCTTAAATCGCGTTGATTTCTTGAGTCGCTTGCGAAAATGAAACTCAGTGACCAGAGAAACCAGCAAAATCCAACAACATCCTAATGTAAACGAGTGGTTTTGCAGAGAAAACAAAACAAACATGGGAATGGAAAACTGCTTAAGCAGAAACTGCGAATCCAAAGGACTGTTGCATACCGACAAATACGGAGATGGGTCATGGCGGGGGGTGGGAACTGTACATGTACTTAGTACATGTGTATATTATATATATATATATATATATAATTATATATATATATATATATATGCACACACACACACACGAGAGAGAGAGAGAGAGCATCTGCACCCGCCTCACACCCCAAGCAAAGCAAAGAGAGATGCTCTCACTGATGTCTTGGAGAACATACGCACGTCTTCCGACGCTATCGTATACTATATGGCTAAGGCTCTATGACGTGCTATGTTCGATTCTCACTCCCCTTGCCCCATCAAAGAATTGGGGTGGGCTTTGAAGCCCGGGGGCTGTGACAAGTCCCCAAGCCCAGGAGATAGATAGATGCTCTCACACTCACACACACACATGTGCACGTGCGCGGAACATGTTCAGCCGTTTGCTGCAGGCTTGGTGCGAGGAGCTTGCGAGGTCCAGGGCGACGGCGCCCGGGAAAGCCCGGACATCTTCGTGTTCTGCTTCCAAGAATTTTCCGCCTCTCCTCTGAATCAAGCACACACCTCCCTCCTCCACGGTGCCATATGACGACTCCACTGCCTCCTCATATACGTCTCTAAAATCCCAAGCCAACTGAGCCGGCGCAGCATGTCCGCATGTCAGCACCGAAAACCGGAGAGGGAGGCTCCCTGTAGTTGCTTGCACACGTTTGCCAGTTGAAACAAGGCGGCAGTGACATCTCCTGTGCCTTCTCTTGCCCAGCTGCAAGTGGCCCTAGAAATCCTAGACACCATCCTGATACAAGTCCCTATCCTATCCTATCAAAAGAGTCCAACAAAAACTCCTGATAGAAAGCCTTATCCTTTCAGAAGACTCCAAAAAAAGGAGCTCTCCGCCACCAACGTGGTGCTCCTCAGCTCCGGGGATGAGCCCCAGCAGGTGGCAGAGAAGATCCGAACTTCAGTCCTTTTTGGTACGGCTGTACATCGTAATGTATATTTTTTTTACACCGATGTAAAAAAGACATGCATTACAATGTACAGCATTCCAGTCCTAGAAGATCTATACCCGGGATTCGAAATGCTGCAACAAGTAGCTTATGATAGCATCAAGATCCAGGGAACCCCTACGTGAGCCTTCATCAAGACCCCAAACTTTCCGCTTCTAACTCAAAAGAAAGCTCCTCGGAGCTGGGGCGGGGGGGGCGTTCCTAACTTATTTCGGCTCAGGAAGAGGGGGGGGTCTGCAGGCGCGCTTCGCCTCGGCCGCCGCGGGTGCCCTGAAAGCCGAGCTCGGGGAGAGCTTCTGGGAGCTGCGGAGCTGCGGACTCCGGGCCCTTCCCTTTCCTTTTCGTTTCAAGTTTCGAAGTTTCAGGCCAGGGGGGTATGGCTGGTATGGTTTGGAGTTTGGGCAGGGTTAGAATCAGAAGGCTTCTTAGCTGAAGGCTTGGGCTTTTTGTCGCTTCAAGAGAGGAGCGAGAAGCAAAGGCTACAGAGGTGTTATACAGAAATCGCATCTCTGGAAGCCCGGCTCCATCAGTGTCCGACATGGAAACTTGGAGTTAGCAAGCGCATGATCCAGAGCTCCCGGGCAGAAACAGCAGGAGCCGACGGAGTAGTGTAGCTGTCCTCTACGCTTTAAGGAATGGTGGGCCTTTTCGTTGGCGTCTTCGTGGCGGAGCGCTTGGCCGGCTCCGTGAAATCTGTTTCGGCGGAAAGAGTTCGCTCCGGGCTTTATGGGCAAGCTGGCAACAAGGCGGCGTGAGATGCTCCGAAGCAACATTCTCTTGATTCTTCTAAAGAAGTAGTATAGGCTCATTCTCTCCTTCTAACTTCTCTTATGCCTTCTTTTCTAAGTAGTATAGGGCCCATTCTCTCCTTCTATTTCTGGTGATTCTTGCCACAGGCAAATAATTTGCAACTGTAGTTATGCCACAGAGCCGTTCTGATGCTAGTCCGCGTGCGGACCACCCCG
The DNA here is from genome assembly GCA_905221615.1 of Symbiodinium sp. CCMP2592. Taxonomy (NCBI): domain Eukaryota; class Dinophyceae; order Suessiales; family Symbiodiniaceae; genus Symbiodinium; species Symbiodinium sp. CCMP2592. The sequence continues at coordinate 412,334 of CAJNDT010006019.1, read as the reverse complement.
TATTCCGTATTGTTTAGACTCGGAGTCGAAGAGGTCTTCTGGGTTTCTTGGGTCAGAGATCCCCTGCTCCGGTAGGGCGCCGTGGCCGTGAGCTTCAAGATTGAGGAGCCTCTCGGCTTCAAGGAGGCATGAGCTAAGCAAAAACCGGAGACGATGCCCCGACAATCAGGCCTCTCAGAAAGCACATCTCGAAGTCATAGATCCCATAGTTTCGCCGAGTACAAGGGGCTGCTAGCTTAAAAGGCTTTCATGATGCAAACACGCACGGATCATTCTTGCATGTGTTCAAGCTTCAAGGACCTCGATCTGCGCCATGAGCTTGCACTTGGAGAGTGGTCAGAACGGCAAGAAGGCTCAGGACACACACTTCTGGCTGTTGGGTGCCTTTGTGGTGGGGTGTTTTCTGCCGAGAGCGCCGAGGAGCGGCTCGAACAGCTTCGGGAGATCCTCCAAGGCTCAGGGCTGAAGCAGAGCCCGGAAACGGCGTGAGCTCACGCCGAGCTCTTCTGAGATCTTCGGAGACTTGGGGGCGGTTGCTCTCCGAGGCGTAAAGCGACCGAATGAGGAGAAGGCGAAGTACGACGTGATGGTTCTAGGCCCGGGGCCCGGGGGGGCCCGGGGCCCGGGGCCCGGCCCGGCCCACGGGGTGTCGTGGGGTGCATTTCTGGGGGGCTTTGGCTGAGCGGCTGAGGTGGTGACTTCAACTTTCGAGCTGCCTTTCCAGAAGCGATGGGGCAGATCCCCAAGGTCTTGTTCGAAGGCTTCTCACGATCTTGTTATTTGGGTGGGACAAGTTGTCCGAACTGCAGCCGCCCAGATTGCGGGAGGATGGGGGAAGCCTGCCGGCGTGGCGAGCTCCGAAGGGCGAGTCGGGGAAGGATCTTACCAGACCAGCGAGGAGGTGATGCGCCTCTTCCGCGAGTGTCGCCCGGAATGCACCTGGAGAGTCCCTTGGCTGCGGGCTGCTCTGAAGCCAAGCTCAGATGACGAAGTGACGGCAGGGAGGAGCAGGAAGTGCAGAGAGATGTGCAGCGATGTGCAGTGCTGTGTGGGCGTTTTTTCTTTGCTCTTTGCCTCCTCTCCTCAGAGGCAGGAGCTCCAGGAGATTCTGAAGGCCGGGCCGCCGGGCCGGGCTGGTCCTCCCTCAGAGTCTCAGTCTTTTTCTGGGCAAATTGGGGAGGAGTTCAGCTTGGTGGAGGGCCCCGTGCGCTTCCCTCCCACCTACCGGCTGCTGGAAGGACCCCGCCGGGGGTTGGCACGGAAACCCGCTCCGAGAAGACAGAGCTACCATTGCATCGAGTCAGGACAAAGTTCCTATGACCTCGAGCGTCAGCCTGCCTGGTGTGACCGTGTGCTGCACTCCAGGGTCAGCGTGGTCAGAAAGAGCCGCTCTGTGGCCATGAGACTAAGAAGTGGAGAAATCAGAAAACTCTCAAGACTGACATGACAGAGAGAGAGAGAGAGAGGGGGGGCCTGCTGAAGGCTATTGTGCACTGGGCCACTTGAACCACACAGACCACCGCCCGGTTTGCGCAACACGGCTGAATTCGCAAAAATGGGCTGATCCATTAGCCGCCTCGAACTGAGAGCCGAGGTAATGCTTGAGTTGCTCTTACTGGCTCTACCGCGACCAGCTGCGAGCCCCACACGGACCCCGCCAAGCACGAGCCCGTCACCAGTGGATCTGCGCGAGGCCCCTGCGGCCTCACCGCAGGCCAAGAGAGAAAGAAGACCTTCTCTGCTTCTCTGACTCGCTGCCCCTTCAGGCCGGGGCTGGGCCGTTCGGCCTGGGGCCAGTGAGCCCTGCGACTACATCGGAGCCTTCCCTCACGCCGGCCACGGTTGGGACTGCACCGACCCTGCCACAGGCAGAAGGGCCCAGTAATTAGAGAATCGTCCGTGCTCATAGAAGACATGAATGTGGAGCTTGCAGTCGTGCACAAGGACTTGTTGGACTTCGAAGACCCGCCACATGTACCTTCCTCACCGAAGACACCGATGCAAACTCCGCAAACCCTGCAGACAGGAGACGCCTTTACAGTCTAGGGTTGCCTTAGGTTACCACGATACCACTTCCAGAAGAACTTGCTAGGACAGCTGGTCTTGGCAAAGTTCCAGACTGGCTGGTACTTAGCGAATGTTCTGCGCGGCTCAGCTGAAAGATGTTGAGCATCTCGTGGGCATCCTAAGTTAAGTTGTAATTCAGACCAAGGATACGATGGCATCACTGCCGACGTCGCCTGGTTGAGACCTCCAGGGACCGTTTGGGGCAACAAGGAGCGCACATGAGAGCACGCTGTGCTTAAGACGATTGCCTCGCATGAGCTGCGGAGCTCTTCTTCTGCAGGAAGAGATGCAACGTTACCTTTGCTCAACTGGAGCAGACGAAACGCTGCACGGAGAGAAGCTGCATATCACAACACACGTCAGGCCCTGCCTTTTTTGCGGTAAGCGTGACAAGAGAGCTGAGCCGAGATTTTATTTGGGAGGCTGCCGGAGTTGCCCCAGAAAAGTGCCAGCGCGGTCCAAGCGCAGCCGGCACCGCATCCTTCGAGCTCGCCCTTGACGAACTCGAGCTCCGTCTCAGTAGATTTGCTGGGTTGACCTTTGTCAGCTCTCCAGAGACCGCAGCCGGGCGTAGCTTCGCAGCGGCCGACGAAGAAAAGGGACTCACGTCAAAGCATCCTTCTGTCCTTCCGACCGTGACCCCATTTATGTCTCGCAGGATGTGAAGATCCGTGATCTGAAGTCCACAGCTGCACAAAAGATCTTCCAGGCCTCGCGCCTACCAGGCCTACCATGGTGCTAGCCATCATCTTCCTATCGGGACACAGCCAGGACAAGCTGGCCGCCCCACTGATTGAAGCAATTGGTGAATATTTCGAGCGCCGAGACTGCACAAGACCCTCACTGATGCACCGAGACAGCTTGCCATGTGCCTGTAGCACCTGCCAGGCTCCCGCCGAAGAGCGTGGTGGTGGATGATGCGTTCATCGTCAGGTATGCGACAGACTCTCAAAGGGGGCTCTCCTTTCATCGGGACGGCCGGAGCCCCGAATGAGCCCATGAGCCTGGAGAAACCTCGTCCTATCTTCCCGAGGTTCCATTGTGAGTTCGATTGTGACCCTGTCTGACGAGAGCCACGGCCACACGATGTTTTACTCCGACGCGTTGTTGTTGCGGTTTCTCGACGACTCCGGTCTTCTGATTTTTCGAGCCCAGGAACGATTACGTCGGAGGTGGCACCGAGTTCTTGGACGGCAGCGTGTATCGGCCATCCCAAGGCACCCCGACCTATACTGCGCCGGGCGGCATGAGCCGATCACGAGGGCTTTTTTCCTGAGGTGGCGGAATCCTTTTCGGAGGCCAGCGACTCCACGGCGGTGTGGAGATCGAACGCGGGGCTCGCCGTTGGTCTGCATTTGGGATCAGCATAGGCATAGGATGCTCTAGGCATAGCGAGGCTCACAACAGCTTCTCTCCGTTTTATTGCCAAGGTTATATCTGCACCATCTTCTTCAAGCAGGGAACTCAGAGCCACAAAAACCCAGGGGCCCAGAGCTCTCAGCCGCCTCCAGGTGTGGCGGCCTCAGCTGCCGAGCGGCTCGGCCTGAAAATGATTTGCCTTTGGCTTTTTCCCTTTTTCTGTCTCTTTTAGGACCTGGCGGTCAAGAAAGACAAGGAGGAGGAGAAAAATCACAGAGAGACATAGGGAGCATGCTCGCCAGAGCTCCGAGCTGCAGCCTGCTGCCAGCCTGTCGTCTCAGGAGGGAGATCCAGGCATCTGGGGTGCCCTTGCCAACATCATGGGCGTGGGCCAGTGAGCTGCCGCGCCGGCTCGTGCCCGAAACGTCAACGGAGATATTTTCACGTAGCCACCAGAGCCGGGCCGTTTGCCTTTCATGCAGTCGCCAGCAGGCAGAGCTCGCACAAGACGTCGCGATTGAAATGTAGGATCTGACCAAGGCAGATGTTGCTCCATGTGTTCCCTAAATTTTTCAGCAGCTGCTTGGAAAAGCTTGGACTGGAGCTCGAAACTCATATACCCACCTCATGCGGCTGGCAAAAGAGAAGAGATTGAAGGTTGCTGTGCCAGCGCAGCAGAGTTCCAATTTCGCCAGTTGTCTTCCACATAGAGGCTCCAGGGGCGCTGGGCGCTCGTAGTGTCGCCCTCAAGGGGCCGGGCTAGAAGCTGCCCCGCATGCCAGGGATTTCATCATGGACTTTCTGGAGGCACCGCAGGTTGAAGGAGATGAATGAACTGGGTTGTCGTGTGTACTCATGGTCCCTGAGGTGGAGAAAGCTGAGGACAAGAGAAGCCAGGGCGTCTCGCCAGCAAATAGAGACGGGTCAGCGAGCAGGAGCCGCCCCCTTGCATTCCCCCAACCGTCCAAAAGCAAGACTCCGCCCAGACAGCGACCGAAAGGAAAGACTGAGCAGAGTCCTCCCACGGCAAGCACATTTCTTGGTGCAAGCGATGCATCAGCACAGAAACAGCCAGTGCCAGAATTGGCTGCAGGTTCAGCACCACCTTCGCCACGCTCCGCCTTCCTAGATTTCACTGGTCCTAGCACATCCACACAGCGAGCGGACCAAGAGCATTTGCCAAGGGAGGCGGCGACTGCACGAGGGCCGCGAGGGGACGGCAGTGGTCTCAAGCTTCCCAAGCCATCCAAAAGCAAGACCCCACCAAAGGAGCGGCGCAGCAGCAATGACCAGCAGAGTACTCCGACAGGCAATTTCTTTGGAGGAGTTCCTGCTGAAACCAGCTCTTTGACAGAAAAACAAGCAGCACCAGAATCGGGTGCAGGTTCAGCACCGCTTTCGCCAATCGCGGACCAAGAGCATTCTCCAAGGGACGGCAGTGGCTTCAAGCTTCCCAAGCCATCCAGAAGCAACACTCCGCCAAAGGAGCGGCACAGCAGCCATGACCAGCAGAGTGATCCGACGGGCAGTTTCTTTGGAGGAGTTCCTGCTGCAACCAGCTCTTCGGCAGAAAAGCAAGCAGCACCAGAATCGGCTGCAGGTTTAGCACCGCTTTCGCCAATCGCGGACCAAGAGCATTCTCCAAGGGACGGCAGTGGCTTCAAGCTTCCCAAGCCATCCAGAAGCAACACTCCGCCAAAGGAGCGGCACAGCAGCCATGACCAGCAGAGTGATCCGACGGGCAGTTTCTTTGGAGGAGTTCCTGCTGCAACCAGCTCTTCGGCAGAAAAGCAAGCAGCACCAGAATCGGCTGCAGGTTTAGCACCGCCTTCGCCAATCGCGGACCAAGAGCATTCTCCAAGGGACGGCAGTGGCTTTAAGTTCCCCCCATCCAGAAGCAACACTCCGCCAAAGGAGCGGCGCAGCAGTCATGACCAGCAGAGTGATCCGATGGGCAGTTTCTTTGGAGGAGTTCCTGCTGCAACCAGCTCTTCGGCAGAAAAGCAAGCAGCACCAGAATCGGCTGCAGGTTTAGCACCGCCTTTCGCCAATCGCGGACCAAGAGCATTCTCCAAGGGAGGGCAGTGGCTTTAAGCTTCCCAAGCCATCCAGAAGCAACACTCCGCCAAAGGAGCGGCGCAGCAGTCATGACCAGCAGAGTGATCCGACGGGCAGTTTCTTTGGAGGAGTTCCTGCTGCAACCAGCTCTTCGGCAGAAAAGCAAGCAGCACCAGAATCGGCTGCAGGTTTAGCACCGCCTTCGCCAATCGCGGACCAAGAGCATTCTCCAAGGGACGGCAGTGGCTTTAAGCTTCCCAAGCCATCCAGAAGCAACACTCCGCCAAAGGAGCGGCGCAGCAGTCATGACCAGCAGAGTGATCCGATGGGCAGTTTCTTTGGAGGAGTTCCTGCTGCAACCAGCTCTTCGGCAGAAAAGCAAGCAGCACCAGAATCGGCTGCAGGTTTAGCACCGCCTTTCGCCAATCGCGGACCAAGAGCATTCTCCAAGGGACGGCAGTGGCTTTAAGCTTCCCAAGCCATCCAGAAGCAACACTCCGCCAAAGGAGCGGCGCAGCAGTCATGACCAGCAGAGTGATCCGACAGGCAGTTTCTTTGGAGGAGTTCCTGCTGCAACCAGCTCTTCGGCAGAAAAGCAAGCAGCACCAGAATCGGCTGCAGGTTTAGCACCGCCTTCGCCAATCGCGGACCAAGAGCATTCTCCAAGGGAGGGCAGTGGCTTTAAGCTTCCCAAGCCATCCAGAAGCAACACTCCGCCAAAGGAGCGGCGCAGCAGTCATGACCAGCAGAGTGATCCGATGGGCAGTTTCTTTGGAGGAGTTCCTGCTGCAACCAGCTCTTCGGCAGAAAGGCAAGCAGCACCAGAATCGGCTGCAGGTTCAGCACCGCCTTCGCTAAACACTGTGCCATCAAGAACAGATGAGCAGCATAAGCTTACAAGCCCCGCAGCTCAGTCTGCAAAGGAGCAGCTTGCGCAGGCTGCAGAAACAACGGCTGCAGACCCAGCGCCACCTTCGCCACGCTCTGACAAGCAAGCCGTCCAGGATTTCACAGTGAACAGCGCAGTCACACCACCAGATGAAGAGCAGGAAGTTCCAAGTCCTGCTGCAGAAACCACGGCCACAGGCAAAACGCCACTCACGCAAGTTTCCAACGGGCAGACAGATGGAGATGGATTAGGCCGCAACAGCCAGTTTCATCCCCAGGCGAGGGTGCCAGACTTGCCAGATGCGAGCTCACTGCTGGGAGTGGAGACTCAGACGGAAGGAAGGCCCCCTCCCCCTCTCCCCCCTCCCTCACAGCCTGGCGGCACGATACTCGTAGCTCAGGGGACTCCCTTGGAAGTGCCCAGAAGTGATCAGCACCAAGAGGCTACTCGTAGCGATCCCTTGACAGCTTTGGCAGAGTCCCGGCTAGCTCGAAACGATGCGGGAGATCAGGCTTTGTCTTTGGAGGCTTCCACCCAGCTGCGAAGGCGGCTCGAGAATTGCATGCCAAAAAGTGCTGCTTGTAGCCCCGGACCTGTCGGCCTTGGAACTTGGCTACTATAGACTATCACAGCCCCTGTCTGTCCCCCAACTAGCTCTGGCTTTTGCAGTCGGCAGGTCGGACAGCCAGCGGCCAGCCGCAGTTCCGGCGCCTGGCGAAGGACTCGAGCAGGCAGAAGCGTTGAAGCTTAGTTTTTCGTTCGTAGTGAGTCGTAGTGTGTGGAGGGAGATTTAAATGGAATTGATAACCCACGTTGGGCCCTGCTCTCCACCTGAAGACTTGGAGTGCTCTGGTAGTTGCTGTTCCAGCCTTCGCCCAAGCTGCCCAAAACGCGGCTCCCCAGCACTGTCACAGGTCGTCTCGGAGCCTCAGTTTTCGGAGTCCTCGGAGCCCCTGCGCTCGGAGGCTCCGGCGCTCACGGTGGAGTCCGTAAGCCTTGCTTACACCCGGCTCCATGCGCGGAAGGCCTCGCCAAAGAAGCGAGTCAAAGAGCGTGACTTTGCGAAAGCTGCTCAGAAGCCGCCGGGGCCAGGTCCCTCTCCCTTGGCGCGCGAGATTTCCATGGCAGCGGCAGCGAGTCGCATCCAAGCCATGTACCGTCGGCGACGAGAGCGGCGAGAGCGCCTGCATGCTGCGTCGACGCCTGCGAAGCTCAAACACATGGAGCGATTGCACGCGGCGCTCCGCATCCAGGCAGCATTCCGAGGACGGCGAGAGCGGCGGGCCTTGAAGGTCGTGAGAGACACGAGAGCAGCTGGCATGCGAATCGCGGCAACCGCGCGCCTCCGTGTGAAAGTCCACAAGCTACACCCGGTACATGACAGCTCCTCGGCCTCGCCATCACCGCCAAGCCGCGACCAAGCCCAGTCCTTCCTACCAGCAGCAGACGAAGGCGAGGCACCAAGCTCCCAGGAACCTGCGGCCGTGGATCAGATTCGAGGTGCATGCCGTGCTTGGCTGGCACGTAGAACCCTTGTCTCGCTGCAGCAAAAGAGGGTGCAAGCTTCTGTCATCAAGATCCAAGCACTGGCGAGAATGCGACTCGCCCAGAATCTGCGAAAAGAGAAGGCCAAGCTACACGTCTCCTCGATTGCGAGCCTTCGCATGAGGGCGGTCCGTATCCACAAGCTGCACGAAGCCACCGGTACCGGCGGTACCGGTAGCTCTCGCAGCCGCTCCGCAAGTCCCAAAGGCTTCTTCGACTCGCCTACTGAGGTTGTGGAAGTTGAAGAAAGAGATCTGTCGAAGCCCCAGCTGCCGGCATTTTCGGCGGCAGCAGAGGCCGAGGCCGAAAGGCATCGAGCAGCTGTGCGGATCCAGGCCTTACAGCGAGGCCGGCTGGCACGCAGGGAGCAAGCCGCCAAGAGAAGGACCGGGATGGACATCGCCTCGATCGGCGCGCTGCGGGTGAAAGTCTACAAGCTCCACCAGGGTCGGTCAGAGTCATCGCCCGCAAGCAAGAAAGCAGAGGAAAGCAGCGCCAGCTTTTTTGACACAGCCGCAACCGGCGCCACTCCATCGAGGTTGAGCTCGGTGACTGCGGAGCGGCAGCGGGAGGATGCAGCTGTGAGGATCCAAGCTTGCTACCGAGGCCGCCAGGGACGTCGGCTTGCGGAGCAAAAGGCAGTCACTGCAGTTGCCAACGCGGCACCAACCGCTTTGGAAAGCGTTCGTCGGTCTTTGGTGACTGCAGGCTTCGCAGTGGTCGGGGAGGCGAATGCCGAAATTGGGCGTTTGCTGCACCGTGCTAGCCTTGGCTTAGAGGAGGCCGCTGCTATGGGTGATCGGGCTGCGCAAAGGGCATCCATCGCTTTGGGGGAGACCCTGCTGCACATGGTGGTGGATGCCAGCACGCCTCCCATTTCGCCTGTGCCCGGATCAAACGTCGGGTCAAATCTGGGCTCAGATGCAGATGCTGCAGGCTCAGACGAATCCGAAGCTTCGCCAATCTCCCCGAGAAAGGAAGTCTTGGAGCTTTCCAAGTCCATGGAAAAGTCCTGTGTGCGCGTCGAGGCTTGGCTGGAGAAGCGAAGGCACTCGGGGAACCGGGCGAAGACGCCAGCGCTCAGGATGGGCATCTCACCTTTGGTGCAGAGGAGGCGAGAGCTCCGAGAGCTCTCAGAGGTGCAGACGCTCAAGAGGAAGAGCATGAGCAGAGATATCGAGAGCAGGCGAGAAAGCGCAGACGGTGACGATGAAGTCGAGAAGCTACGGGCTGACTTACACAACACAAGCATCAGGAAGCTTGCTGAGGAGCAAGATAAGAAGCTGGAGCTACTTCAGCTGGCCCCATCCTTTGTTCCAGGCAAGCAGTGCTCCAAATGTGGGCAGCAGGTTGGCTTCGATTTCACCTCAGCGAGCTCAGAGCTTGAGTTCAGCATTTGGGGCGTTTGCTCCTCCTGCCAAGCAGAGCTCTTCGGCAGAGGGCCAGGGCTGCCAGAAGCCGAGCGAGACTATGTCTTGGTCGGTGAAGGCTCTGGGCATTTCGAAGCTTTGTCGCCATTTCATCCCATGCCAGTTGCCTACCCGGGGCCCGAAGCTGTTTGGGCTTCGCCCTACCACCTCTTCATGGCCCAGCATTTTCTGGACCGACGATGCCGTGAGCTGGTTCGAAAGGTCAAACCGGCTGCAGCCAATCTGCGGTCTCTGATCTCGCAGGACCCACTGCGAAATGCAGTTCGGGATGATTGGCATCTCGGCTTACAGAATAGTCTAACCGTGGTGAACGGCAGCCTTCGTTCAGTGTTTCGGGTTTTTCGCCGATGGTCACGTCTCAAATCCCCTCGAGTCTTGGGCCAGGGCATCCTCTTGCCTTGCCCCTCAATGCCCACAGGATGACACAGATGCAAACACGTGTTGGATCTGTGTCTATGTGTGTTTGTACATGTGCATTTTGTGACTGTACATGTATCTTATGCATGCGCGTCGGCATCTGTGTCTTTGTAGCTAGCTGTCTGACTGTCTGTGCGCTGGTGCACAACCATTGCAGAGTCGAAGCGCATTTACATGAGCTCTCTCCGAGAGGCACCTCGGCTGGGCCGTGAAGGCGATGCGCCACTGTATTTTCCTAGCGATGGATCAGCACCCGGCGCTGGCAGCTTTGCTGGTGAAGACAGGCCACGCTCGCATTGTCTTTATGGAGGACCGTTTCTGGGGAGCTGCTCTGGTGAACAGCGACTTCGTCGGTGAAAACCTGGTTGGGAAGATTCTCGAGGAAAAGCGTATGCTTCTCAGGTGTGGCATACCTACCTAGCACGAGGGCAGCTTCAAATCAGGGGACGCAGCAAGGACCATCGCACCATCAAGGACATCTTTGTCGCAGCGCCTGGGTGAGACCGAAAAGGAAAGGAACTTCGAGGAGGCCGCGCAAAGATCGCCGTGCTGATGCACTGCAGGCATCGATGTCGGGCTTTGGCTATGCTGCCTGGATCGCACGAACATGTGTGCGCGATGCCACGATGCTACCTTGAATTTCCACCTGTTCCATTGCTTAAGAACTACCTCACCTTCGCCCCAGCGCTTCCTCCGTCGGAGATTGGGGGCGTCGCCCAAACGTCGATCTTGGTTGGACCACGACTTGGAGCCAGTCCAGGAGAAGGCGCGGGCCGGCGGGCCGCCTGTTAATCCGGTTGCGTTTCCAAACCGTCATAGAACTTTGGGCCAGTCACAGTGGCTGTGGCATTGCCAGGCGGCGGCTGCAAGGAACAGGACACCGGCAGCTTGGCTTGTGACCGGACAGCACAGAAATCGACGTCTCATGCAACTCTCTTTGTGCCGAAGAGGGAAGATCTGTGGTATGCAACTGTTCCTTTGCATTCAACGTCTTGCACGTCTTGCGCCGAGTAAACCTCAAGATTGTCTACAGAGGCAGCACCCCGGAAAAAGGGTGCTCGCAACCACGGACTGCCTGATTAGCAACTACAGGTAGATAGCCCTTCGCACCGTTCACAGCCCACTCGACATGTGCCTAAAAAGCAGTATTGCAGAGCACGTACGACGCAGCAGCATCGGCCATCGCATGCCCCCATGGGAAGCGGTCTTTCTGCGGAGCATGACGACACGCCCACCGCAGCCACGAAGAAGATCGCTGCTTCGGCGCTACAAGGAGAGACAGCCGCCCTTTTTGCCTTGGGGCGGCCCCGGACCGCCGGTTTTATCAGCCTGCCGGCCTGCCGGCCTGCCGGCCTGCCGGCCTGCCTTGCTAGGAGCTGTGACGAAGGCCCAATCCGAGCAGGCCATGATCACGGCCTTCAAATCCTTCGACTCAGAGCCTCCGCTCTAAGCCAAGAACCCCTCAGCCCTTCACCCTCCACCAAGCCGTCAAGCCGTCAAGCCGTCAGACTGAGCCTTGCATCGAGGATGGAAACGGCACAATCAGCAAGAAAGAGCATCGCGGCCGGCAAAGCTTGGGTTTTTGTAGCAGGTGGTTGTCGTCAACAGCGCGTGCGCCGCGGAATTGCAGGACCTTTGCCCATTCCTAGTCGGTTCTGCAGAATGATGTGGCCGAGGTTTTCGGCCGTGCTGTCAAAGCTGAACATGAAGCACCTGCCTCGACGGCTTGCAATCCCAAAGCAGCTGCGTGAGTCGCGAGTCGTACAAGGATGACAGCGCGGCAGATAGACTTGCTCTTTGATACTGTCGACAAAGACCAGGCACGCACGGCAGTTTCTAAATAGTCCACCCACCATCCACCGTGCCAGGATGGCCATATTGAGTTTGAGGAGCTTGTTTGCTGGCTTTGCGGCACGCCATGCTTCTCTAAGTCACTTGGCAGCATCAGCCGCTCATCCTCTGGGACATGAAAGCCTCCTGCAAAAGGTATTTCGAAGAGCTCGACTCTATCTTGAGGGAATACTCCGAAAAGATCAAGCCAGTTGGAAGAGGCGATGCGGTGATCAAGAATGCCGAGTCCGTCAACCAATGGCTAGCGATCCTGGACAGCAGCAGAACGAGTGTGCGGTCGTACGCTTCGCATAGGTTTGGAATGTACTTTAGAGCATTACATGACTCAGAATGTTGCAGAGTTGTGAGGTTGCATTGTCATTCGTAGGCTTCTGGGGTTGTGGGTTTGGCCAAATCAAGTTCTGCCGTTCAGGAAGGAGCTTGAGAGAAGAATACGCCCGGTTGTGAAGCTACCTGGCTGCAGCTGCACATCCGATGGGCGAGGAGCGCATGTAGTCACATTCCTCCTCACCGCCAGCAAGTCAGAGCTCGGCAAGTTCGACACTTGTCGCCTCCTAAGGCAAGTTTTTCACCAAGCCGACAAGGATTCCAATGGGATCCTCTCCGAAGAGGAGAGTGTTCTCCTTTTCTCGCAGCTCGTCAACGTTGTCACCGTTCCAGTCATCAGGGGCTGTGCTTTCCGACGTTCGGGGCCACCAAGGAACTATGCGCACACCCTGGCCAAGCATGCTGACACCATCATCCAGGCAGGGCTTTGGATTCCCTGCCCATGCTCGGAGAGCCTCGAGCCTGTGCCTGTGCGCTGCGGGCAGATTTCCAAGCCTACATGGCTGGAAAAGGGCCATTGGGACAGACAGAGCTTCAAAAAGCTGGTCATGCTCCCTCGCCGCACAGAGAAGTCTCACTCTCGCATCCACGTTTCTTTTGGTCGCCGTGCCGGGCAAGGCCAAACTTGCATCAGATCGTGACCGCGCAGAGTCTCGGCCAAAGAGCGAAGCGGAACTTCCCCGCTTTTCTCCGTGTGTGTTTGTGTCCGGAGATGCGCCGATCTCACGCTGATTTTCAGGATGTCGGACTACGAGAGCCACATCGATGCCAGACATCGGCAAGCTTTTGATGCTCTTGGTTTGAATTTATTAACCCGCTCAAAAATTGAGCTTCCAGAAGCCTCATCCTGCCCCAGGTCATTGATAAGAACAAAGATGGTCATCTCATCTTGGACGAGGTCGTGCAGTGCCTGACTCCTGGGACCTACCGGTACCGCGAGTTCCACAAGGCCCTTCAGCTTTACACCCCGGAGGGCTTCAAGGACTCGCTTGGTTCTCTGGGGCCTTCCTTGAAACTTTGACAGCCGCCAGCGTTTTCTCACAGGAAGCTTTCGACGCCGTGATCACGGCGAAGCCCAAGAGATGAGCCGAAACCTGCGGAGCAGTTGTCCACGGACCCTGGAACAGGGCCCAAAATGTGGAAGACGCATTTTGACCAGAGTTTGTGTCACTCTTGGTGGAGCCGCGAATTGCGAGCCACTGATGTATGTTTCCGTCCATGAGGCGTTTGAGGTACTCGTACCCGGCCGGTCGCTGGTTCCGGCCGCTTGAGGCCAAAAAGTCGTGCTTCTCTGACGGCTCCAAGCTGACTGCATAAGACTCTGCGCTTCAAATATGTCAAGTTGCTGCAGCCTTTTGCGAGCTAGGGGACATGGATGGTCATCGTCATATCGTGCGTGCATAGCACAATGCATGGCATGCTGTATAGCTCTCTGCATGTCACACTGCATAGTCGGGGCCTCATTCGCTTTCTGCATTGCCGGCGGGTCTGGGTCCTGCTGGCCTGCGTGATTTTCAATCATGCGTCGTACGTGTGCAGTGCAGTGCAGTGCAGCCAATTCACGCTCTGCGCGGTGGGATTCGCACGGGGTGAATGTGTCGAGGCAGCCCCGCACGTCGCTGGCAGACCCCAAGTCAGAGGTCAAGCATCAAGATTAGATGATGGCTAGGCCCGGCTGGCGGTTCTCTTTGGTTCTTTTGTTGTGAGGTGGTCCGGATGGGAGACATGTTTTGACGGCAAACTTTCTGCTCAGCCATTTGGGTTGAAGGGTTGTTTTCGGAGAGACCAAGAATAGACGCCAGCAAAGCGCCAGCCATGTCGCAGCCTGTCAGCGTCAATGATGGTGCGAAGGAGATTGTCGGCGACTGGTTCATCAAGAACGTGCAAGGGGCGGTGCAGCTGAAGATGGAGGGTGACGAGGTGCGGTCCGTCCAAACCTGCTTCGGCGGCCAGCCTGCAGTTGGGAAAGTACGGAAGGGTGAGCCCAACTTTGAGATGGACATGCAGATCGGCGGCTTCCCCATGATCGCAAGAATGACAGAAAAAAGGGAGCAGAAGTACTTGGAGTTCTCGAACGGAGGCCTTTGGTCGAAGAACCAGCCGGCCTTCACCGTGAACGGATCCAGCAATGGGAAAGTCTCTAATGGCCACGTGAACGGCACTGCGAACGGCCTCAACGGTCACGGCCCCGGCATTCCGATGAGCGAGGTGAAGAAGCACAACTCCAAAGACTCTGCCTGGGTGGTGTTACACGGCTACATTTACGACCTCACGAAGTTCCTCCAAGATCATCCCGGAGGTGAGCAGGTGATTTTGGATTGGGCGGGTAAGGATGCCACCAAGTTTTGGTCTGCCATCCACAAGAAGGACTGGATCAAGGAATACACAAAGCCTGAGTGGTGCCTTGGGCCAGTTGGACAGGAAGCGCCCAACGAGGAGTTGAAGAAAGCCCAGGACGAGGTCAAGTTCTTGAAAGCGGAGCTCGAGCGCCTCACTGCACTGCCAACGAAGCCATCGCTTGGCTTGGTCGCGGCCATGGATGCCGCCGGGGCTTGCAAGCCATCATCTACGCTGAGCTCAGATGCACCAACGCATGTGGCTTCCGAAGTTCCCCCTTTGCTGGAGCTCACTGGCAAGCGAGTGCTGGTGGTCGGCCACGGGCCAGTCGGACACGACTTCGTTCCTCGACCTGCAATGTCTTGCAACACCAAGACGTGCAGTGCATTTTGTAATTACTAGGAAGACACAGATACGCCGACAGCTGTGCCTTCAATGAGAATCTAAGAACGGTCACCTGAAATAACTACAGTAGCGTTGAAGCTTGGCGTTTGATCCATCCTTGCGCGTGACATGAGGTTGTGAAGCTCGTGGGCATGGTAGGCGATGGCGCGCTTGACATCACGGTGGTAGGAGAAGAGCCGCGCATGGCGTATGATCGCGTCCACCTTACGGAGTATTTCGAGCACCGGGACCCGAACAAGCTCTCTATGTGCGACAAGAAGTGGTTCCAGGAACACAAGGTGGGATGTACCCATGAAGTGAGAGGCATAGAGAGGCATGCTTGCGTATTCGGGAGGTTGGCCACCATACCGTAGCAATAGCTAGCCACAGTCTGGTAATGTAGAGACGGAGAAGGATCGGAATTTCGGTAGATCTTGCTGTGTATGGTTGTAGGTTGGAATCCGCACCAACTGCCGCGCCGAGAAGATCGACCGCGAAAGCTGCAAGGTGTCGCTGCGAGATGTGAACACAAACGCGGTCGAAGAGATGGCTTACGATGCATGTGTTCTTTGCACCGGCAGTTATCCCTTCGTGCCCCCTTTGGAGAACTTGAGTGAAAAGACGGTGGGCGTGTTCGTGTACCGCACCATTGAGGACCTCGAGGGCATGATCCTCTTCGCCAAGAAGTCTCGCAAGGCAGCCGTGATCGGTGGCGGGCTCTTGGGTCTCGAAGCAGCAAAGGCCGTGTATGACCTGAACCAAGAGACGCACGTGCTTGAGATGGCCCCGTATCTTATGCCGGCACAGCTGGATGCCCAGGGCGGCAAGGTTTTGGGCGAGAAGATCAAGGACATGGACATCCGTGTTCACACGAGTTCTCGGCTGAGCAAGGTGGTGATCGAGGACGGTGTTCTGAAAGGTGTCCGTTTGACGGACGCAGACAATGCCGACGAGTACCTCTTGGAGTTTGACATGTTGGTTGTGAGTGCTGGCATTCGCCCCCGTGATGAGTTGGCACGAGCTTGCGGCTTGTCCATCGGCCAGCGCGGAGGGGTCGTGGTGAATGACCGCATGCAAACCAGCGACCCGAAGATCTTTGCTCTCGGTGAAGTTGCTTGTCACAAGAACTTGTGCTATGGGCTCATTGCCCCTGGCTGGGACCAGGCTTCCGTCCTAGCCAAGAATTTTGAGTGTGCCACGTGGGAAAAGTCGAAGGACAAGGCTGTTGCTGAGCCACCGCTTTACGAAGGCAGTGATCTCTCCACCAAGCTGAAGCTCTTGGGCGTGGATGTGGCTTCCTTCGGAAGCTCATTGGATTTCTGGTTCAAGAAGCAGTGCCATGACAAGGAAGCCAAAGAGCAGGGCCTCACCTCCACGATGCAGTTGGATCCTTTCAGCGGCTTGTACCGGAAGCTGGTCTTTCATGAGGAAACCCAGAAACTCATGGGGGGCCTCCTCGTCGGCAATGCGGACGACTACTTCAGCTTGCTTGGTCTCTCGAAACAAGACGACTTGGGCAAGAAGGCTCCGGTGGATCTATTCTTGGGCGGGAACTCCGAGGAGAGCGTGGATGACTTGAAGGACGATGCGATCGTTTGCTTGTGCCAGAAAGTCACCAAAAAGGACATTGTCGATGCCGTCAAGGAGCAGGAGTGTACCACGATTCCCGACATCAAGCGATGCACCACCGCAGGTGCAGGCTGCGGTGGCTGCGTACTTGCCACCGGCTTTGTACCCAAGATCCTGAAGACCACACTTGAAGCTTGTGGCAAGAAGCCCTTCACAGGAATCAGCCCGAACTTCCCCTTCACGCGCAGGGAGCTCTTCGACATCATCAAGACAAAGGAGCTGAAGACTTGGGAGGAGGTTGTGGAGACCTGCGCGCGAGTTGGCAAGATTGCGGATCTCAAGAAAGGTCTTGGAGGAGATGAAGTCTGCAAGCCAGTGGTGGCTTCGATTTTGGCCTCCTTGTGGCAGGAGAACCCTGTGAAGGATGGATTGAACATGCTTCAGGATACCAACGACCGGTTCTTGGCGAACATTCAGCGCTCTGGCCAGTACTCCGTGATCCCGCGAGTGCCGGGTGGCGAGCTGACTCCCGATGAGCTGATCTTGATGGGCACCGTGGCCAAGAAGTACAACCTCTGGACCAAGGTCACTGGAGCCCAACGCATTGGCCTCTTTGGTGCCAACGTCTGGCAGCTGCCAGACATCTGGGAGGAGCTCTGCTATGGAAAGAGTGCCTATGCGTCTGCAGATGGTAAAGTGCTGACCAAGGTTGACACTGATGGCATGGAATCCGGACATGCCTACGGCAAGGCTCTACGAGCAGTGAAGAGCTGCGTTGGGACCAGCTGGTGCCGTTTCGGTGTCCAAGACTCTGTGGGCATGGCCAATCGTATCGAGCAGCGCTACAAGGGATTCCGTGCTCCCCACAAGTGGAAGATGGGCGTCTCTGGCTGCATGCGCGAATGTGCTGAGGCCCAGGGCAAGGACATCGGCCTTGTTGCCACCACCAACGGCTGGAATCTCTACATCTGCGGCAACCACGGAACCTCCCCGAAGCATGCTACACTCTTCATGACGGACATCTCTGACGATGATGCAATCAAGTACATCGACCGCGTGATGATGTACTACACCTTCACGGCTGACCCACTGACAAGGACGTCCAAGTGGCTGGAGAACCTTGAGGGTGGCATCGACTTCCTGAAGGAGGTCGTGGTCGACGACAAGCTGGGCATCTGCGCGGAGCTGGATGCACGGATGGAGTCGCAAGTCGGTACCTACGAGTGCGAGTGGAAGCGTGTGGTCGACACCCCAGAGCTGCGAAAGAAGTTCAGGCAGTTTGCCAATGTCGATGACAAGAAGTATGGCGATCTCGAGTGGAGCGTCCAGCGTAAGCAGAAGAAGATTGCAGTGGAGGACTTGCCCACCGTGATTGGCCCGGCGAAAATTGGCAAAGGCGATGCCACTGACTCCTGGCGCTGGGTGGATGTTGGGCCGAAGGAGAACTTTCCGGCGAATGCCGGCTTTGCCGTGAAAATCAGCAACTCCGAGCTGGCTGTGTACAACCACGTGGCTGTGGGCAAGTGGTATGCAACTCAGAACTCCTGCCCGCACAAGCAGCTGCAAGTGCTCTCTCGTGGAATGATTGGCTTTCAAGGCGACGTGCCGAAGGTGGCTTGCCCGATCCACAAGAATACCTACAACCTGGAGACAGGGAAGGGCATCAGCAATGCAGGTCTGAACCTGGCCACGTTCGACGTGAAGCTGGAGAATGGCAGGGTGCTCCTTCACCTCCCTCCCGACGATGTCTTGGACAAGGCCCTCGCCCGCCAGGACCCCAAAGGTAACTCCGATTGCTCTTCCTCCTGCGAGTTGCCCAAGGATTTGCAGTGGTGAGGGACGGAACAGAAGAGAAGAGAGAGCACACTGAGCCAAGTTACAGTTTATAACCGCCCTGTGGGCTTTGTTTTAGAGTTAGAGTCTTTTAGAGGCCAGCACTTGCTGACCTTCATGTTCCGACGCCTGGCAACGTCGATGTGCAGTTTCAACTTCCTGAGAGTGCTTTGAGGCTGGGCCGAAGCGAAGCCCAGTGAACACCCTCCATCCACCAGCATTCAGGTAGGCATCATCCTCCGGTAGGTAATCCTCGGTTCGATTCGTAACTCGTCCTGTCTCGTCCCGGGCTGCTCGCCTCTGCACCTTTTGGGATCTGAGCGGAGCTCGATCCGAGATGCTTACAGCCGACAGCTCCAGCCGAGCGAAAGAGTCTTTGACAAAGCATGTGGCCAGTTCTCCTATCGGCCCTGAGCAATGCCATGCCCAAGGGCATCTCTTGCAAGCTTGCATGTGGACAGGTCTGAAGGCGGATCCGGAGGCATCTCCTGTCTCTCGAGCTGCGTTCAGTCAAGTGCGTAGCTTGAGTCTTAGTCATGCGGAGCCTGGTTCGATCCTCTCCTGCAGTGGCAGTGCGCATTTTGTGAATGTGTCGAGGCAGCCCGGCAAGTCCCTGAAAGACTGACCCCACGTCAGAGGTCAAGCATCAAGATTACTGTTTGCGAGAAGCTAACAGCGACATGGCCGATAGGAGTCGGAGACGAGTTGACAGGATGAGAGGCCAAGGCAGATTCGATGGCGGGAGACATGGAGAGATGATGGCTAGGCCCGGCTGGCGGTTCTCTTTGGTTCTTTTGTTGTGAGGTGGTCCGGATGGGAGACATGTTTTGACGGCAAGCTTTCTGCTCAGCCATTTGGGTTGAAGGGTTGTTTTTGGAGAGACCAAGAATAGACGCCAGCAAAGCGCCAGCCATGTCGCAGCCTGTCAGCGTCAATGATGGTACGAAGGAGATTGTCGGCGACTGGTTCATCAAGAACGTGCAAGGGGCGGTGCAGCTGAAGATGGAGGGTGACGAGGTGCGGTCCGTCCAAACCTGCTTCGGCGGCCAGCCTGCAGTTGGGAAAGTACGGAAGGGTGAGCCCAACTTTGAGATGGACATGCAGATCGGCGGCTTCCCCATGATCGCAAGAATGACAGAAAAAAGGGAGCAGAAGTACTTGGAGTTCTCGAACGGAGGCCTTTGGTCGAAGAACCAGCCGGCCTTCACCGTGAACGGATCCAGCAATGGGAAAGTCTCTAATGGCCACGTGAACGGCACTGCGAACGGCCTCAACGGTCACGGCCCCGGCATTCCGATGAGCGAGGTGAAGAAGCACAACTCCAAAGACTCTGCCTGGGTGGTGTTGCACGGCTACATTTACGACCTCACGAAGTTCCTCCAAGATCATCCCGGAGGTGAGCAGGTGATTTTGGATTGGGCGGGTAAGGATGCCACCAAGTTTTGGTCTGCCATCCACAAGAAGGACTGGATCAAGGAATACACAAAGCCTGAGTGGTGCCTTGGGCCAGTTGGACAGGAGGCGCCCAACGAGGAGTTGAAGAAAGCCCAGGACGAGGTCAAGTTCTTGAAAGCGGAGCTCGAGCGCCTCACTGCACTGCCAACGAAGCCATCGCTTGGCTTGGTCGCGGCCATGGATGCCGCCGGGGCTTGCAAGCCATCATCTACGCTGAGCTCAGATGCACCAACGCATGTGGCTTCCGAAGTTCCCCCTTTGCTGGAGCTCACTGGCAAGCGAGTGCTGGTGGTCGGCCACGGGCCAGTCGGACACGACTTCGTTCCTTGACCTGCAATGTCTTGCAACACCAAGACGTGCAGTGCCTTTTGTAATTACTAGGAAGACACAGATACGCCGACAGCTGATGACAGCTGTGCCTTCAATGAGAAGCGAAGAACGGTCACCTGAAATAACTACAGTAGCGTTGAAGCTTGGCGTTTGATCCATCCTTGCGCGTGACATGAGGTTGTGAAGCTCGTGGGCATGGTAGGCGATGGCGCGCTTGACATCACGGTGGTAGGAGAAGAGCCGCGCATGGCGTATGATCGCGTCCACCTTACGGAGTATTTCGAGCACCGGGACCCGAACAAGCTCTCTATGTGCGATAAGAAGTGGTTCCAGGAACACAAGGTGGGATGTACCCATGAAGCGAGAGGCATAGAGAGGCATGCTTGCGTATTCGGGAGGTTGGTCACCATACCGTAGCAATAGCTAGCCACAGTCTGGTAATGTAGAGACGGAGAAGGATCGGAATTTCGGTAGATCTTGCTGTGTATGGTTGTAGGTTGGAATCCGCACCAACTGCCGCGCCGAGAAGATCGACCGCGAAAGCTGCAAGGTGTCGCTGCGAGATGTGAACACAAACGCGGTCGAAGAGATGGCTTACGATGCATGTGTTCTTTGCACCGGCAGTTATCCCTTCGTGCCCCCTTTGGAGAACTTGAGTGAAAAGACGGTGGGCGTGTTCGTGTACCGCACCATTGAGGACCTCGAGGGCATGATCCTCTTCGCCAAGAAGTCTCGCAAGGCAGCCGTGATCGGTGGCGGGCTCTTGGGTCTCGAAGCAGCAAAGGCCGTGTATGACCTGAACCAAGAGACGCACGTGCTTGAGATGGCCCCGTATCTTATGCCGGCACAGCTGGATGCCCAGGGCGGCAAGGTTTTGGGCGAGAAGATCAAGGACATGGACATCCGTGTTCACACGAGTTCTCGGCTGAGCAAGGTGGTGATCGAGGACGGTGTTCTGAAAGGTGTCCGTTTGACGGACGCAGACAATGCCGAAGAGTACCTCTTGGAGTTTGACATGTTGGTTGTGAGTGCTGGCATTCGCCCCCGTGATGAGTTGGCACGAGCTTGCGGCTTGTCCATCGGCCAGCGCGGAGGGGTCGTGGTGAATGACCGCATGCAAACCAGCGACCCGAAGATCTTTGCTCTCGGTGAAGTTGCTTGTCACAAGAACTTGTGCTATGGGCTCATTGCCCCTGGCTGGGACCAGGCTTCCGTCCTAGCCAAGAATTTTGAGTGTGCCACGTGGGAAAAGTCGAAGGACAAGGCTGTTGCTGAGCCACCGCTTTACGAAGGCAGTGATCTCTCCACCAAGCTGAAGCTCTTGGGCGTGGATGTGGCTTCCTTCGGAAGCTCATTGGATTTCTGGTTCAAGAAGCAGTGCCATGACAAGGAAGCCAAAGAGCAGGGCCTCACCTCCACGATGCAGTTGGATCCTTTCAGCGGCTTGTACCGGAAGCTGGTCTTTCATGAGGAAACCCAGAAACTCATGGGGGGCCTCCTCGTCGGCAATGCGGACGACTACTTCAGCTTGCTTGGTCTCTCGAAACAAGACGACTTGGGCAAGAAGGCTCCGGTGGATCTATTCTTGGGCGGGAACTCCGAGGAGAGCGTGGATGACTTGAAGGACGATGCGATCGTTTGCTTGTGCCAGAAAGTCACCAAAAAGGACATTGTCGATGCCGTCAAGGAGCAGGAGTGTACCACGATTCCCGACATCAAGCGATGCACCACCGCAGGTGCAGGCTGCGGTGGCTGCGTACTTGCCACCGGCTTTGTACCCAAGATCCTGAAGACCACACTTGAAGCTTGTGGCAAGAAGCCCTTCACAGGAATCAGCCCGAACTTCCCCTTCACGCGCAGGGAGCTCTTCGACATCATCAAGACAAAGGAGCTGAAGACTTGGGAGGAGGTTGTGGAGACCTGCGCGCGAGTTGGCAAGATTGCGGATCTCAAGAAAGGTCTTGGAGGAGATGAAGTCTGCAAGCCAGTGGTGGCTTCGATTTTGGCCTCCTTGTGGCAGGAGAACCCTGTGAAGGATGGATTGAACATGCTTCAGGATACCAACGACCGGTTCTTGGCGAACATTCAGCGCTCTGGCCAGTACTCCGTGATCCCGCGAGTGCCGGGGGGCGAGCTGACTCCCGATGAGCTGATCTTGATGGGCACCGTGGCCAAGAAGTACAACCTCTGGACCAAGGTCACTGGAGCCCAACGCATTGGCCTCTTTGGTGCCAACGTCTGGCAGCTGCCAGACATCTGGGAGGAGCTCTGCTATGGAAAGACTGCCTATGCGTCTGCAGATGGTAAAGTGCTGACCAAGGTTGACACTGATGGCATGGAATCCGGACATGCCTACGGCAAGGCTCTACGAGCAGTGAAGAGCTGCGTTGGGACCAGCTGGTGCCGTTTCGGTGTCCAAGACTCTGTGGGCATGGCCAATCGTATCGAGCAGCGCTACAAGGGATTCCGTGCTCCCCACAAGTGGAAGATGGGCGTCTCTGGCTGCATGCGCGAATGTGCTGAGGCCCAGGGCAAGGACATCGGCCTTGTTGCCACCACCAACGGCTGGAATCTCTACATCTGCGGCAACCACGGAACCTCCCCGAAGCATGCTACACTCTTCATGACGGACATCTCTGATGATGATGCAATTAAGTACATCGACCGCGTGATGATGTACTACACCTTCACGGCTGACCCACTGACAAGGACCTCCAAGTGGCTGGAGAACCTTGAGGGTGGCATCGACTTCCTGAAGGAGGTCGTGGTCGACGACAAGCTGGGCATCTGCGCGGAGCTGGATGCACGGATGGAGTCGCAAGTCGGTACCTACGAGTGCGAGTGGAAGCGTGTGGTCGACACCCCAGAGCTGCGAAAGAAGTTCAGGCAGTTTGCCAATGTCGATGACAAGAAGTATGGCGATCTCGAGTGGAGCGTCCAGCGTAAGCAGAAGAAGATTGCAGTGGAGGACTTGCCCACCGTGATTGGCCCGGCGAAAATTGGCAAAGGCGATGCCAATGACTCCTGGCGCTGGGTGGATGTTGGGCCGGAGGAGAACTTTCCGGCGAATGCCGGCTTTGCCGTGAAAATCAGCAACTCCGAGCTGGCTGTGTACAACCACGTGGCTGTGGGCAAGTGGTATGCAACTCAGAACTCCTGCCCGCACAAGCAGCTGCAAGTGCTCTCTCGTGGAATGATTGGCTTTCAAGGCGACGTGCCGAAGGTGGCTTGCCCGATCCACAAGAATACCTACAACCTGGAGACAGGGAAGGGCATCAGCAATGCAGGTCTGAACCTGGCCACGTTCGACGTGAAGCTGGAGAATGGCAGGGTGCTCCTTCACCTCCCTCCCGACGATGTCTTGGACAAGGCCCTCGCCCGCCAGGACCCCAAAGGTAACTCCGATTGCTCTTCCTCCTGCGAGTTGCCCAAGGATTTGCAGTGGTGAGGGACGGAACAGAAGAGAAGAGAGAGCACACTGAGCCAAGTTACAGTTTATAACCGCCCTGTGGGCTGTGTTTTAGAGTTAGAGTCTTTTAGAGGCCAGCACTTGCTGACCTTCATGTTCCGACGCCTGGCAACGTCGATGTGCAGTTTCAACTTCCTGAGAGTGCTTTGAGGCTGGGCCGAAGCGAAGCCCAGTGAACACCCTCCATCCACCAGCATTCAGGTAGGCATCATCCTCCGGTAGGTAATCCTCGATTCGATTCGTAACTCTTCTTGTCTCGTCCCCCGGGCTCTCCGCGGCTCGCCTCTGCACCTTTTGGGATCTGAGCGGAGCTCGATCCGAGATGCTTACAGCCGACAGCTCCAGCCGAGCGAAAGAGTCTTTGACAAAGCATGTGGCCAGTTCTCCAATCGGCCCTGAGCAATGCCATGCCCAAGGGCATCTCTTGCAGACTTGCATGTGGACAGGTCTGAAGGCGGATCCGGAGGCATCTCCTGTCTCTCGAGCTGCGTTCAGTCAAGTAGCATCTCTCCCAAAGCAACGGCAGTCGGAGATATCAAAAAAAACGAAGCTGCTGGCATCCGCAGCCTGCATCATATGAAGGTCCAGCGCTCCAGCGCCTGCCGCTCAAGCCGCCGGAACGCTGAGAGTTATTTGCGCCGATCGTTGAGTCGTTGAGCGGATTCGTGTTCGAGCCACGCACGGCAGCACAGATGTCGTGGACCTCGGAACCCCGCTAGACAAGGTTTGGCCCAGGACCCAACCATTGCCAGTAGTGCGGCTGGAAAGAGCCTACGATCACAACTTGGTGGAAGGATGTCGAACACATCTCCACCAGCCTCGAGAGCTTCGCCTCAAGCATGCAATGACAATACGACCGATGTTCTGTCCGTGCGGGTATCGGCTCAAAGCTGATAAAGCGCATCTCTCTGAAGATGAAGCGACCGGCCAGCAGCGATGCACGGAAGCTGGGCGGTGCACGAAGATTTGCTCCTGCATTCAAATTCGCCCTTGGGGTTCCTTTCCACAAGGAAGGCCAAGGCAGCGAAGTATGGCGACGACCCGCTGACAGTGAGACGGCAACTCTTCGAAGCTGGGGGGCTCATGGCGTCCCGGCCCTGCACGCAAGATGTGAACGAGAAGAAACCTCTCTAAAGGCCTTCCCGATCCGGTGCCTTTAGGTTCCAAACGCCTACGAGGGTCCTCAGCTTTGGACACTGGCGGCCCCCGGGATCGGCAAGTTTGCAAAGGCCAAACCCGCAGCACAGCTGCAGTTTGAGAACTTTGTCTTGGTAGTTCTGGAGATGTCAGGTTGAGCTGATCTACTTTGCACTCCGGAGCTTGGGACATTTGCCCCAGATGTGCTTGGAGTACGCGGGGTATCCTTACATGCTCAAGGTCGTCACGTCTGCGCCATGGCTGCATTCTGTGTTGCCAGCGCACTGCGACAACTTGCTGAGCCACCCAAAGCCGCCCTGCCGAGCCGGAATTCCGGGAGAAGCTGAAGCCGACGCTCATCTTCGGGCGGTGGCCACTTCTTCGAACACTGAAGGGGACGGAATTGGTGCAGTCGAAGGCCATCCTCCGTGATCCTGCTGCAATTCTCGCAGTGGAGCAACCTGAAGCTCGCTGCATCTCATCACCTGCTCGCTTCCCTGAGGATATGTCGCGAATCTCTGCGGACTGGCAGGCAAGGGTGAAGACGAGAGGGCAAGCTGCGACATGCTGCAAATCGGCATGATCGAGATAGTCAGATCGAGCTCTTTGGCCAACTGAACATCGTAAACGAGCTGAGGCATGAGATGCTCCAGACAGAGGGCAAGCTTGATGGCTACTAGGACGCAGGGCCTGCACGGCTTGAGCCTCTTCGCGCCGGGGAGCCGAGGAGATTGGCGGCGCTCCAGCCTGACACAGTCACCGCTCTGGGGCAGACTGCAGACATGAAGGTGCAGAGAGCCCTTTGTCTCGAGTCTCGACGTCTCGACTGCGCGTGAGTGTGCGAACGGCAGGCCATCTCGCGGCGTGAATTCTTGGATTTCGACAGCACACAGAAGACGGTGGCTGCCCTGACGTGTTGGAGCGACTTGCTGGAGAAGTCCTCCTCAGGCAGGGCCAGGCAAGGGAAGAGAGTCGAGACGTTCCTTTCTCGAGCCTCTGCTCATCTCAGGCTGGTTGCTCGGCAGCCTCGGTGGGAACAGGCTCCGTGAGCTACGTGGACTTGGCACTCTACTGGGAGCTGCAGGCGCCTGAGCAAAACGAGTCTCGCGGGCGATCAAGGAAGTGAGAGCAGCGGTGGCGCAGCCGGCTGAGGAGAGCATGAATCCAGAAGCTTCAGGCAAGACCGGGAGACCGGAGCAGATGGCCATATCATCGGGAGAGGCTCTCTGTCGTTTCGTCGTCTCTAGAGGACTGTGGCTTCCCTCTTGGCCTCCTATGTGCAGAAGGTTGAGGGAAGGGCATCCAAAGATTTCTGGAGAAGACAGGCGGGCATGGCGGAGCAGACCATCGTAAGGCGGGCTTCTCTGTTGTGGAGGTGATGGCTACTTGTATATCGGCGATCGCTTGGTGCCCAAGCCTGCAGCTCGGATGCATCTGAAGTGCACAGAGGGGCTTTGTCTCCTGCGGAGAGCGAGTCTGAGAGTCTGAGAGTCTGAGCCTGAGGAGGATTGAGGCGATGCTGGTCACACTCGCGGCGCTCGTGAGAAACTGGAAGTCCCGCGGAGGATGTCTGTGCTCTGCTTCATTTGCGTTGTGAGCTTGCCGCAGCCATCCTTTGCTGGCAGTACAAAGCCGGTTCCTCCGTGCCAACTTGCAAAAACCGCGAGTAGTCCAGCACCAGAACCATACTCTGCCATCCGTCATGTCGGGTGGTTCAAGCAACCAAAGAAGAACCTGTTGAGCACTGCTGAGTGGTGGCCTCTCCACCATCGGCCATGGGGGCTCAGCAATGTCGGGGATGCCGCTGCGACTGCGAGCGTCCAAAGCTCAGTGATCCAAAGATGAAAGCCTTCAGACACTCTTTTCTCGTTCAGGCCAGTGCTCCCGCTTGATCTCCTTCTCGATGTCTGCGGCCTCACTTATGGCGAGTCCCGGCCTTGGACCCCGTAGAGAGCTGCTTGGAGCTGTTTGTGTCGTCACGCAGAGGTCTTTGGCTGAGCTTCCCCTACACTTGGGCCAATCCCTTCGCGCAGGGTCAAGCCATCACCTGTAACGAGGCCATTGCGACTGTGATTCCCTGTCTCTCTCGCTCTCTCTCTATCTCTCTCTCTCTGGCGTCTGAGGTCGGCTGGGCAGCTGCCTTTCCCTCCGTCTTCGGATGTGTGGCTCTGGGCTGGCTCTGCTGCTTCTGCATCGCTCGCCTCTTGGCAAAGGTCAGGTCTGAGCGCAGCACGTAACACTGCAGCAAAATGCGCAAATGCAGTAGCAACCCGTTGCACTGTAAGGAGAATGGGTGGTGTTCCCCATGATTTCCATGTCCTTTCTCGCGGTGCTTGCTCTGGCGGTGGTCTCCATCTGCCTGCTGCAGCTTGGCACTGCATCATGGCACATCACTCCCTCTATCCAGACCCTGCCTGCTGTTGCGAGTGAGTCCAAACCCTTGATGACCCGGCTCACCCGCACATCAGGATCTACGTGGCTACAGGAAGCTGTGACCGAGATGTCGAAAGATCCTACGTGCCTTCCTTATTACACTCCGAAGAAGGGCATGACATGGGCCGGTGACCCGGTGCAGTCTGGCAGGTCATGTCGACTTGCTTGATGCACCTCTGCCCTTTCGCTCTTTTCTGCTGCCACGCGCTCACTCCAACAGTCCCAGGGGTGCAAGCGCTTAAGCTGCACATGCTGCACATGGCGAGGCTGCACCTGCAACTCCTGCCTGAGTTCCTGGCGCGAGGGTGCTGAGGAGCCCCTTGCAGCGGTCGCCTCGACTGCGGGATGCGGGCTGCCTTCTCTATTGCAGTGCTTGGATTATCAGATCAAGCCTCAGTCAGTGTCAGCGGCCAAGCTGCTAGAGACACTGCAGGACCGGCGGCGGACTCGAGAGGCACAAGAGGCGGCACGGGCAAAGCGACCTCGAGTGCGGCGGGCGCAGCGCATCCTGACTCCTGGCCGAGCCTGGCCGTGCCTGGCCGTGGTGCCGTCTTCGGTCTTCGGTGTCGGTGTCTTCCAGCATGGAACTTGGCCTGAAGCGGTGCAAAGTAAGGAGAGAAGCCTTGATTTATGGAGACGAAACAATAGCGGACCTCCTTCTGGACTTCCGAGAACGGCGGTGTCGTGCTCTGCTGCTCCGGCCTGTCTTTCCCGCTCTGTGAGCCAGAGTCGCCAAAGGACTCTGGGTTGCTGCTGCTTGAGGTTTTGAAGAACGGCCTAAGGTGGCGCATGTATCGCTGCGTCTTCCTGAGCCTCATGCACTGCCAGTGCCGCTGCTCCTGCTGTGCAGGACAGGGGCGGAGCTTAGTCTGAAGGCCTTCCGGTAGCTCCGGCTCCCGGTGAAATTACAGAGTCGAAACACGAAGGGAGACGAGAACATCTCGATCAGGAGTGCCCGAAGATGCTGAAATGTCTCCGGCCTCGCTGTCGCCCTCGGAACGAGGCCCTTTGCGTTCCCAAGCCACTTAGCGAGGCGGCGTTGAAAGCGGCTTTGGCGCGCTTCCGCTTCCCACAGGCCATGGCACGCCGGCCTCCCGGGCCTCCGCCAGCAGAGCGTCCCTGTTTTTCAGCATCTTGGCGGCATTCGTGGCCGCGAGGGCGGGTCCAACCGTTCTCTCTGTCTCATTTCGGTCGGGGCGAGTCGGACGCTTCTGTGCGGCAGGTTACGATGACGAGGATGCGGGCGAGATGCCCATCCACTACCTGGCACGTGGGGAGCACCGCGTGGGCGAAGGCAGCCATCCCAGCCCTGCCAGCATTGCATGGAGTTGGATGTAAGGGACCATCATTGGCTTCACACTCAGAGGAGTTTGATAAGATGCCATCATTGGGGAGACAGTGCAAGATGCACAGACACTGAACGGATCCACCTGCCCCCCGTAACCTTGGCGGAAAGAGCTTGGAAATGAGGGCCGGGCTCTCCCTCGGAGGCCGTGCCGCTGTGGCTGCGGCCGAGGCGGCCCAGCGCTGCCTGGTCTGGACGCAGCGAGATCAGCGGCTCTGGAAGCTGCCGGAGACCCGTTTGGGCATTGAACCTCCTAGGTCAGGTGCTTGGGGCCCGTTGTGTAGCGACCTGCCTTCCCCTGCAAGTCTAGCACAGGAGCTGACCGACGAGCGCCGCGCGCGGCTTCTGCACGAGCTTGCGACGAGTGGGCGGCTGCCGCTGACGCAGCTCCTCGGTCAAGAACCAGTGGAGAGAGTGCGCGGCCCGACGTGCGCCGGACGAGCACAGCAGCACCTCCTGTTAAAATGATGCCATTCATCAAGCCTTGCAATTCTTCCACTCATAAACCCCGAACGGAGTCCTCACTTGCAAGCCACACGCGAGAGAACAGCAGGCCGAGTGTTCTTCTGCTGCAGGCTCTGAACATCTTTCACCCGCCACCACTCCTCCTGAACCCAAGCCCTCTTTGTAATCCGAGTTCATCGCAGGCTTCAGGTCGTGAACGCGGCAGCGCAGACGCCGTTGCACTGCGCGGCTGCTTCCGGGTCCTATGCCATGGCCCAGGATCGGCAGCGACGGTACTCGTAGGGACCTGGAAGCCGTCGGAAAAGCTGTGGTTCCGATGATTTCAGGCTTTGAGGTCGCGCTGCCACGAGCTTTGCAGGAGCTGCTGTCACTGCTGGGCCACGAGGTGGAAGCGATAGGCGCTGCTGTTTACACAGAAGAGGCAAGGGCTGCATGCAGCTACGCAGTATTTGTCTAGATCGAAGATATGTGCACACGCAGCATGTACACGTAGATACGACGTAGATGTATGTGTGTCAGTGCATATGTATCTATGTATGTCTGTGTGCCTGCCTTCTCAGACGCATCTCCATCCTTGCGTGGCACGCGCATGCAAAGGTGCGGGATAGGGGTGCCCGAACCCCCCCGCAATGGTCGCAATAATGTAGAGAATCTCCATGTAAATCGCTACCACAGTGTACGCCGGGCATCGTCCTTGCAGGGCCAAGCTGGATGTCTCCTCACGGCGGAGGATGCCCATGGTGATTCGCCCTGCGAGGCGGTTGCCCTGCGACTTTCAGGGAGTTCATTGGCTTCGGGTTGCTGATTCCGAACCAAGCACGCCAAGGTAGTCCACCGTGTAGTGCGGACGGAACGGAAGCTGAAAGCAGATTGCATCTCGCGATCGCATCCTTCACCTTCTCGGCGTTCTGGCGTTCTCCGAAATCTCAGCCCCTGCTGCGCTTCGTGGGAGGTGGCCCTCAGGAACGGCCACGTGGTTTGCGCAAGGCTGCTCGCTGGCGACTTCGGCCAGTGGCAGGGGCTCTTGTGACTTCGCTCATTGGAAACTCTTGCACGAGTTGACACCGACTGCAAAGCCTGCAAGGAAGCTGCCACAACAGCGGCAAGCTCTCCGAGAATGCTTGTCTGGCGCGCTGGGCCGATTGAACCCAGATGGGCATCCCGACGTCCATCAGACTTTCGCCTTGTCTTTGCCATCCGGGTGGTGCTGTTCCAGCCACTCCGACTCAGGTCCTTGGGCGACGTGGCGATTGCTCGGCATGTGGTGCACGAAGAGACGCAGCTGCTCTCAGCGCTGGAGCAGCAGATCCTCGGCCCATGCTTCCTTACCTCACGCTTCTTCATGCTTCTTCTGCTTCTTCTTCGCTTTCTCGCCGAGGATTCGTCAGCTCCAGGACTTGTGCGGTCGCTCGGATCCGGCAGATCCGCGGCGACCGAATGTCTGCCGTCGGGTTGAACTCTGGTCTAAGCTGAGGCTTGGTGGTCGCCAGCAACTCGCGATCACCGCAGCTGCTACCTCGAGATGCAGCCGAAGCCATGTTGCAAAAGCACATGTTTGACGTCCAGGTGCGTGCGCTTACGCGCCTGCTGCTTGCATGGCTGCATGTCATGAGCACGAACATGAAAGTGCTCGGTCTCGACAGAGCAGAGAACAGAGGCAGCGGCGGCCGCATTTCGCATCTCTCCGCGAGAAGCCTTGGATGCCGCAGGGCCGCTTGGCCGACGTGTGCACTTCTTGCGCTTTGCTAAGTGGCACACTGTCGAGGCTGAGAAGTGTCGACTTCCGTCCTGCAGAAGAGCACACGGAGCACAGCGCTGCGACGAGGACAAGCCTACGGCGGCCTACGGCCTGAGGTTCTGGCAAAAGCTTTCGGTCGGATCTCAGGATGCAGTCCACGCAGGCTGAAAGCGACCGAGCCGCTCCGGCAGTGTGTGCTTTGGCACTGGGAGTCTTCCATTTTAGAGAGTCCTCGTCGCATTTGTGGGAGCCAAGGCATCGTATGCTTCGATGAAGTGGATGTAACGAAATCAGCCTGCCGAACACTGCTATGCAAGCATCGGACTTGCGACGATTGCCTGGGAATGCATGTGAAGGCCAGAGTCAGAGTCAGAGTTGTTTGCGCCTCGCAGGGTCTTGTGTTGAGGTTCGACTGGACGAGGGCGATGTAACAGGCGTCGTCTGCCCTGAGCCGAACTGCCGCGTACCGATTTCAGAAGAGATCCTGTGCCTGCTTTTCGGATCCGGCAGTCAAGCCCCTCGGCCGCATTGCCATTCTCAGAATCTCAGAAGCTCGGTCGGAAAGCGGAGAATCTAGATCTTCCTGAGGAGCAGACGCGGCTGGAGCAGCTGAAGACACTGAAGTTTGCCCGGCACCCCAGCCAGCGGAAAGCAGCCCAGCTGAGTGAACTGGGAGGGCTGGGAATGTCGCAGCGTCGCCAGGTGGACATGAACAAGAACATGGTCGGAGAACTCAGATCTTCTCGAAACTCCGCCTCTTAAAGCGAGCGCTTTTCTGTCCTCGAGGCCTGGTGCCCAGCTCCCGGCTGTGGACGGGCCGTGTCGGTGCCGCGCCAGGCGGGAGCGGCGGGACTTCTCGGAATTGCAGTGCGCCCGTCACAGAACAGGAGAACCAGAACGGCAAATCCATGTTCCTCGACTGCACATCCGAGAAGCAATCTCAGTCTCAGTCTCTTCTTGCGGCCCCGCTCAGGTCAATAACTGCAGTTTGCTCTTGCGGCGCTCAGTTCTGCTTCAACTGCAAGGCTTTAGGCGGCCATGAGCCTGCCGATGCCTCGGGGCCCCGGGGCTCTCTTACCTTTCTTGTTTTTTTCGCAGAGGTCCCGTGCCAGCCATGGCAAGATTTTCTGGGAGATCTGGCGAAAGTCCGGAAGCAGATGGAGGATGCGGCTCGTCTGAAAAATAGTTTGCGCTGGCTGAGTCGCATTGTCACACTGCAGAACCTCTTGAGCCGAGGAAACGAACAAGTGGCTGAGCCAAAACTCCAAAACATGCACATGCGGAGCTAGCATCCAGAGAAATGGTGGATGCAACCACATGCACCTAGACTGCATCATCAGCAGTGTTTTCGTGAGAGAGACAGAAGAGGGGTCGCTCATGCAAACCTTTGACCGGGAAGGAAGCTGACTAAAGCTACCGTACCGTGGACACCGAGGATCTGCAGTGTTTGCGGTCGCCACTTCTGCTCCTTGCCAGATCTAGCCAATGCACATTCCGCACTGCTTTCCCTCGCTCGCCTCAGGCTACATCTGTGGACAAGACTGGGCACTGCACAAAGGGCAACCAGGAGGCCTAGACGTCCAGACACTGCCGCTTGCTCTAGGAAAAAGAGCGCCTACTGTGAGGCTTCGACTACTACCAGTGCCGTCTTCCAGCATCTGCGGCCCAACTCCTACTTGAGCTGTGCAAACCCGCCTTGTTCCCACCAACTTCCCGGACCCAAGGGCGGCTTTTCCGGCGTGGCTGGCCCCCAAGCTCCGACAGCCGGGGCTTCCGCACAAGATGCCAAGCTGCGCCTTGCTTTTCCAAATGGGAGTTTCCGAAAATTAAGGGTACTCGTACCTCATTTTGGGTCCTTGTAATCAGAATCCTTCTATTTGGGTTATATTTGGGTCCTCCATTTTCGGAACCCCCAAATAAGACAGAGACAAGCAAGGGAGAAGGAAGTGCAGGCCAGTGAAGCACGGTACCTGTGACGATCTTGACCTTTGTCAGGTGGAAGTTGCAGAGGGAGTGCTTACCAGGCGTGCTCCCGTGCGACAATGAATGGCATGACCTCGTCCTTTCGTAGCCGGACAAGCTTCAGGTGGCAAAGGCAGTGGAGCATGTTTGCTTGTGCCACACATCGATGTTTCTGCATCGCATCGGGTTTTTAGAGGATGCATGGGACCTATGAAAATGTCCAACTACCTGTTTGGGGGGGAGGGGGGGGCATGGCCGAGGCCAAAAGAGCATTTCCGAAAATAGGGGTCCCTAATATAGTGCCCTCAATAGCCGTAGTGTAAGGACCCCCAAAACAAGGTACCCCCTATAATTCTCAGAAATTCCCAAGTGGTGCTTCCTTCGCGATGTCTGAAGGTTGGACTGCCAACGAGCGACAACCTGAGAGGATGACGCCTGTCATCGAATTCAAGCTTTGGGGGTCCAGCGGTGGGTGCGTGCTGCCGCCCGTGCCCCCCGAATGCTTGTAGGTGATCAAGGTAGGGGACTCGATGCTCCAGGGAGGTAGCTGCAGGAAACTGCTTCGACTGTGAAGTGGTGTCGTGTACCGGATTCTTCGCTCAGATCTGCATTGAGGCCTTAGGGTTTGTAGGCTTTCGGGTTTGGGGACCCGTAATCTGATACCATTGGACATGGTTCTCTGAATGGCGCCCTCGATCCGCTTAGCATCACGGCCTGATCCGTTACAAGTGATCCGATTAGTGGGTCTGCCGTTCCAAGGAAGCTTCTTTTCCGAGCACTTCTGGTGCTGGCAGAGGCGGAAAACATGGAGATGCCACATGCCCGCTGTACGCACGATTGGAAGTTTTCTGCGCCAGGAGTTTGATTTAGGGATCAGCATTCAAGAGCCTCGCTCCGGAAATGATGCCGAGCCTCAGCTGCAAAAGAGCTTCGCCCGCCCGCAGCAGGCTTCTTGGCTTCTTTCTTCGCAACAGTAGGTTGATGTTTCTGCGCTTCGGCTGTATGCTACTTACTTTTATGAAAGCGTTACCGTATGAGTTGCGGTCTGCTGTCGACGATCCGCAACAGGGCCAGAAAGACTCAACCTTGACATTGCCGCAACTGCGGTTTCAGGACTCTTTCGTGTCGGCGCTGTCACGCGAGTCACGCGGCTGCCGCAGCTTGGCTTGGCACTCACCCTTCCCCCATCCCGAAAAAGATAGCAAACAGCCATCCGAAAGAGCTTACGGATCCGAGATGTAACCACGTTTGACATCTGGAATCGCATCGAATCTTCGAAGAAGAAGGGTCCTTCCTCCTGCCGCTACGGAAGGACAGGCAGCCTGGGAAGGTTTGCTCGCCTGCATCCAGGAGCCGCAGCTTCGCTGCTGGAGAACTCTTTTTCAGAGAAGTGTCGCAGGCTGTCGCTGTGTCAGCTGTCGAAGTGTGGAGTGCCGCAGGCTCGACGCTGCTTGCAGAACTGCTACGTCTTGAAGTACCACTGGCCTTCGGAAAGCTGGCGGCGAAGTCGCCTGCAAACCTGGGTGCCAGAGCTGGAGGGTCTTGTCACTGAGCGGCATTGCACCTCTCTCTCCCCGTTTGCGCCCCCCATCTCCGTGACCCGACCAGCTCTCGCTTCCAGCGTTTGCAGCCTGCTTCCGGCGGCTTCGAATCGCCTCGCCAAGGTCGGTGCCTTGGAGTCGGCCTTGGGCTTGACGATGCTGGAATCACAGGCCATTCGGGCAGGCTTCCCTGCCGATGCCGCGGCTGCAGCGGCTCGTCTTGACGATGCTGGGCCATGCCAAGTCCACTCAGAATGCATGCTGGCGTTGACAGGCATCTACGAACGTTCCAAAGTTGCCTCAACAACCTCGGGACGTGGTGCGCCTGCTCGATTTGAGGCCAGGTGAAGCGACAGCACGCCATGAATGTTACCCAAAATCGCAGAATCCCTACCTGCACCACCCCTGCATGAATTGATTGCAGCATCTCGATCCAGACCCAGAGTCTGTCAGGCATCTGCTTCCACAAGCGATTGCCTTTTGCCTTGCATTTGTTTCATCCCGCGTCCATCAGTGCGTATCTCCACGAACTTGGCGTGATGTTGGTCGATGTCGTGTTTCCGTTCAAACGAGGCAATTTCTGAGGCCATGGGTGCACTACGCCAACTGGGGACAGCCGTGTCTCTGCAGACGGTTCGGCACCTGAGTACTCAGAAGAGCTAGAAAAGTACGCTACCGCATAGACGCTGCTTCGCAAGAGCCGAGGCTCGGATCTTATCCGCTGGGCGAACTGGATTTCCAGAAGCTCGTCTCGTCTTTAGAGCATCCGTTGATCCTGAACCCTGCATTTCTCCTGCATTGCGCCATGTGTTTCAGGAAGTCGGATACTTCGAAGACGTGTGGAATAACTTCAACCCGGAGCGGACCCCGAGCCGATCCCGATCAGAGAGATGCCCCTCGGGCTGAACTGAACCTGTGACCGTTCGGGGCGCTCAAGTTCCGGCTCCTCCCCTCAGGTTCTGTGATGTGACGCCGCTGGACGGCACCAAGTCCAAGCTGGCGGCTGTGATGTTCCTCGTGATCTACGATTGTCTGAATCCATCTTAGGGCCAGGACAAAACTGTCAGGCCTTCGGGTGGATGCAAGACCAGCGTTGATGCTGCTATGTCTCGAATATGTACAGGAGACCGCGGATGAGAACGTTGGAAACGGGTCAGGGGGGGGCTCTCAGCGAAGATTCATACCCAAACGAGGGCTTGTAAGAGCATCAAGACGCAGCCAACCATGCGCAAACACTGGTAATTCCCGAACGGACATGGCAAGAAGTTCAAGATATCATGGAGATCCAAAGTAATTGCAGAGTAACAGTGGCAGCGAAAGAAAATGCCGTTCTTGAAATCTCACAAGATCGTGGCTCATCAGGTTCTTCATGCATAGCATGTAGATATATAGTGAAGTATGTTCATCTTCTGATGTGTTTGTTTTGTTTTCTCAGTATGGATATTCATTCGTTCATGTGAAATCAGCAGTTACGACTGCCAGTTCGAAGTACGATCGAAGGCGCCCTCGCCAAAGAACTTCCACTCCCACGTAGATCTCTGTGCAAGGGAAATGTTCGCTACCTCCCCGAAGAGCGGCCGCAGAGTTCAGTACAGCGTCAATTAATTAGCATTAGTAATAACAGTAACTATTAGTATAGTATTAGTAATAACAGTAAATATTAGTATTTGTAACAATAGTACCTATTAGTATAGTAATTAGAATTATACCATTCACAGCACGATTCCCACTACGGAAAGGTTTCGTCAGCCATGGCCACACAAAAAGCGCCAGGCCACCCGAGAGGGCTGCGACTCGAGCGACTCCTTTCTGCATCTTCGGATCTTGTCGGCCAAGCCCAGGAAGGCTTCTTCAGCTGCCTCGCCCGATGGATCACAAGATACCCTGTTCTTGCCATTGCAGTATCGCTGACAGCATATCTTGCATGTATCCCGGGAATGCTGCTACTGCCGGGTTCGGAAAGCATGTTCGGCATCCTGAGAATCAAGACGGGCTTCTTGGACACGTTTACTTTCAAGACGACCGAGGAGTACAGAGACTACATGCGTGGGACAGATGTCTTCCCGGACACGAGAAGCTTTGTCTTCATTGCCAGACCGCTGAATAGACACCGGCTCGTATCTTCTGATGTGCTGCGACAGATACACAAAGCAGAGCAGCAGATCGAAGCAACCCGCTTTGAATCGATTGACGGACATCTGGGTTTCCGTGACGTTTGCGAAAGGTTCAATTCGGCTTCGCCATGCATGGTAAGCAGTGCCACCGCCACACTTCTTGGGAACGATGTCGCAGCCCGTCTTGCCGAGCTCGAAGCACTGGAGCGGGACGGGAGCACGCCTGCCCATGCGGCAGCGGCGTTGCTCGTGGCTGAGATGAGCATGCCGCAACGTGCAAGCTTGCCGCTACTCGTTGCTTCGTCGCGACCTTTCCCTGGCCCTCATGCCAGCGAGGCTTCTCTCAGTGAATGGCTGCTTGAAGGCACTGCTGCCATGTCGACGTTCTCGCTGATGGACACCGAGGATGGCGTTCGCTTCGAGAAGCAGGTGCCCCGTCCGGCCCAGAACCTCAAGAAGTGCCCCCCCCCCCCCCAAGTTCTATAATATTCGGCCGCTGTGTCTTTCGTCCTTTCTCTGCCGAAACGACACCCGAAGCCCTCAGCTTGAACCCTCAGAAACCTCCACAGCCTCACGCCCTCGCGAAGCAGGCCGCAAAGGACATCAACGAAAAGGGCTACCCGGAGAATGCGATCGGATCAATCAGTTTAGTTCTTCGACTATTGCCACGGAAAGTCTGCTGATTGGCATGGACAACGTCCCACTCATTGGAATCACCATTTCCATCATGGCGGGCTACCTTGTTCTTATGCTTGGCACTGACACGAGACTTCCCGGCAACTCACAGGTGAAAGTTGTGTTGGGAGGGACTTGTATTCCAGGATTGTCCGGCTTGGCCAGCTTCGGCCTGTTGGGCTACTTGGGACACGGAGTGAGCGTTTTGGGCACCATGGTGCCCTTCTTGGGTCTCGCCGTAGGCGTTGACATTATTTTCTTGATGGTGTCTTCAGTCAACGCCGTCGGCCCGGACGTGAAGAACATGGAAGAGGTCATGGTGAAAGCCCTCCCCCGCGGCGGCAGAGCAGCAACGACCACGACCTTGACATCGGTCTCCGCCTTCTCCATCGCGGCTGCCACAAGTGCTGATCTTCCCAGCTTCTTCTGGTTCAACATTGGCCTGGTCCTGGTTCTCATCATGAACTGGATATGCAGGCTAGTCGGCTAGTGACTAGTGGCCAAAGCTGAAAGAGGCAACAAAACTAGTCTACTTCTGCCTGTGCAACTTGCAACTACTGCAGCTGGCATTGCCTTATGTTGTTGCTAGATGCCCAAGCTGGCCAGACACACACTGACCGTGCCCGGTTTCGGGCATGAAGGAAAGTCATCAACATTGACATCATCACAATAAGCTGCAAGCTCGAAGAGACCGTGCAGTGGATGAGTGTGATGCTGGTGATGATGCCGCTGATGATGAAGACGAAGCTGGTGATGTTGAAAACCGGTGTGCTTTGTGGTGATCTGGCTGATAACCGGCAAAGCATCGGCTAGGCATGGTGATCATGTTCCCGGCGATGATCACATTGAGCCAGCGCAACATGACCGTCCGTGAGGAGCCGAAGAGTGGCTTTGCTGCAAAGGCTAGATTGGCCATGGGAGGCGGACGCAAACTTCGGGGTATCATGACTGCCAAGCTTGGCTATGCCGTCCAGCACAGCCTTTCTTTCCAAATCTTTGGAGCATCGATGTGGATTGCCCTGACTGTACTTGGCACCTACTTCGGGCTCCAGGTGGAACGGGGTATGCCGGACACGGATTTAGTCACCGACTCCTCCCGTGTGAACGCATACTTCGCGGACGTCGAAAGCTCCTTCGTCGGGAGTCTTCCTATTGAGCTCGGTCTTGTCTTCGACTCACCGAGGACTCTTGATGCATCATACCGGAGTCGCATGTCGGAGTTGATCGCAGCACTGAACAACAGGTCGGACCTGGCACTGCCCGTCGATTGTTGGCTCCATCGAGCAGTCGGCTCCTTGAGCAGTTCCGCATCCATGTGCGAGGTGGACACCGCCATACTAACGTACCTGAACAACTCAGGTGTAAGTGGCCGGGATGCCAAGGGCGGTGTCACAGAGCATTTGCGAGCAGCGCGGTGTCGGGCCTTTCTGTGGCAGCCGACGGACGCGGAGAAGCGCAGTCAGCAAGCACTGGACATAGTCAGCCAAGTGAAGGACGGGTTTCCGGAGCTGGAGGTCATCCCGTATCACTTGAGCTTCCCGACGCAGACAGCTCGCTACCGGATCATCAAGGACAAGACTTTCAGCACGGCCGGTTTTGCCTTCATTGGGGTGTTCCTCGCAGTGGGGATCACCATGCCTGTTCACCTAGCCATCCTGGCACTAGCTAACGTGTGTGCTGTCACGTGTGTGCTGTTCGGATTTATGTGGTTTTGCAGTATCACCAGCAACCTCATTTCATTTACAGTTTGCGTCATGACGATCGGGTTTTGCGTCGACTACAGCTTCCACGTTGTGCACTTTGCCGACCACGGTGTGTCGCCAGGGACACCTTGGGACCAACGTATGCGGCTCTCACTAGAGTCCTGCAGCTTTGACGTACTCCAGGGATGTTTGACAGCCTTCCTTGGTGTGGCCATGCTCGGATTTGGCTCTGCACACGCCTTTCGGATCTTTGCTCTCCTCTCGGTTATCATTACGCTCGTCGGTGGGTTCTTTGCTCTCATTGGCTTGCCGTGCTTGCTGGCGCTCCTGTCTAGAGCGTGGCATGCCTGCGCGGGTCAGGTGGCACCCGAGGAATTCCTGAGTGACGCTGTGTTGCCAGCCGTGCCTGCGAAGGGGGGGACAGAACCAGCCAAGTTGGTGGAGACCCGCAATTTTCTGCTTTCCGTGGATCGCGTTTCACTGTAGAGCCCTGACGCGCCAGGTGGAGTCTCGCAGCAGCAGCAGCAGATGTACATCAGTGCGCAAACGTTCCTGCAGGCATGCAGCCCACATAATGTCGTTTCCCGATTAAGATACCCCCCCAGATTAGACGGGGCCGTCCCGGGCATGTCATGGGCTAAATGAAGAAGTCCATTAGACCCCACCCCTATAGTACCGGAGCTCGCCTAAACCCCCCCCGATTAGACGGGGCCATCCCCGAAAATCCCCGAAGTAAGGATTTAGGGGATTTAGAGGCTTATGACTTAACCCTAAACCCCAAACCCTGAACCCTAAACCGTACTAAACTACTATACTACTGTACTACTACTGTACTATTATACTACTGTAATACTACTATACTACTGTACTACTACTGTACTACTGTACTACTGTACTACTACTATACTACTGTAATACTACTATACTACTGTGCTACTACTGTACTACTGTACTACTGTACTACTACTATACTACTGTACTCCTATTGTACGACTGCAATATTTTACTAAGTACTCTGTATCTACTTACTACTATACTTGATAATTAACCCCATCCCCACATAATCGGGGGGGGCCGGGAAAAACTTGAACCCATGAACAAGTTCAAGCGGGCTAACCTTGACAGCGGGGGGGGGGGGGCGGGGGGGGGGTTTGTTAATCGGGATCCAACATTAATCGGGAAGGGGCGCGCAGACCGATATAGTCTGTAGTAGCTTCATGATTGCATGCCTGACAGTTGTGTCGCCGGGTGTTGTCCGAGTGTGACTGGTGAAACCCCCACGAAGCACCGCAATGGCCACAAATGTGCGCCACAGCAACCTGGAAGAATGGTCAGAAAAGCTTGGGAGACGAAGAGCCTGGGGTGAAATCTAGATCCTTTACTTTGTCTTTCCTGGGTTAGGATCTCTGCTGTAACTAGCCCTGATGGAGAAGGTTCCCACGCAGGCAAACTGAAATTGTGTAAATTGGCAGTCGTAGCCATATAGCAAGAAAGACTGGTGAAGTTGCAGAGCCCGTATCCCGATTTAGCATGCCAGCAGGTTTGCGGCTTGTGCCGCATGGGTTACTCAATTTTCAAGTTTTTGCGCTCATGCTCCGGCAGTATTCGCTGCTTCAGCTTCAGCCCACCTGGTGTAGTCTAAAGTCTATAAACCCCCTGCTACTACGATGCGCGCATTCTTCACGAAGGATTTGCGAAGTATGCTCTACAATTCCAACAGGCCAGTTGCAATACGCGTGGCAAGATTCTTGCATTCCTTGCTCGCGACATAGGAGTTTGATCCGCCTCGAAGGTGCACATGCTCCAAGTCTAAAGCATGGTAGTTTGTTGAGCATCGCTCAGTTTTTCAGTTTACCCGTGGGGCAAGAGTCGCTAGGTTGCGAGGTGTGATCCGTTGAGCAAACACTTCTTTCTGTTAAAGCAGCAACTAGGGTCATCTCTCTCCACTTTAGCCTGTGCTCCTTGCATCGATTTCTCCAAGCGTGGAGTCCCGCTGGGACGAGAGCGATGTCCTACGATGGCGAGGGAACGTCGCTGCGGCCCACGGTAAACAACTACAAGGGAATTAGGAAGTCAGAAATCTTCTGAAGAATGAACAGGAAGAGCTAAATCAGGCCCCCATCACCTCGTTACAAGTGGCGCTGCCTCGAGATCTGCGGGAGGCCGCAGTACAGTACTGGGCTAAGATCGGACAATCGCTTCACGCCGCGGATGTTCCAGAAAATGGAAGCCCGAGGTGCAGTCAGTTTGTGACCGTGGCAATACCACATTCAATCGGACACTAGTCACAACACGCACTCAAGCGACAGTATTGCGGAGATGTTCTTGCTGTAATTTGGCAGCTGACTGCTGCGAGCCCCAAGAGGCTTCAGAGAGGGTCATTGGCATACTTGTGCCGGCTGAGCTTCACGGGTCAGCTGCGAGGTCAGAATAGGTCCATACAAACCAAAACCCGGCGCCAGACCAGGCCGTAAGAACGGATTCGGATCGCATGCTCAACCTTGACGGGTGCAAGTTGAACGACCAAACTTTGGAATGGTGTCGGCTCTTTCACTGCGTTAGATTCGCTACCCTTCCGCCCGAACAGACCTGAATGTGTTTGCTTGCAACATTCTGGGCTGGACAGTTTGCCATGAACCAATGCGTATGTCCGTTTCGAGATGCTCCGCACCGAGAGCCTTTGTCCATTTGCTCGTCCTTGTGCTTTCACTCCAAGCCTTGACTGACAGTGATGACCGGTGAGTTGTTATGCTTGTTGAATCCATGTTTCTTTGGCCGATGGATCCGCCTTTTCTGGTTCAGAGCACGTGGTTGCCATCGACATGACATGTGCTGAGACGTCTGAACACGCAAAGTCTGTGTTGTTTTGTCAGCTAGGCTGATTGCTTGTAACAGATGCGGAGGACTTCTATAGCATTCAAGCGAAACGTTTATGACAGGTTTTCCCAAATCCAAGTTTTAACGGCCCAAGCACTACATTCAACAAGGGCTATACGGCTACGCTATTACATGGCACGACATGTCATGTTCAAGATCACGGCTGTCGCTTCGGCCCTCCTGCCAGCCCTCCTATACTCGGGGCAACTTCAGACGCCTCATTGCGGCCGCAATGGGAAACTCTTGCTGTGATGGTGTTAACGAGGCGCTTCCGGCCAAATCTGCAGTTCCGACAAGAGCCTTCTACGACTTCCAGCTTTGTGCAGACTGGCACGTGTCACAGCAGTGCCCACTAAGACTTCATCTTGCTGCGTCCTTCTCATGATGGCAGCTGTTCACCGTTCTCAGTGTCACTTGTCCAGGCCGAGACTGAGTTCGTCCAGGCCAGGAAGTTCAAATCGGAACATTCGGGTGACTTTCTTGACTTCAGAACCCTAACACCACCCTATTCTCCCTTGATATTCTTTGACGGTTCAGTTGTCTCAAGTTATCTCTTGCAGCAAGTGACTCTTGCAAATGCAAGGAGTGCCGGTCGGAGGGCTAGGCGCTAGCTGTAGGATGGGATGAGGGCTTGCACTTCTGTGGCCTCGTGTCTTCTGGAGCGGGACCTTCTCAAGTTAAGAAACGAGTTGTGTGTTTGGAAGCAGGTGTGTCTTGGGACCGTCTGACGTCTGCACTTGCAAGTGTCGACCCAGCGGAGGGTTTCTTGGCACATGCGCACAGAGCAACAGACAGTTCGGGGGACAGCAGCTTCGTAGATTCGTGCGACGAGGTTTGGGGGGTCTGGCGCTAAGATGCCCTGATATGTTGAGACTTTGCCGATCCTGCCTCGCGTTTGGCCAAGGCGCATATACTACCAAGCAGCATGGTTCCATATGGTTCCTCAAGCGTGAGGGCCTTCATTGTCGTGAGATGTCAAGAAGCTCAAATGTTAATGAGAAGACAGACCGGGGGTGGGCTTTGGCTGATGTTAGCACTCGGCGTCTCCCTGGCATTCAATCTGGAAAGTTTGCTTTTGGGAGCCATGCTGTTGAGAATCTGGGGCCTGTTCGGGCAGACCGCACAGGAGTCGCCCGGAGGATGCAATCACAGGACTTGTTTCGAAGTCGCTGAATGCTGCCCGTCGGGCCGTACTTTGTTGAATGAAGACGTACTTGACTTTGGGCAGCAGGACTGGACACAGTTCTGAACTACCCCGAGTGCTCGGAGAAGTTGGAACACCAGCGGCTTTTCCGGAAGCAATGTTCCCGGAGCCCCCTAGCGGCAGTCGTCAAGGTGCATCTCATGCCTTGCGGATTCGGAAAGTCCTGCCTTCCAGGTTTACACTGGAGATGTCGAGGCTTCTTCCTGTAGCTTGGCACCAGTCAGTTGTTGTTCTGGCGGTCTTGCGGTTTTGCTATTATGACTAAATGTGCACCAAGGTGCAAGAGTTCGCAGACTACCGGGCCACCTGCAAAAAGCATTCGGAGACCCAGGCACAGGCCTGAGATGCTGTAAACTTTTCCGTGTCAGACGTGCTGGCGCCAAGGCCTTCCAAAAGATGCAGCGCATTCACCAGCGCTTGACAAAGATGGGGAGGTATGGGTGTGCAGTATGCATGCAGCGCCGCATTTGTTGCCAGTGTCTGGGTTCAGGTGCGATCTCCTGGCGAAAGCCCTTCGAAATTCCCTGTCTGCAGAGAAGCTGGCGGAGCTTGCAGAACAGAATGGTTGGGCAACTGCGTCAAATTTGGGGCCCAGAAAGCGTGCAATGAGGTGCGAATGGGGAGGCTGGTTCACAAATCCGTCTTCCTGGACAGTTTGCTCGTGGGACTTCTGTTCCCGACCCAGTGATGGTGAACATCTCTGTTGATCAATACCGTGCTGATATGCCTTCATCTTGAACGGTTGGAACTTGGGAGCAGGGCACCCGGCCGGAGTCCATGCTCGTGACGAGCCGCAGAATCTGGAAGACGAAGAGCAGCCTTGGCCCTGGAAGCAGACGCGCAAGATGTGGTGTCGAGAAGCAGAACTGAGCAACGATGGTGTCTGTGATACAGACCTTGAAGATCCGAGATGCCATGCGCGGAGGGAGCCAAAAGGTGAGCCACC
The DNA here is from genome assembly GCA_905221615.1 of Symbiodinium sp. CCMP2592. Taxonomy (NCBI): domain Eukaryota; class Dinophyceae; order Suessiales; family Symbiodiniaceae; genus Symbiodinium; species Symbiodinium sp. CCMP2592. The sequence goes on along the minus strand of CAJNDT010006019.1, from coordinate 368,874 downwards.
GTGTGGGGCTTCTGTTTATTTAGGGCCGGAACCACACCCCGGAGTTCGCCGCCCCCAAGCCGAGTGGAACGTACCTCAGCTCTCAAGCTTCCTTTGCTACACCCCAGCGTTCATCTGACAAGTTTCATTGTTACTGGCTTCGATCAGCGCGCCAAATGCTCAATCAAGGCCTATGACCTATGAGTTCGCTTCGCTGGAACTCTCCGTGCACAAAGTGTTATTGCAAAGTGCAGAAGCAAAGCTCAAGCCCAGCTGATGCTCTTCCGTTTTCTCGGTGCTGGGATTCCTGTGCATACTGCGACGGTGTGGGCTCAATGTCGTTCGTCTCACACCCCCGTCTTGTCTTGCTTTCGCGGCCACCTGTTTCTCGTGCTGTCCCCCCTCCTGTCTCCAGAATATTAGTTCCCGGGGCCATGGTGTGGCACACTTCTGGCCCGACATAATAAGAGCTAGGCTAGCTTCGGTTCGAGCGAGCCTCGTGATCAGGTGACGGTACTAATGCTGATGAAGGCGTTCCAGGGATCGTTTAGCTGCAGAGGAAGTGGCTGATTGTGGTCTGGTTCGCGCGAGTTCCTCTCGCAAGACGCACGTATCTCCTGGCCCAGACAGCAGAGAGCAAACTTGCCCGTAGTGCCTTCAGCTGCCATGCTGATGCGGATAGTGTTGAGATTCCTTTGCGCATGCTATGTGCCTTGCAGAAAGAAGGCCACTGAAGCATCGTCGCGAGCTCAGACCAGTTGTTCAAGTTTTGAGCTTGATCAGGTACTTGCTCATATCTGCTTAAGTGCACTCTGCACAACTTCGGTTTTCTGCAAGCCGCACGATCCAGTACTGGTTTCGGTGCATTGCGCAGCTCTTCAATGAGAACTTGCTGTGTTTAACAATCTCAGCGTCGCAGGTCCAAGCAGCAAAGCGACAGATATCATACCGCCACACATTACCTCAGTCTGAGGACGGCTGCAGACCGCGCCCATCAAGTCAAAAGGAACGGCACACGCCGGTACAAACTGTTACACAATCTTGCACCGACAAGTTCGTAAGCAAGTGCTGGCATCCTGTACGCAACGCGAAACCTACCATTCAACGGCACAAGTTCCGCAAGCAAGCTGAAACTCCTGTTGAAGCTTGGCTTGTCAACAAAGGTTTCTAGGGAAAGCAAAAATCGGTTTCTTGCCTCCGACATGAATCAATGGTTTGCTTGTCCTCTTGTCGCTTCATGCATGGGAACAGGTATGGTAATCTCCGAAATACATCGCTATGAGATCTTCAGACGCTGAGTTTGTAAAAAGAACTGCGATATTCGAGACTAATACAGTACATACCAGTTTGGCACTGCCGAGGATGCGAAGAAAGGGCATGCCAAAAAAGGGGTGTGTGAAATATTCACACCTGTGAAGGATGGAGTTTTGCCGCAGACTCACTGAAATCGCAAAGGGATGAAAGTTTGTCATGCGGCTTGTCAGGCGTTTTGCAAATACCTCGGGTCCAACATCGTCAGATTAGATGCCGTCCTCGACGAATGACCACAGTCCAGCTTCATTTGCTCGCGGGAAAACAGGTTTTCCTCAAACTCCCTGGACAGAACAGTGACCACAACCTTCGGGGAGTCCATAAGCATTCTATCGAGCGTTTTCTCGAATCAGGTGCTCGCGCGATTGTGCAGTTTCCGCAACGGTGAGCACTTTGGAGGCCGGCGCAAGCGACGGCTTCAGTGCAAAAGCGGGTTTTCCATGCTTTCGTGTTTTTCTGCACAACAGGCTTCAGTTCAGACCGAGACGTCGTTCAACCACACGAAGTTCGGCGACATCATTGCCGTCCTTAACGGCTGCTTCAATCACGTCGTCTTGGTCAGTGGACCGCAAGAAGCTTATTCAGCCCATCTGGACTCGGCATAGCTGTTCCCGTAATCTTGTGATGTTGAGGGCTACTTTGGTGCCGACGTTTGTCACGCGACACGAGGCCTTGGGTTGTAATGCTATAGCTCAGTGAATTCGCAAGTCGGCAGTCGGCCAATATTTCGGAAGGATCTTCCCGAAGATTACGAAGATGCTGAACTAGCTGTGGTCCCCGTCATGGAAATTTGTTCCTCTGCTGGGGGCTTGCTACTGCCAACTGGTCGTGCTGGTCTTTGTAGATGCATGCCTTCTGCGCTGTTTTTGGTGTAGTCTTGCTGAGGAGGCAGGCATCGTCGAGAGCTATTGGGTTATAGAGATCCCCCATCTTCGACTACTGAGCACCATGACTGAAGGCTGGCCGTTCATCCCGACATTCTCATCGTGATTTGCCAGCTTACAGCTGCAGGCAATGTGACCGACATCACCGACAAGCCATTCGTGCAGATTTGGCAAAGCCCGTGGCAGCTGGATTTGGCCACCGTCGGGGAGGCTGTTGGTTTTCTCGCATCTGCTATTTGCGTGTATCGGTTTGCATGTCCACTCAGATCATCGGTGAGCTGCGAACCAGCACACTTGGTGCCACAGCCTCGGTCAAGACTCTCGAACGAATCAACTGCAAGGGATGTGGCAGATGACACGTGTGTTTGTTTTTTTGCGAGTGCGGAACGGAGGCCCGTTTACTGCAGCCCAAGCCTTCATATCTTCGACGTGTTGGCCTTGGGTTTGCTTGCTCCTTGAGATGTCGTGCGATATGGTATTTCTTTATCTGCCCGTCAGGGTTTTCGAACACGAATCAAGGTTTTTTTAGGGTTCTCGAGGTTTGTCAGGGATTCCTTCAGAACGGACTTGACCGACATGGACTTGCTGGCAATCCAGATCTGCGTACCCCTTTGAAAGACATGTGAGAACGCGTAGCATCTCCTAGAAATGTAGCTATTGCTGGCCAAGGTGTTGTCATCTCCAGGAGTTGCCACCGATGCTGAGGTTGACGATTCGCTGTTCTCTTGCAACATGTATTTTGCGGGCAGCCTCGTCCGTCGCTCCAGGGGAGGGCCTATATGCACATCCCTGATCATCAAGTTCTACCAGCACGCTCCCGATGGCCATTGTGTTACGGTAACAGTACTTATTGTTTTACTCCACGGCGTCGGCTTGCATTCTGTATTTCAGGGCCTACGAACAGCGGGTCTGCACCGCCCGCGCCGTTGTAGCCCCAGTCACGTGCGCCAATGTGTTGGAATGGGGAAGAGTTGCCCATTGTGGTGGAGCCGCTTAGGTGCCGAGCAGGCCGATCACTTCGTTACAAGTGGCGCTGCCTCGAGATCTGCTGGAGGCCGCAGTGCGGCACGGGGCTAAGATCGGACAATGGCTTCACGCCGTGGATGTTCCAGAAAATCCGAGGTGCAGCTTTGTCTTGCTGTAATTTGGCACCTGACTGCTGCGAGCCCCAAGAGGCTTCAGAGAGGGTCATTGGCATACTTGTGCCGGCTGAGCTTCACGGGTCAGCTGCGAGGTCAGAATAGGTCCATACAAACCAAAACCCGGCGCCAGACCAGGCCGTAAGAACGGATTCGGATCGCATGCTCAACCTTGACGGGTGCAAGTTGAACGACCAAACTTTGGAATGGTGTCGGCTCTTTCACTGCGTTGGATTCGCTACCATTCCGCTCGCACAGACCTGAATGTGTTTGCTTGCGACATTCTGGGCTGGACAGTTTGCCATGAACCAATGTGTATGTCCGTTTCGAGATGCTCCGCGCCGAGAGCCTTTGTGCATGGAAAACAACGTGCAGCAGAGTATTTGCTCGTCCTTGTGCTTTCACTCCAAGCCTTGACTGACAGTGATGAGCGGTGAGTTGTTATGTTTGTTGACTCCTTGTTTCTTATGCTGATGGGTCCGCCCTTTCTGGTTCAGAGCATGTGGTTGCCATCGACATGACAGTGCTGAGACGTCTGAACACGCAAAGTCCGTGTTGTTTTGTCGTCTAGGCTGCTTGCTTGGAACAGATGTGGAGGACTTCTATAGCATTAAGGCTAAACGTTTATGACAGGTTTTCCCAAGTCCAAGTTTTAACGGGCCGCAATGGGAAACTCTTGCTGTGATGGTGTTAACGAGGCGCTTCCGGCCAAATCTGCAGTTCCGACAAGAGCCTTCTACGACTTCCAGCTTTGTGCAGACTGGCACGTGTCACAGCAGTGCCCACTTAGACTTGATCTTGTTGCGTCCTTTTCGTGATGGCAGCTGTTCACCGTTCTCGGTGTCACTTGTCCAGGCCGAGACCGAGTTCGTCCAGGCCAGGAAGCTCAAATCGGAACATCCGGGTGACTTTCTTGGCTTCAGAACCCTAACCTCGCCTGGCATGTCCGAGTCGTGAGAGCGTAAAACCATCCTAGGCCCTGTTCTCTCTTGATATTCTTTGACGGTTCAGTTATCTCTTGCAAATGCAAGGAGTGCCGGTCGGAGGGCTAGGCGCAAGCTGTAGGAGGGGATGAGCACTTGCACTTCTGTGGCTTCGTGTGTTCTGGAGCGGGATTCCTCCAAGTTACGAAACGTGTTACTGTTGCAAGTGTCGACCCAGCGGATGTTTTCCTTGGCATATGCGCACAGAGCAACAGACAGTTGCGGGACAGCAGATTCGTAGATTCGTGCTACGAGGCTCGGGGGGTCTGGCGCTAAGATGCCCTGATATGTTGAGACTTTGCCGATCCTGCCTCGCGTAAGGCCAAGGCGCATATACTACCAAGCAGCACGTGTTCCTCAAGCGTGAGGGCCTTCATTGTCGTGAGATGTCAAGAAGCTCAAATGTTAATGAGAAGACAGACCGGGGGTGGGCTTTGGCTGATGTTAGCACTCGGCGTCTCCCTGGCATTCAACCTGGAAAGTTTGCTTTTGGGAGCCATGCTGTTGAGAATCTGGGGCCTGTTCGGGCAGGCCGCACAGGAGTCGCCCGGAGGATGCAATCACAGGACTTGTTTCGAAGTCGCTGAATGCTGCCCGTCGGGCCGTACTTTGTTGAATGAAGACGTACTTGACTTTGGGCAGCAGGACTGGACACAGTTCTGAACTACCCCGAGTGCTCGGAGAAGTTGGAACACCAGCGGCTTTTCCGGAAGCAATGTTCCCGGAGCCCCCTAGCGGCAGTCGTCAAGGTGCATCTCATGCCTTGCGGATTCGGAAAGTCCTGCCTTCCAGGTTTACACTGGAGATGTCGAGGCTTCTTCCTGTAGCTTGGCACCAGTCAGTTGTTGTTCTGGTGGTCTTGCGGTTTTGCTATTATGACTAAATGTGCACCAAGGTGCAAGAGTTCGCAGACTACCGGGCCACCTGCAAAAAGCATTCGGAGACCCAGGCACAGGCCTGAGATGCTGTAAACTTTTCCGTGTCAGACGTGCTGGCGCCAAGGCCTTCCAAAAGATGCAGCGCATTCACCAGCGCTTGACAAAGATGGGGAGGTATGGGTGTGCAGTATGCATGCAGCGCCGCATTTGTTGCCAGTGTCTGGGTTCAGGTGCGATCTCCTGGCGAAAGCCCTTCGAAATTCCCTGTCTGCAGAGAAGCTGGCGGAGCTTGCAGAACAGAATGGTTGGGCAACTGCGTCAAATTTGGGGCCCAGAAAGCGTGCAATGAGGTGCGAATGGGGAGGCTGGTTCACAAGTCCGTCTTCCTGGACAGTTTGCTCGTGGGACTTCTGTTCCCGACCCAGTGATGGTGAACATCTCTGTTGATCAATACCGTGCTGATATGCCTTCATCTTGAACGGTTGGAACTTGGGAGCAGGGCACCCGGCCGGAGTCCATGCTCGTGACGAGCCGCAGAATCTGGAAGACGAAGAGCAGCCTTGGCCCTGGAAGCAGACGCACAAGATGTGGTGTCGAGAAGCAGAACTGAGCAACGATGGTGTCTGTGATACGGACCTTGAAGATCCGAGATGCCATGCGCGGAGGGAGCCAAAAGGTGAGCCACCGTGTGGGGCTTCTGTTTATTTAGGGCCGGAACCACACCCCGGAGTTCGCCGCCCCCAAGCCGAGTGGAACGTACCTCAGCTCTCAAGCTTCCTCGTCCTCCTTGGGTACCTAAACCTATATGCCTGTGGCCTATGGGTATTTCAATCGCCACCTGACCTCGGGCTGCTCGTTCTCAGTAGCAGACCTTTTGCTACACCCCAGCGTTCATCTGACAAGTTTCATTGTTACTGGCTTCGATCAGCGCGCCAAATGCTCAATCAAGGCCTATGACCTATGAGTTCGCTTCGCCTGAACTCTCCGTGCACAAAGTGTTATTGCAAAGTGCAGAAGCAAAGCTCAAGCCCGGCTGATGCTTTTCCGTTTTCTCGGTGCTGGGATTCCTGTGCATACTGCGACGGTGTGGGCTCAATGTCGTTCGTCTCACACCCCCGTCTTGTCTTGCTTTCGCGGCCACCTGTTTCTCGTGCTGTCCCCCCTCCTGTCTCCAGAATATTAGTTCCCGGGGCCATGGTGTGGCACACTTCTGGCCCGACATAATAAGAGCTAGGCTAGCTTCGGTTCGAGCGAGCCTCGTGATCAGGTGACGGTACTAATGCTGATGAAGGCGTTCCAGGGATCGTTTAGCTGCAGAGGAAGTGGCTGATTGTGGTCTGGTTCGGGCGAGTTCCTCTCGCAAGACGCACGTATCTCCTGGCCCAGGCAGCAGAGAGCAAACTTGCCCGTAGTGCCTTCAGCTGCCATGCTGATGCGGATAGTGTTGAGATTCCTTTGCGCATGCTATGTGCCTTGCAGAAAGAAGGCCACTGAAGCATCGTCGCGAGCTCAGACCAGTTGTTCAAGTTTTGAGCTTGATCAGGTACTTGCTCATATCTGCTTAAGTGCACTCTGCACAACTTCGGTTTTCTGCAAGCCGCACGATCCAGTACTGGTTTCGGTGCATTGCGCAGCTCTTCAATGAGAACTTGCTGTGTTTAACAATCTCAGCACCTCAGCTCTGGACCCTTTTTTTGCTCAAATCAGAACAAGAAGCGTCGCAGGTCCAAGCAGCAAAGCAAGAGATATCATACCGCCACACATTACCTCAGTCTGAGGACAGCTGCAGACCGCGCCCATCAAGTCAAAAGGGACGGCACACGCCGGTACAAACTGTTACACAATCTTGCACCGACAAGTTCGTAAGCAAGTGCTGGCATCCTGTACGCAACGCGAAACCTACCATTCAACGGCACAAGTTCCGCAAGCAAGCTGAAACTCCTGTTGAAGCTTGGCTTGTCAACAAAGGTTTCTAGGGAAAGCAAAAATCGGTTTCTTGCCTCCGACATGAATCAATGGTTTGCTTGTCCTCTTGTCGCTTCATGCATGGGAACAGGTATGGTAATCTCCGAAATACATCGCTATGAGATCTTCAGACGCTGAGTTTGTAAAAAGAACTGCGATATTCGAGACTAATACAGTACATACCAGTTTGGCACTGCCGAGGATGCGAAGAAAGGGCATGCCAAAAAAGGGGTGTGTGAAATATTCACACCTGTGAAGGATGGAGTTTTGCCGCAGACTCACTGAAATCGCAAAGGGATGAAAGTTTGTCATGCGGCTTGTCAGGCGTTTTGCAAATACCTCGGGTCCAACATCGTCAGATTAGATGCCGTCCGCGACGAATGACCATAGTCCAGCTTCATTTGCTCGCGGGAAAACAGGTTTTCCTCAAACTCCCTGGACAGAACAGCGACCACAACCTTCGGGGAGTCCATAAGCATTCTATCGAGCGTTTTCTCGAATCAGGTGCTCGCGCGATTGTGCAGTTTCCGCAACGGTGAGCACTTTGGAGGCCGGCGCAAGCGACGGCTTCAGTGCAAAAGCGGGTTTTCCATGCTTTCGTGTTTTTCTGCACAACAGGCTTCAGTTCAGACCGAGACGTCGTTCAACCACACGAAGTTCGGCGACATCATTGCCGTCCTTAACGGCTGCTTCAATCACGTCGTCTTGGTCAGTGGACCGCAAGAAGCTTATTCAGCCCATCTGGACTCGGCACAGCTGTTCCCGTAATCTTGTGATGTTGAGGGCTACTTTGGTGCCGACGTTTGTCACGCGACACGAGGCCTTGGGTTGTAATGCTATAGCTCAGTGAATTCGCAAGTCGGCAGTCGGCCAATAATTCGGAAGGATCTTCCCGAAGATTACGAAGATGCTGAACTAGCTGTGGTCCCCGTCATGGAAATTTGTTCCTCTGCTGGGGGCTTGCTACTGCCAACTGGTCGTGCTGGTCTTTGTAGATGCATGCCTTCTGCGCTGTTTTTGGTGTAGTCTTGCTGAGGAGGCAGGCATCGTCGAGAGCTATTGGGTTATAGAGATCCCCCATCTTCGACTACTGAGCACCATGACTGAAGGCTGGCCGTTCATCCCGACATTCTCATCGTGATTTGCCAGCTTACAGCTGCAGGCAATGTGACCGACATCACCGACAAGCCATTCGTGCAGATTTGGCAAAGCCCGTGGCAGCTGGATTTGGCCACCGTCGGGGAGGCTGTTGGTTTTCTCGCATCTGCTATTTGCGTGTATCGGTTTGCATGTCCACTCAGATCATCGGTGAGCTGCGCATGAACCAGCACACTTGGTGCCACAGCCTCGGTCAAGACTCTCGAACGAATCAACTGCAAGGGATGTGGCAGATGACACGTGTGTTTGTTTTTTTGCGAGTGCGGAACGGAGGCCCGTTTACTGCAGCCCAAGCCTTCATATCTTCGACGTGTTGGCCTTGGGTTTGCTTGCTCCTTGAGATGTCGTGCGATATGGTATTTCTTTATCTGCCCGTCAGGGTTTTCGAACACGAATCAAGGTTTTTTAGGGTTCTCGAGGTTTGTCAGGGATTCCTTCAGAACGGACTTGACCGACATGGACTTGCTGGCAATCCAGATCTGCGTACCCCTTTGAAAGACATGTGAGAACGCGTAGCATCTCCTAGAAATGTAGCTATTGCTGGCCAAGGTGTTGTCATCTCCAGGAGTTGCCACCGATGCTGAGGTTGACGATTCGCTGTTCTCTTGCAACATGTATTTTGCGGGCAGCCTCGTCCGTCGCTCCAGGGGAGGGCCTATATGCACATCCCTGATCATCAAGTTCTACCAGCACGCACCCTATGGCCATTGTGTTACGGTAACAGTACTTATTGTTTTACTCCACGGCGTCGGCTTGCATTCTGTATTTCAGGGCCTACGAACAGCGGGTCTGCACCGCCCACGCCGTTGTAGCCCCAGTCACGTGCGCCAATGTGTTGGAATGGGGAAGAGTTGCCCATTGTGGTGGAGCCGCTTAGGTGCCGAGCAGGCCGATCACTTCGTTACAAGTGGCGCTGCCTCGAGATCTGCTGGAGGCCGCAGTGCGGCACGGGGCTAAGATCGGACAATGGCTTCACGCCGTGGATGTTCCAGAAAATCCGAGGTGCAGCTTTGTCTTGCTGTAATTTGGCACCTGACTGCTGCGAGCCCCAAGAGGCTTCAGAGAGGGTCATTGGCATACTTGTGCCGGCTGAGCTTCACGGGTCAGCTGCGAGGTCAGAATAGGTCCATACAAACCAAAACCCGGCGCCAGACCAGGCCGTAAGAACGGATTCGGATCGCATGCTCAACCTTGACGGGTGCAAGTTGAACGACCAAACTTTGGAATGGTGTCGGCTCTTTCACTGCGTTAGATTCGCTACCATTCCGCTCGCACAGACCTGAATGTGTTTGCTTGCGACATTCTGGGCTGGACAGTTTGCCATGAACCAATGCGTATGTCCGTTTCGAGATGCTCCGCGCCGAGAGCCTTTGTGCATGGAAAACAACGTGCAGCAGAGTATTTGCTCGTCCTTGTGCTTTCACTCCAAGCCTTGACTGACAGTGATGACCGGTGAGTTGTTATGTTTGTTGACTCCTTGTTTCTTATGCTGATGGGTCCGCCCTTTCTGGTTCAGAGCATGTGGTTGCCATCGACATGACAGTGCTGAGACGTCTGAACACGCAAAGTCCGTGTTGTTTTGTCGTCTAGGCTGCTTGCTTGGAACAGATGTGGAGGACTTCTATAGCATTAAGGCTAAACGTTTATGACAGGTTTTCCCAAGTCCAAGTTTTAACGGGCCGCAATGGGAAACTCTTGCTGTGATGGTGTTAACGAGGCGCTTCCGGCCAAATCTGCAGTTCCGACAAGAGCCTTCTACGACTTCCAGCTTTGTGCAGACTGGCACGTGTCACAGCAGTGCCCACTTAGACTTGATCTTGTTGCGTCCTTTTCGTGATGGCAGCTGTTCACCGTTCTCGGTGTCACTTGTCCAGGCCGAGACCGAGTTCGTCCAGGCCAGGAAGCTCAAATCGGAACATCCGGGTGACTTTCTTGGCTTCAGAACCCTAACCTCGCCTGGCATGTCCGAGTCGTGAGAGCGTAAAACCATCCTAGGCCCTGTTCTCTCTTGATATTCTTTGACGGTTCAGTTATCTCTTGCAAATGCAAGGAGTGCCGGTCGGAGGGCTAGGCGCAAGCTGTAGGAGGGGATGAGCACTTGCACTTCTGTGGCTTCGTGTGTTCTGGAGCGGGATTCCTCCAAGTTACGAAACGTGTTACTGTTGCAAGTGTCGACCCAGCGGATGTTTTCCTTGGCATATGCGCACAGAGCAACAGACAGTTGCGGGACAGCAGATTCGTAGATTCGTGCTACGAGGCTCGGGGGGTCTGGCGCTAAGATGCCCTGATATGTTGAGACTTTGCCGATCCTGCCTCGCGTAAGGCCAAGGCGCATATACTACCAAGCAGCACGGGTTCCTCAAGCGTGAGGGCCTTCATTGTCGTGAGATGTCAAGAAGCTCAAATGTTAATTAGAAGACAGACCGAGGGTGGGCTTTGGCTGATGTTAGCACTCGGCGTCTCCCTGGCATTCAATCTGGAAAGTTTGCTTTTGGGAGCCATGCTGTTGAGAATCTGGGGCCTGTTCGGGCAGGCCGCACAGGAGTCGCCCGGAGGATGCAATCACAGGACTTGTTTCGAAGTCGCTGAATGCTGCCCGTCGGGCCGTACTTTGTTGAATGAAGACGTACTTGACTTTGGGCAGCAGGACTGGACACAGTTCTGAACTACCCCGAGTGCTCGGAGAAGTTGGAACACCAGCGGCTTTTCCGGAAGCAATGTTCCCGGAGCCCCCTAGCGGCAGTCGTCAAGGTGCATCTCATGCCTTGCGGATTCGGAAAGTCCTGCCTTCCAGGTTTACACTGGAGATGTCGAGGCTTCTTCCTGTAGCTTGGCACCAGTCAGTTGTTGTTCTGGCGGTCTTGCGGTTTTGCTATTATGACTAAATGTGCACCAAGGTGCAAGAGTTCGCAGACTACCGGGCCACCTGCAAAAAGCATTCGGAGACCCAGGCACAGGCCTGAGATGCTGTAAACTTTTCCGTGTCAGACGTGCTGGCGCCAAGGCCTTCCAAAAGATGCAGCGCATTCACCAGCGCTTGACAAAGATGGGGAGGTATGGGTGTGCAGTATGCATGCAGCGCCGCATTTGTTGCCAGTGTCTGGGTTCAGGTGCGATCTCCTGGCGAAAGCCCTTCGAAATTCCCTGTCTGCAGAGAAGCTGGCGGAGCTTGCAGAACAGAATGGTTGGGCAACTGCGTCAAATTTGGGGCCCAGAAAGCGTGCAATGAGGTGCGAATGGGGAGGCTGGTTCACAAGTCCGTCTTCCTGGACAGTTTGCTCGTGGGACTTCTGTTCCCGACCCAGTGATGGTGAACATCTCTGTTGATCAATACCGTGCTGATATGCCTTCATCTTGAACGGTTGGAACTTGGGAGCAGGGCACCCGGCCGGAGTCCATGCTCGTGACGAGCCGCAGAATCTGGAAGACGAAGAGCAGCCTTGGCCCTGGAAGCAGACGCACAAGATGTGGTGTCGAGAAGCAGAACTGAGCAACGATGGTGTCTGTGATACGGACCTTGAAGATCCGAGATGCCATGCGCGGAGGGAGCCAAAAGGTGAGCCACCGTGTGGGGCTTCTGTTTATTTAGGGCCGGAACCACACCCCGGAGTTCGCCGCCCCCAAGCCGAGTGGAACGTACCTCAGCTCTCAAGCTTCCTCGTCCTCCTTGGGTACCTAAACCTATATGCCTGTGGCCTATGGGTATTTCAATCGCCACCTGACCTCGGGCTGCTCGTTCTCAGTAGCAGACCTTTTGCTACACCCCAGCGTTCATCTGACAAGTTTCATTGTTACTGGCTTCGATCAGCGCGCCAAATGCTCAATCAAGGCCTATGACCTATGAGTTCGCTTCGCTGGAACTCTCCGTGCACAAAGTGTTATTGCAAAGTGCAGAAGCAAAGCTCAAGCCCAGCTGATGCTTTTCCGTTTTCTCGGTGCTGGGATTCCTGTGCATACTGCGACGGTGTGGGCTCAATGTCGTTCGTCTCACACCCCCGTCTTGTCTTGCTTTCGCGGCCACCTGTTTCTCGTGCTGTCCCCCCTCCTGTCTCCAGAATCTTAGTTCCCGGGGCCATGGTGTGGCACACTTCTGGCCCGACATAATAAGAGCTAGGCAAGCTTCGGTTCGAGCGAGCCTCGTGATCAGGTGACGGTACTAATGCTGATGAAGGCGTTCCAGGGATCGTTTAGCTGCAGAGGAAGTGGCTGATTGTGGTCTGGTTCGGGCGAGTTCCTCTCGCAAGACGCACGTATCTCCTGGCCCAGACAGCAGAGAGCAAACTTGCCCGTAGCGCCTTCAGCTGCCATGCTGATGCGGATAGTGTTGAGATTCCTTTGCGCATGCTATGTGCCTTGCAGAAAGAAGGCCACTGAAGCATCGTCGCGAGCTCAGACCAGTTGTTCAAGTTTTGAGCTTGATCAGGTACTTGCTCATATCTGCTTAAGTGCACTCTGCACAACTTCGGTTTTCTGCAAGCCGCACGATCCAGTACTGGTTTCGGTGCATTGCGCAGCTCTTCAATGAGAATTTGCTGTGTTTAACAATCTCAGCACCTCAGCTCTGGACCCTTTTTTTTGCTCAAATCAGAACAAGAAGCGTCGCAGGTCCAAGCAGCAAAGCAAGAGATATCATACCGCCACACATTACCTCAGTCTGAGGACAGCTGCAGACCGCGCCCATCAAGTCAAAAGGGACGGCACACGCCGGTACAAACTGTTACACAATCTTGCACCGACAAGTTCGTAAGCAAGTGCTGGCATCCTGTACGCAACGCGAAACCTACCATTCAACGGCACAAGTTCCGCAAGCAAGCTGAAACTCCTGTTGAAGCTTGGCTTGTCAACAAAGGTTTCTAGGGAAAGCAAAAATCGGTTTCTTGCCTCCGACATGAATCAATGGTTTGCTTGTCCTCTTGTCGCTTCATGCATGGGAACAGGTATGGTAATCTCCGAAATACATCGCTATGAGATCTTCAGACGCTGAGTTTGTAAAAAGAACTGCGATATTCGAGACTAATACAGTACATACCAGTTTGGCACTGCCGAGGATGCGAAGAAAGGGCATGCCAAAAAAGGGGCGTGTGAAATATTCACACCTGTTAAGGATGGAGTTTTGCCGCAGACTCACTGAAATCGCAAAGGGATGAAAGTTTGTCATGCGGCTTGTCAGGCGTTTTGCAAATACCTCGGGTCCAACATCGTCAGATTAGATGCCGTCCGCGACGAATGACCATAGTCCAGCTTCATTTGCTCGCGGGAAAACAGGTTTTCCTCAAACTCCCTGGACAGAACAGCGACCACAACCTTCGGGGAGTCCATAAGCATTCTATCGAGCGTTTTCTCGAATCAGGTGCTCGCGCGATTGTGCAGTTTCCGCAACGGTGAGCACTTTGGAGGCCGGCGCAAGCGACGGCTTCAGTGCAAAAGCGGGTTTTCCATGCTTTCGTGTTTTTCTGCACAACAGGCTTCAGTTCAGACCGAGACGTCGTTCAACCACACGAAGTTCGGCGACATCATTGCCGTCCTTAACGGCTGCTTCAATCACGTCGTCTTGGTCAGTGGACCGCAAGAAGCTTATTCAGCCCATCTGGACTCGGCACAGCTGTTCCCGTAATCTTGTGATGTTGAGGGCTACTTTGGTGCCGACGTTTGTCACGCGACACGAGGCCTTGGGTTGTAATGCTATAGCTCAGTGAATTCGCAAGTCGGCAGTCGGCCAATAATTCGGAAGGATCTTCCCGAAGATTACGAGATTACGAAGATGCTGAACTAGCTGTGGTCCCCGTCATGGAAATTTGTTCCTCTGCTGGGGGCTTGCTACTGCCAACTGGTCGTGCTGGTCTTTGTAGATGCATGCCTTCTGCGCTGTTTTTGGTGTAGTCTTGCTGAGGAGGCAGGCATCGTCGAGAGCTATTGGGTTATGGAGATCCCCCATCTTCGACTACTGAGCACCATGACTGAAGGCTGGCCGTTCATCCCGACATTCTCATCGTGATTTGCCAGCTTACAGCTGCAGGCAATGTGACCGACATCACCGACAAGCCATTCGTGCAGATTTGGCAAAGCCCGTGGCAGCTGGATTTGGCCACCGTCGGGGAGGCTGTTGGTTTTCTCGCAGATCATCGGTGAGCTGCGCATGAACCAGCACACTTGGTGCAAAAGCCTCGGTCAAGACTCTCGAACGAATCAACTGCAAGGGATGTGGCAGATGACACGTGTGTTTGTTTTTTTGCGAGTGCGGAACGGAGGCCCGTTTACTGCAGCCCAAGCCTTCATATCTTCGACGTGTTGGCCTTGGGTTTGCTTGCTCCTTGAGATGTCGTGCGATATGGTATTTCTTTATCTGCCCGTCAGGGTTTTCGAACACGAATCAAGGTTTTTTAGGGTTCTCGAGGTTTGTCAGGGATTCCTTCAGAACGGACTTGACCGACATGGACTTGCTGGCAATCCAGATCTGCGTACCCCTTTGAAAGACATGTGAGAACGCGTAGCATCTCCTAGAAATGTAGCTATTGCTGGCCAAGGTGTTGTCATCTCCAGGAGTTGCCACCGATGCTGAGGTTGACGATTCGCTGTTCTCTTGCAACATGTATTTTGCGGGCAGCCTCGTCCGTCGCTCCAGGGGAGGGCCTATATGCACATCCCTGATCATCAAGTTCTACCAGCACGCACCCTATGGCCATTGTGTTACGGTAACAGTACTTATTGTTTTACTCCACGGCGTCGGCTTGCATTCTGTATTTCAGGGCCTACGAACAGCGGGTCTGCACCGCCCACGCCGTTGTAGCCCCAGTCACGTGCGCCAATGTGTTGGAATGGGGAAGAGTTGCCCATTGTGGTGGAGCCGCTTAGGTGCCGAGCAGGCCGATCACTTCGTTACAAGTGGCGCTGCCTCGAGATCTGCTGGAGGCCGCAGTGCGGCACGGGGCTAAGATCGGACAATGGCTTCACGCCGTGGATGTTCCAGAAAATCCGAGGTGCAGCTTTGTCTTGCTGTAATTTGGCACCTGACTGCTGCGAGCCCCAAGAGGCTTCAGAGAGGGTCATTGGCATACTTGTGCCGGCTGAACTTCACGGGTCAGCTGCGAGGTCAGAATAGGTCCATACAAACCAAAACCCGGCGCCAGACCAGGCCGTAAGAACGGATTCGGATCGCATGCTCAACCTTGACGGGTGCAAGTTGAACGACCAAACTTTGGAATGGTGTCGGCTCTTTCACTGCGTTAGATTCGCTACCATTCCGCTCGCACAGACCTGAATGTGTTTGCTTGCGACATTCTGGGCTGGACAGTTTGCCATGAACCAATGTGTATGTCCGTTTCGAGATGCTCCGCGCCGAGAGCCTTTGTGCATGGAAAACAACGTGCAGCAGAGTATTTGCTCGTCCTTGTGCTTTCACTCCAAGCCTTGACTGACAGTGATGAGCGGTGAGTTGTTATGTTTGTTGACTCCTTGTTTCTTATGCTGATGGGTCCGCCCTTTCTGGTTCAGAGCATGTGGTTGCCATCGACATGACAGTGCTGAGACGTCTGAACACGCAAAGTCCGTGTTGTTTTGTCGTCTAGGCTGCTTGCTTGGAACAGATGTGGAGGACTTCTATAGCATTAAGGCTAAACGTTTATGACAGGTTTTCCCAAGTCCAAGTTTTAACGGGCCGCAATGGGAAACTCTTGCTGTGATGGTGTTAACGAGGCGCTTCCGGCCAAATCTGCAGTTCCGACAAGAGCCTTCTACGACTTCCAGCTTTGTGCAGACTGGCACGTGTCACAGCAGTGCCCACTTAGACTTGATCTTGTTGCGTCCTTTTCGTGATGGCAGCTGTTCACCGTTCTCGGTGTCACTTGTCCAGGCCGAGACCGAGTTCGTCCAGGCCAGGAAGCTCAAATCGGAACATCCGGGTGACTTTCTTGGCTTCAGAACCCTAACCTCGCCTGGCATGTCCGAGTCGTGAGAGCGTAAAACCATCCTAGGCCCTGTTCTCTCTTGATATTCTTTGACGGTTCAGTTATCTCTTGCAAATGCAAGGAGTGCCGGTCGGAGGGCTAGGCGCAAGCTGTAGGAGGGGATGAGCACTTGCACTTCTGTGGCTTCGTGTGTTCTGGAGCGGGATTCCTCCAAGTTACGAAACGTGTTACTGTTGCAAGTGTCGACCCAGCGGATGTTTTCCTTGGCATATGCGCACAGAGCAACAGACAGTTGCGGGACAGCAGATTCGTAGATTCGTGCTACGAGGCTCGGGGGGTCTGGCGCTAAGATGCCCTGATATGTTGAGACTTTGCCGATCCTGCCTCGCGTAAGGCCAAGGCGCATATACTACCAAGCAGCACGGGTTCCTCAAGCGTGAGGGCCTTCATTGTCGTGAGATGTCAAGAAGCTCAAATGTTAATGAGAAGACAGACCGGGGGTGGGCTTTGGCTGATGTTAGCACTCGGCGTCTCCCTGGCATTCAATCTGGAAAGTTTGCTTTTGGGAGCCATGCTGTTGAGAATCTGGGGCCTGTTCGGGCAGGCCGCACAGGAGTCGCCCGGAGGATGCAATCACAGGACTTGTTTCGAAGTCGCTGAATGCTGCCCGTCGGGCCGTACTTTGTTGAATGAAGACGTACTTGACTTTGGGCAGCAGGACTGGACACAGTTCTGAACTACCCCGAGTGCTCGGAGAAGTTGGAACACCAGCGGCTTTTCCGGAAGCAATGTTCCCGGAGCCCCCTAGCGGCAGTCGTCAAGGTGCATCTCATGCCTTGCGGATTCGGAAAGTCCTGCCTTCCAGGTTTACACTGGAGATGTCGAGGCTTCTTCCTGTAGCTTGGCACCAGTCAGTTGTTGTTCTGGCGGTCTTGCGGTTTTGCTATTATGACTAAATGTGCACCAAGGTGCAAGAGTTCGCAGACTACCGGGCCACCTGCAAAAAGCATTCGGAGACCCAGGCACAGGCCTGAGATGCTGTAAACTTTTCCGTGTCAGACGTGCTGGCGCCAAGGCCTTCCAAAAGATGCAGCGCATTCACCAGCGCTTGACAAAGATGGGGAGGTATGGGTGTGCAGTATGCATGCAGCGCCGCATTTGTTGCCAGTGTCTGGGTTCAGGTGCGATCTCCTGGCGAAAGCCCTTCGAAATTCCCTGTCTGCAGAGAAGCTGGCGGAGCTTGCAGAACAGAATGGTTGGGCAACTGCGTCAAATTTGGGGCCCAGAAAGCGTGCAATGAGGTGCGAATGGGGAGGCTGGTTCACAAATCCGTCTTCCTGGACAGTTTGCTCGTGGGACTTCTGTTCCCGACCCAGTGATGGTGAACATCTCTGTTGATCAATACCGTGCTGATATGCCTTCATCTTGAACGGTTGGAACTTGGGAGCAGGGCACCCGGCCGGAGTCCATGCTCGTGACGAGCCGCAGAATCTGGAAGACGAAGAGCAGCCTTGGCCCTGGAAGCAGACGCGCAAGATGTGGTGTCGAGAAGCAGAACTGAGCAACGATGGTGTCTGTGATACGGACCTTGAAGATCCGAGATGCCATGCGCGGAGGGAGCCAAAAGGTGAGCCACCGTGTGGGGCTTCTGTTTATTTAGGGCCGGAACCACACCCCGGAGTTCGCCGCCCCCAAGCCGAGTGGAACGTACCTCAGCTCTCAAGCTTCCTCGTCCTTCTTGGGTACCTAAACCTATATGCCTGTGGCCTATGGGTATTTCAATCGCCACCTGACCTCGGGCTGCTCGTTCTCAGTAGCAGACCTTTTGCGACACCCCAGCGTTCATCTGACAAGTTTCATTGTTACTGGCTTCGATCAGCGCGCCAAATGCTCAATCAAGGCCTATGACCTATGAGTTCGCTTCGCTGGAACTCTCCGTGCACAAAGTGTTATTGCAAAGTGCAGAAGCAAAGCTCAAGCCCAGCTGATGCTTTTCCGTTTTCTCGGTGCTGGGATTCCTGTGCATACTGCGACGGTGTGGGCTCAATGTCGTTCGTCTCACACCCCCGTCTTGTCTTGCTTTCGCGGCCACCTGTTTCTCGTGCTGTCCCCCCTCCTGTCTCCAGAATATTAGTTCCCGGGGCCATGGTGTGGCACACTTCTGGCCCGACATAATAAGAGCTAGGCTAGCTTCGGTTCGAGCGAGCCTCGTGATCAGGTGACGGTACTAATGCTGATGAAGGCCTTCCAGGGATCGTTTAGCTGCAGAGGAAGTGGCTGATTGTGGTCTGGTTCGCGCGAGTTCCTCTCGCAAGACGCACGTATCTCCTGGCCCAGACAGCAGAGAGCAAACTTGCCCGTAGTGCCTTCAGCTGCCATGCTGATGCGGATAGTGTTGAGATTCCTTTGCGCATGCTATGTGCCTTGCAGAAAGAAGGCCACTGAAGCATCGTCGCGAGCTCAGACCAGTTGTTCAAGTTTTGAGCTTGATCAGGTACTTGCTCATATCTGCTTAAGTGCACTCTGCACAACTTCGGTTTTCTGCAAGCCGCACGATCCAGTACTGGTTTCGGTGCATTGCGCAGCTCTTCAATGAGAACTTAGTTTGCGCTGAGTCGCATTGTCACGCTGCAGAACCTCTTGAGCCGAGGAAACGAACAAGTGGCCGAGCCAAAACTCCAAAACATGCACATGCGGAGCTAGCATCCATAGAAATGGTGGATGCAACCACATGCACCTAGACTGCATCATCAGCAGTGTCTTCGTGAGAGAGACGGAAGAGGGGTCGCTCATGCAAACCTTTGACCGGGAAGGAAGCTGACTAAAGCTACCGTACCGTGGACACCGAGGATCTGCAGTGTTTGCGGTCGCCACTTCTGCTCCTTGCCAGATCTAGCCAGTGCACATTCCGCACTGCTTTCCCTCCCTCGCCTCAGGCTACATCTGTGGACAAGACTGGGCACTGCACAAAGGGCAACCAGGAGGCCTAGACGTCCAGACACTGCCGCTTGCTCTAGGAAAGAGCGCCTACTGTGAGGCTTCGACTACTACCAGTGCCGTCTTCCAGCATCTGCGGCCCAACTCCTACCTGAGCTGTGCAAACCCGCCTTGTTCCCACCAACTTCCCGGACCCAAGGGCGGCTTTTCCGGCGTGGCTGGCCCCCAAGCTCCGACAGCCGGGGCTTCCGCACAAGATGCCAAGCTGCGCCTTGCTTTTCCAAATGGGAGTTTCCGAAAATTAAGGGTACTCGTACCTCATTTTGGGTCCTTGTAATCAGAATCCTTCTATTTGGGCTACTATATTTGGGTCCTCCATTTTCGGAAACCCCCAAATCAGACAGAGACAAGCAAGGCAGAAGGAAGTGCAGGCCAGTGAAGCACGGTACCTGTGACGATCTTGACCTTTGTCAGGTGGAAGTTGCAGAGGGAGTGCTTACCAGGCGTGCTCCCGTGCGACAATGAATGGCATGACCTCGTCCTTTCGTAGCCGGACAAGCTTCAGGTGGCAAAGGCAGTGGAGCATGTTTGCTTGTGCCACACATCGATGTTTCTGCATCGCATCGGGTTTTTAGAGGATGCATGGGACCTATGAAAATGTCCAACTACCTGTTTGGGGGGGAGGGGGGGGCATGGCCGAGGCCAAAAGAGCATTTCCGAAAATAGGGGTCCCTAATATAGTGCCCTCAATAGCCGTAGTGTAAGGACCCCCAAAACAAGGTACCCCCTATAATTCTCAGAAATTCCCAAGTGGTGCTTCCTTCGCGATGTCTGAAGGTTGGACTGCCAACGAGCGACAACCTGAGAGGATGACGCCTGTCATCGAATTCAAGCTTTGGGGGTCCAGCGGTGGGTGCGTGCTGCCGCCCGTGCCCCCCGAATGCTTGTAGGTGATCAAGGTAGGGGACTCGATGCTCCAGGGAGGTAGCTGCAGGAAACTGCTTCGACTGTGAAGTGGTGTCGTGTACCGGATTCTTCGCTCAGATCTGCATTGAGGCCTTAGGGTTTGTAGGCTTTCGGGTTTGGGGACCCGTAATCTGATACCATTGGACATGGTTCTCTGAATGGCGCCCTCGATCCGCTTAGCATCACGGCCTGATCCGTTACAAGTGATCCGATTAGTGGGTCTGCCGTTCCAAGGAAGCTTCTTTTCCGAGCACTTCTGGTGCTGGCAGAGGCGGAAACATGGAGATGCCACATGCCCGCTGTACGCACGATTGGAAGTTTTCTGCGCCAGGAGTTTGATTTAGGGATCAGCATTCAAGAGCCTCGCTCCGGAAATGATGCCGAGCCTCAGCTGCAAAAGAGCTTCGCCCGCCCGCAGCAGGCTTCTTTCTTCGCAACTGTAGATTGATGTTTCTGCACTTCGGCTGTATGCTACTTTTATGATAGCATTACCGTATGAGTTGCGGTCTGCTGTCGACGATCCGCAACAGGGCCAGAAAGACTCAACCTTGACATTGCCGCGACTGCGGTTTCAGGACTCTTTCGTGTCGGCGCTGTCGCGCGAGTCACGCGGCTGCCGCAGCTTGGCTTGGCACTCACCCTTCCCCCATCCCGAAAAAGATAGCAAACAGCCATCCGAAAGAGCTTACGGATCCGAGATGTAACCACGTTTGACATCTGGAATCGCATCGAATCTTCGAAGAAGAAGGGTCCTTCCTCCTGCCGCTACGGAAGGACAGGCAGCCTGGGAAGGTTTGCTCGCCTGCATCCAGGAGCCGCAGCTTCGCTGCTGGAGAACTCTTTTTCAGAGTGTCGCAGGCTGTCGCTGTGTCAGCTGACGAAGTGTGGAGTGCCGCAGGCTCGACGCTGCTTGCAGAACTGCTACGTCTTGAAGTACCACTGGCCTTCGGAAAGCTGGCGGCGAAGTCGCCTGCAAACCTGGGTGCCAGAGCTGGAGGGTCTTGTCACTGAGCGGCATTGCACCTCTCTCCCCGTTTGCGCCCCCCATCTCCGTGATCCGACCAGCTCTCGCTTCCAGCGTTTGCAGCCTGCTTCCGGCGGCTTCGCTTCGCTAACTTCGCCAAGGTCGGTGCCTTGGAGTCGGCCTTGGGCCTGACGATGCTGGAATCACAGGCCATTCGGGCAGGCTTCCCTGCCGATGCCGCAGCTGCAGCGGCTCGTCTTGACGATGCTGGGCCATGCCAAGTCCACTCAGAATCCATGCTGGCGTTGACAGGCATCTACGAACGTTCCAAAGTTGCCTCAACAACCTCGGGACGTGGTGCGCCTGCTCGATTTGAGGCCAGGTGAAGCGACAGCACGCCATGAATGTTCCTCAAAATCGCAGAATCCCTACCTGCACCACCCCTGCATGAATTGATTGCAGCAAATCTCGATCCAGACCCAGAGTCTGTCAGGCATCTGCTTCCACAAGCGATTGCCTTTTGCCTTGCATTTGTTTCATCCCGCGTCCATCAGCGCGTATCTCCACGAACTTGGCGTGATGTTGGTCGATGTCGTGTTTCCGTTCAAACGAGGCAATTTCTGAGGCCATGGGTGCACTACGCCAACTGGGGACAGCCGTGTCTCTGCAGACCGTTCGGCACTTGAGTACTCAGAAGAGCTAGAAAAGTACGCTACCGCATAGACGCTGCTTCGCAAGAGCCGAGGCTCGGATCTTATCCGCTGGGCGAACTGGATTTCCAGAAGCTCGTCTCGTCTTTAGAGCATCCGTTGATCCTGAACCCTGCATTTCTCCTGCATTGCGCCATGTGTTTCAGGAAGTCGGATACTTCGAAGACGTGTGGAATAACTTCAACCCGGAGCGGACCCCGAGCCGATCCCGATCAGAGAGATGCCCCTCGGGCTGAACTGAACCTGTGACCGTTCGGGGCGCTCAAGTTCCGGCTCCTCCCCTCAGGTTCTGTGATGTGACGCCGCTGGACGGCACCAAGTCCAAGCTGGCGGCTGTGATGTTCCTCGTGATCTACGATTGTCTGAATCCATCTTAGGGCCAGGACAAAACTGTCAGGCCTTGGGGTGGACGCAAGACAAGCGTTGATGCTGCTATGTCTCGAACGTGTACAGGAGACCGCGCATGAGAACGTTGGAAACGGGTCAGGGGTGCTCTCAGCGAAGATTCACACGTAAACGAGGGCTTGTAAGAGCATCAAGATGCAGCAAAACATATGCAAACACAGGTAGTGCCCGAACGGAGATGGCAAGAAATTAAAGCTAGCATGGAGATCCAAGTAATTGCAGAGTAACAGAGAGCTGGGAGCCTTAGCTTCAATGGCCAGCACGCAGCAAAAGGCAAGCCGTTCTTGAAATCTCACAAGCTTGTGGCTCATCAAAGTTTTCATGCATAGCATGTGGATATGTATATGTAGATGCGTGTATATATATATATATATAGATAGATAGATATAGATATAGATATAGATATAGATATAGATATAGATATAGATATATATGTATATATATATATATATATATATGATTGAAGATCCTTCCTGTATAATGTGACCCAGTGGGTTCCCCAATAAGCAATGCTCATCATTGAATTATCCGAAATGAGCTATTTCACATAATTCGGATAATTTGCCTATTTCGGAAACTTTCCGAATTATCCAAGTTGTCCGAATTATCCGAAATGAGCTGTTTCACATAGTTCGGATAATTTGCCTATTTAGGAAACTTTCCGAATTATCCAAATTATCCGAATTATCCGAAATGAGCTGTTTCACATAATTCGGATAATTTGCCTATTTCGGAAACTTTCCGAATTATCCGAATACTGCGAATTATCCGAAATGAGCTATTTCAAGTAATTCGGATAATTTGCCTATTTCGGAAACTTTCCGAATTATCCAAATTATCCGAATTTTCCGAAATGAGCTATTTCACATAATTCGGATAGTTTGCCTATTTCGGAAACTTTCCGAATTATCCAAATTATCCGAATTCTCCGAAATGAGCTATTTCACATAATTCGGATAATTTGCCTATTTCGGAAACTTTCCGAATTATCCAAATTATCCGAATTCTCCGAAATGAGCTATTTCACATAGTTCGGATAGTTTGCCTATTTCGGAAACTTTCCGAATTACCCAAATTATCCGAATTCTCCGAAATGAGCTATTTCACAAAATTCGGATAATTTGCCTATTTCGGAAACTTTCCGAATTATCCAAATTATCAGAATTCTCCGAAATGAGCTATTTCAAGTAATTCGGATAATTTGCCTATTTCGGAAACTTTCCGAATTATCCAAATTATCCGAATTTTCCGAAATGAGCTATTTCACATAATTCGGATAATTTGCCTATTTCGGAAGCTTTCCCAATTATCCAAATTATCCGAATTCTCCGAAATGAGCTATTTCACGTAATGCGGATAGTTTGCCGACTTTCCGAAATATCCAAATTATCCGAATTATCCGAAATGAGCTATTTCACATAATTCTGATAATTTGCCTATTTCGGAAACTTTCCGAATTATCCACATTATCCGAAATGAGCTATTTCACATAATTCGGATAATTTGCCTATTTCGGAAACTTTCCGCATTATCCAAATTATCCGAATTCTCCGAAATGAGCTATATCACATAATTCGGATAATTTGCCTATTTCGGAAACTTTCCGAATTATCCAAATTATCCGAAGTCTCCGAAATGAGCTATTTCACATAATTCGGAAAATTTGCCTATTTCGGAAACTTTCCGAATTATCCAAATTATCCGAATTATCCGAAATGAGCTATTTCACATAATTCGGATAATTTGCCTATTTCGGAAACTTTCCGAATTATCCAAATTATCCGAATTCTCCGAAATGAGCTCTTTCACATAATTCGGATAATTTGCCTATTTCGGAAACTTTCCGAATTATCCAATTATCGAATTCTCCGAATTGAGCTATGGTTTTCACCTAATTCGGATAATTGCCCTATTTCGAAACTTTCCCGAATTATCCAATTAATCCGAATTCTCCGAAATGAGCTGTTTCACATAATTCTGAAAATTTGCCTATTTCGGAAACTTTCCGAATTATCCAAATTATCCGAAATGAGCTATTTCACATAATTCGGATAGTTTGCCTATTTCGGAAACTTTCCGAATTATCCAATTTATCCGAATTCTCCGAAATGAGCTACTTCACATAATTCGGATAATTTGCCTATTTCGGAAACTTTCCGAATTATCCAAATTATCCGAATTCTCCGAAATGAGCTATTTCACATAATTCGGATAATTTGCCTATTTCGGAAACTTTCCGAATTATCCAAATTATCCGAATTCTCCGAAATGAGCTCTTTCACATAATTCGGATAATTTGCCTATTTCGGAAACTTTCCGAATTATCCAAATTATCCGAATTTTCCAAAAAGGAGCTATTTCACATAATTCTGATAAATTGCCTATTTCGGAAACTTTCCGAATTATCCAAATTATCCGAATTCTCCGAAATGAGCCGTTTCACATAATTCGGATAATTTGCCTATTTCGGAAACGTTCCGAAATATCCAAATTATCCAATTATCCGAAATGAGCTATTTCACATAATTCGGATAATTTGCCTATTTCGGAAACTTTCCGAATTATCCATATTATCCGACATGAGCTATTTCACATAATTCGGATAATTTGCCTATTTCGGAAACTTTCCGAATTATCCAAATTATCCGAATTCTCCGAAATGAGCTATTTCACAAAATTCGGATAAATTGCCTATTTCGGAAACTTTCCGAATTATCCGAATTATCCGAAATGAGCTATTTCACATAATTCGGATAATTTGCCTATTTCGGAAACTTTGCGAATTATCCGAATTCTCCGAAATGAGCTATTTCACATAATTCGGATAATTTGCCTATTTCGGAAACTTTCCGAATTATCCAAATTATCAGAATTCTCCGAAATGAGCTATTTCACATAATTCGGATAATTTGCCTATTTCGGAAACTTTCCGAAATATCCAAATTATCCGAATTATCCGAAATGAGCTATTTCACATAATTCGGATAATTTGCCTGTTTCGGAAACTTTCCGAATTATCCGAATTCTCCGAAATGAGCTATTTCACACAATTCGGATAATTTGCCTATTTCGGAAACTTTCCGAATTAACCGAAATGGGCTATTTCACACAATTCGGATAATTTGCCTATTTCGGAAACTTTCCGAATTATCCAAACTATCCGAATTCTCCGAAATGAGCTGTTTCACATAATTCTGATAATTTGCCTATTTCGGAAATTTTCCGAATTATCAAAATTATCCGAATTATCCGAAATGAGCTATTGCACATAATTCGGATAATTTGCCTATTTCGGAAACTTTCCGAATTATCCAAATTATCCGAATTATCCGAAATGAGCTCTTTCACACAATTCGGATAATTTGCCTATTTCGGAAACTTTCCGAATTATCCAAACTATCCGAATTATCCGAAATGAGCTTTTTTTCATAATTCGGATAATTTGCCTATTTCGGAAACTTTCCGAATTATCCAAACTATCCGAATTCTCCGAAATGAGCTACTTCACATAATTCGGATAATTTGCCTATTTCGGAAACTTTCCGAATTATCCAAACTATCCGAAATGAGCTATTTCACATAATTCGGATAATTTGCCTATTTCGGAAACTTTCCGAATTATCCAAACTATCCGAAATGAGCTATTTCACAAAATTCGGATAATTTGCCTACTTCGGAAACTTTCCGAATTATCCAAATTATCCGAATTCTCCGAAATGAGCTCTTTCACATAATTCGGATAATTTGCCTATTTCGGAAACTTTCCGAATTATCCAAATTATCCGAATTATCCGAAATGGGCTATTTCACATAATTCTGATAATTTGCCTATTTCGGAAACTTTCCGAATTATCCAAATTATCCGAATTCTCCGAAATGAGCTATTTCACATAATTCGGATAATTTGCCTATTTCGGAAACTTTCCGAATTATCCAAATTATCCGAAATGAGCTATTTCACATAATTCGGACAATTTGCCTATTTCTGAAACTTTCCGAATTATCCAAATTATCCGAATTCTCCGAAATGAGCTGTTTCACACAATAAGGATTCAAATAATTCGGATAATTTGCCTATTTCGGAAACTTTCCGAATTATCCGAAATGAGCTATTTCATAATGCGGATAGTTTGCTTATTCCGGAAGCTTTCCGAATTATCCGAAATGAGCTATTTCACATAATTCGGATAATTTGCCTATTTCGGAAACTTTCCGAATTATCCGACATGAGCTCATTCACATAATCCGATAATTTGCCTATTTCGGTAGCTCTCCGAATTATCCGCATTATCCGAGATGAGCTATTTCACATAATTCGGATAATTTGCCTATTTCGGAAACTTTCCGAATTATCCAAATTATCCGAATTCTCCGAAATGAGCTCTTTCACATAATTCTGATAATTTGCCTATTTCGGAAACTTTCCGAATTATCCAAATTATCCCAATTATCCGAAATGAGCTATTTCACATAATTCGGATAGTTTGCCTATTTCGGAAACTTTCCGAATTATCCAAATTATCCGAATTCTCCGAAATGAGCTGTTTCACATAATTCGGATAATTTGCCTATTTCGGAAAAACTTTCTTCCGAATATCCAAATTATCCGAATTCTCCGAAAATGAGTACTTCACATAATTCGGATAATTTGCCTATTTCGGAAACTTTCCGAATTATCCAAATTATCCGAATTCTCCGAAATGAGCTATTTCACATAATTCGGATAATTTGCCTATTTCGGAAACTTTCCGAATTATCCAAATTATCCGAATTCTCCGAAATGAGCCCACATAATTCGGATAATTTGCCTATTTCGGAAACTTTCCGAATTATCCAAATTATCCGAAATGAGCCATTTCACATAATTCGGATAATTTGCGTATTTCGGAAACTTTCCGCATTATCCAAATTATCCGAATTCTCCGAAATGAGCCATTTCACACCACTCGGATAATTCGCCTATTTCGGAAAGTTTCCGAATTACCCGAAATGGGCTGTTTCACAGAGTTCACAACCAAGTCAATCGCCGCAAGATTTGGCCAAGACTCGATTGGCCAAATTTGCTGCGACGGGCTGCTTCCTGACTCCAATATGTCCACGAAAAAGTCAACCGGCGAAGTTTGCTGCTCTTGGCTGTTTCCTGATTTACAGTATACAGTATAACCACGAGCAAGTCAATCGCAGCAAATTTTGTCCACGAACCGTTTGGCGCAACTTGGGCACAGTTTGCTGCAATTGACTTGTTTACAAACATACGTGAATCAAGACACGACCGACGGCAGCAAATTTTGCCAACCGATTGTTGGTCAACGTTTGCTGCGGTTGACTTGCATGTGTGATTACGTTCCAATTGCGAACGGACTGCGATGCCTTGTCAAGTTCTAAGGTGTCACTATAAGAGCTGTGAGCAAGACCGTGTAAAGTGCAAGAGAAGGGGGCACGCTACGCGTCCCTCGACTCTAGGAGTAAGCTTGTGGACGTGCTACGCACACCGCATCGCTTCTCCTTACCTTTCTATGTGACCGCCCACGCAACGCTTGGCTCAAGTCAATGCCCATAGCTAAGTGCTATATGTGTCTTCTATCCTGAGCAATCGGAGCTATCCCGTACACAGACGAACCGCCGCCGGCAGCGAGTGCAATAAAAGGGAAAGGCCGCGGGCCCGCCCGGTCGGTTCTGTCCTGATTAGGATTGCACGTGTGGGTAAGTGAGAAAGAGGACAATACAGGGTCCCAGTCTGTGGAGAGTGCAAGCCAGCCACACCTACATTCATTACAGCTCTGGTGGGGAGAGCAGCAACATAATCGAGATCAAATCCCCACGCAGGTTATCAGCCGTACGCGGCTCTGCCTTTCTACAGCAACGACTACTTGATCTACTACGACCACAATGAACTCAGGATCAAGCCAAGATACGACAATGACTTTCGGTGCCGATGTGGCAGCGCCAGACGTTGGTGAGTCAACAGCTGACGACACAGTGGTGCAATCCGTTGATAGCTCCACGGAAGATGACAAAGGTCAATCTTCTGCGCTTGCCATTGCAAAGGCAGTTCCCAAGGTGAAAGCAAAGAGTCTACCAAGAGCATCTACGCCTTCGCGTCCGACATCCACAGGCTCGAGGACGGGCAAGGCTCCAGAACGACGAGCCGAAGCGTCTGGTTTTCAGGCACCTCGGACTACGTCCAGGGCCAAGGACAAGGGAGTGAAGACCTTGGAAAAGAAGTCGAGACCATCATCTTCGAGAAGCTCTTCAGCACGATCAAGGACTTCGGCTACTCGTGGGCGTGACAAGTCTATGACATGGAATCGGATGGTTACCAATCAACCACGCGATGCTGACGATCTGGATATGACTCTGGACACTATTCCTGCACGTGGTGATGCGTCATCGGTGACCACGCCAGCCATAGCCGATGGTCCGAATGCCTATCAGGAATTGACGATTTCGCAACAGCTCGAAGCATCGAACCTTGCGCAGCAGATGTACTATCGCAGTCAGATGCAAGAGTACGAAGGAGTTGTCCAGACCCTGATGGATAAGATCAAGGAGATGCAACAAGAAGATGAAGGATCTGGGATTCGCATCGAAGAATTGGAACGACAACGTGACCATGCATGCTTAGCCATGAGGCACATTAACAATGTCAATCAGGAGATGAAGCGAGACTATGAAGCAGCTTTGTTTCGCATGGATGAACAGAACTCTGCTCAACAACGTCAAGCACACGCCGTTGCCGAGGAGCTGGCTCAGCAGCTACACGTGTTTCGCACGGAAGCAGCCACTAACTTTGTGCAGTTGGAGGCAAGAGCGCAAGGCGATGGTGAACTTATGGCACGTGAGTATGAGCATCTGACTCATGAACTTCATGAACAAGCCAGAGAGAACTTGCTCCTCCGGTCGAACACAGCAAGTTCGGAACAAGCCTTACAAGCAATGCAGGAACGATTCCAATTGGTCAAGAATCAGGAATTGCGGGCCGTGAACGAGATCCAAGGGCTAGCTGGGAACAGCGCGGCCATTGATCAAGAACGACTTCGGCTTCGCGAGCGTCTTGGTGAAGAGGAAGAGTACCGCAAAATGGCTGTGAGGAGGATGCAAGATGCAGAGGACCGACTTCATCAGAATGAAGATCATGCAAGGCGCGCATTGCCTACCTTGCACGACGCGCTGAGTGAACTCAGGAAAACACTCAAAGCACAAGAAGATCTTCAAGCGAGGACACGCAGCGAATTGGAGGCAGCACGGAACTCCAACTACCATGGCGGAGTGACACGGCCTTCGAGCATGACCATGTCTTCGAGGACTACTGAGTCTGGCTGGGAGCACGTAGGAAAGGAAGTAGTGCCTGCATTTTCCGTAGGAGGTGAGGTACGATCCCCTGAAATACGGTCCCCAAGTCAAGTTAGTCCAGTCGCCAAAGAGAAGTTCGCATTCTCGGAATCGGGCAAGGACAAGAACCTTGCGATGGATGGAATTCCATTTACCGGTGGAAACTTCTTCACTGGCCGCATTAAAGGTGAGGTGAATAAATCCTATTCAACGCCAATCGTGGCGGATGCAATGCCCGAGCACTACGTGCCAGGTAAAAATATAGATTTATATAAAAATATTTATAAATCATATTATAAAAATATAATTATAAATATTATTTATATATATTTAATAATATTATTATATTATTTATAAATAATTTAATATATTAGAAGTATTATTATTTACTTTATTTTATATTAGATATATATTATATATAAAATAATACTTATTTATAATCACGCAATTATATATATATAATATAAATAATTTATTATATAAGTTTTATATTAATATATTAATTATTAGTATTATTACCAACCCAGCACATGCGCGTTCCACGCCTAGTGCAGCCACTCTGTTTGGCATACCAAGCGGATTTCATGGGCAAAGTGATGCGGCAGCCGTGCGTGATCGACAGCTACGCGAACTCTTGGAGGATCGCGGGATGTTGGGATCGAAGTCCACAGCATCTGCCAGCTCCTCAAGACCTGTTGGTGTCGACGGTATCAGCGCATCTACGAAGGGCAACGACCTCATCGGTCCCCCTATTGCCTATGACGATTCCATTCATGAAGCAAGGAGACGTCAGATCGAGAAAGAGGTCGCGGAACGGTACGAAGAGAAGATTGCCGATCTGCGAAGCGAAGTACTCAAGGCCCAGAAAGCCGAACAGCGTCTCAGAGCTGATCGTGATGAGTGGAGATTATTCGCTGAAACGATTCAGGAAGACAATGGAGACGATGACGGTGATGAAGCTGGCGACGAGAACGGAGAGGGAGAGCATGATGAAGGAGCCGGAACGGGGTATGACCCTCCAGATCCGCCTGATGATGACGATGATGATAAGAAGAGAAGCGGTGGAGGCAAACCTGACTCGGATCCTGACCCTCATGCGCGTGATCCTGATGGAGACGCAGATCCTGAAGTCACAGAGGTGAGAATTTCCAGGAGGGAAGCCGATAAAGTGACCGTTCCTCCATGGCCTACTCTCACTCACCTCAACAACTGGCGATCCGTATGCACGGCGAATGTCTTAGGAGCATCAGCCGATCCAAATCATGAGGACTGGATGTTATGGCTGGCACCAGCATTCAACCCATTCCCTGATGTCGAAGAACTGAACGATTCAGGACACAAGAAGTTCAAGAGCGTAGACGTCAAATTGGGGATCGCAATGGTCGCAATGCTACGCGCTGGTGGTGACAAATCTGCTGACCTGTACCTGGAGGTGAACCGGAAGGCCAACGATTACATCAGCAGGCCCGAAGGGAAGATCATCAAAGGACGACAAATCATTGCGATGATGTATGAAAGTTTTCGAACGCATGATCGTCTCGACATGATCATCACTCTCGAGTATCTGGTGAAGCTCCAGTACCAAGGAGACAACAAACTTCATACGTTCAAGCAGACGTGGTTGGAAGTTCTGGGACGGATGAGGCCAGAAGACATACCATCCAAAACAGCTCTCCGTGATTGCTTGTACAGCAAGATCAAGGACTCGCCCGCAATGAAGATGGAGTTGGGCAGGCACTACGAACACTTGCCCTACAATCATGAAGACCGATCGTACGACAATCTGATGAAGATCATCGACCGTACCATCATGCGGAGACGAGAACAATCAAATCTCACTCAGACCCAAATTGGCTTGCGCCAGATGCTTGAGGGCAAGGATTTGCTCGCTGCCCCGGCCAAGGTACCTGAGAAACCAACGCCTAACGCAGCTCCATCCGCAAAGGTCAAGGCTTCGCCGACCAAGCCGGATAAAGCAACACCTGTACTACCTCAAAGCAAAGCGAAGAGTCATGCGAAGACCAAGCCAAAGCCCAAGAAGAAGACGAGGAGTGAGTCAGCGGACAACAGAGACGACAAGAGCAAGAAGCAAATCCGCTGCAAGTTCCATTTCACAGATGCAGGGTGTCGAAATGGTGACAAGTGCCCATTCAGTCACTCGAAGAAGACCCCAGAGCGACCCTTTACGCCGAGGACGAGAACTCCAAGTCCGTCTGGAGGAGGAGGAAATAGGATATGCTACTCTTTCAAGAACACAGGCTCGTGCTCAAGAGAGAATTGTCCTTTCAAGCATGAGGCAGCAGCTACCCCAGCTCCGGAACCAAAGGCAAAAGCTAAAGCCAAATCCGAAGCAAAGGCAGCTCCAGCGAAGCCGAATGCAAAGGCCAAGGCACTCCCTGCGGCACCCGCCATCAGATTGTGCCGAAGGTGGAATCCATCAGCCCCGGCTATATGGAAGCGATCTTCAAGACAAGATGAGGAGGAGTCAGATTGTCCATTCGTTGACAGCGACGCTGATTCGGATTGTTCAACAGACGACGAATCCTCGGGACCGACTACGTCGACCCGAAAAGAGATCAAGCGTAATGTGACATTCGCCGATGACGCGAAGTTCATTTCTTCGTGTCCTAGAAGATCGAAGAAGGACAAGGAGCGGAAGGTGAAGTACGTCGACATGGAAGCGCTTGTCAACAATGAGGATCGCGCCGTGAATTTGGAATTCGCTAAGCACAAAGCGAGATTGAGGGCACAGATCATGAGAGACATGGTTGACGACGATGATGATCAATGCGGAGATCGAGTTTCATTCGTACGAATCCCAGGAACGTCTCGGGTGGAAGAAGTTTCCTTCTACGACGGTGAGGATTCCATCGTTGAGCGTGAACTCGATGCTGCGCACAGCAAACGGATCATCAATCAAGGTGTATTCAAATGCATGGTTCAACCAGTCATCCTCAAGAAGAAGATCAAGTTTCTCATGGACACTGGGTGTGGCCACGACCTCATATCTCAGAAGAAGATCGAGAAGCATAGTCTCGAGACACTCGTGACTCCAGAGCCCATATCATTTCAGACAGCAAATGGAATCACCGATACCGATCTTGTGTCGAATTTCCAGACTGAGTCGTTCGAGGAACCGATCAACGCTTATGTGTTGGATGACACACCGTCGGTGCTTTCCATAGGCAAGAGATGTATGAACTTCAACTACGGGTTTGTGTGGCCACCCGGAAGGGAACCATTCATGATCAACCCGCAGGGCAAGAGAATATCTCTGTTCGTGAACGGTGACATCCCGTACATTCGCGCCGGGAGTTCCAAGTCACTGGTTCATGATGATCCGGAGGCCAAAGCGATCACCGAAATCTTCAAGGGTGTGCTAACCGCGGGTGATGTTGACGTCAGTGTCGCAGCTGCCGCTGAAGCTGCACCGGGCGAAATTGAAGCAGAAGAAGAAGGTGACGATCATGAACGACCTCCTGATCCTGAACCCCAAGAACCTCCTATAGAAGAAGTACCAGAGTCCGAGGCCGGACGACCTCCGGACGACGAAGGAAAAGGAGTGGGTGAAATTCCATTGGACGGTGACGATGAGGTGATCATTGATGTGGAAGGCGACGGTGCGCCGAGCCGCAAGGCCAGAGTCGGAACACTGAAAGCCGAAGCCAAGACGTTGGCACATCTGTGTACTCATCGCTACCGCAATCCATATTGCGAATCGTGCATACGCGCGAAGATGAAGCACTTGCGGACACAACGAGGTGCGTTTCAACGTGTGATCAAACACTGGGGGGATCTTGTGACGTTCGACTTCCTCGATATGCGCAAGGCCGCCGAAGCAGGTATCGGACTCGATGATGGAGCACGTGAAGTTCTAGTCATCAGAGACATCGCCACCAAAATGATCGCAGCGATTCCCACGGCTTCAAGGAATACTGACGAGGTCGTCATGGCCATCAGACGCCTAATGGGAAGACGCAAGATTCATATGGCGTATAGTGATGAAGCACCAGAGTTCGATTCAGCTATGGCGCAGTTGAAGATCGTGATAGATCATTCCCTTCCAGGGAAACCCAGTAACAATTCACTCGCTGAACGATCAAATCAAGAAGTGATCAACACAGGCGCAGCATCCATGCTACACGCCGGATTACCCGCCCAATACTGGTCTTTGCGCTGAATTGCGTGATGCAGAACCTCAACATCGAAGACGTGGAGGGCGATGGTGATTCAGCATGGAAACGAATGACTGGAAAGGACTTCGAGGGAAAAGCCATACCATTTGGGGCCAAAGTCTTCTTCAAGCCGACGGATACAAGGCCGAAGACATATGGCAACAAGTTCGATCCAAAGGGGATCCCAGGCATTTTTGCCGGATACATCATCACTGCTGGTCAAGGGTGGTCCAAGAAGTATCGCGTGTGGGACATGAAGGAATTTGCCAATGCGAACTTGTCGATGGACGCATCTGTTCCCAGGAAGTTGATGAGACCGTACGAGACAGAAGTTATCTACTTCCCAGAGGAGATAACGTTTCCCCTGAAAGCCGAGTACGAGAGGATGAACTCAACCATTGAGGGACTCAGGGACAACGTTGACCTCGCTGGCAAGGAGATAAAAGACGTCGATGACGGGGATGACGGTCCGCCTGGAGGAAATGGTGGCAACGGGGATGATGATGATCAAGATGGTCTTCTTCCTCCACCGGATCCCGGAGAAGATCCTGACTTACAGGACATAGATCCATCTGACATAGAGACGGAGCCGTCTGGCGAAGTCTTCAAGTCAGCAGAACATGAAGCTATTGATGCTATAGGAGACAAAAGACTCGAAGAACTAGACGAAGAGCTAGGTCTACGTGCAGCACCGCCTCCTTCTGAACCAAAGGTCACTGGGAAAGATCGGCGATCGCCCCGCGAAGTCGGTCCAACCGGTAGACTCATCCCCGAAGGAGACATCGAAGAACCTGGAGAGATCATTAAGATCTTGAAAGAAAAGAAGTTGGCTCCTGAGGAGATTGAACATTGGAGTACGGGGAAGAAAGGGGACGGCATTGTATATCTCACTGATGATGGTGAAGCCTGCAAGATCGATAAAAGGGGAGTCCCATACAAGATCCGAAGCGATGGTCGACGAACTCTCCCTACACGGCGACCTATCCATTCCTATTCTCCGGAAGCATGGAAGAAAATGAGTGAAGCGGAGAAGAAGGCAGCGTACAAGAAAGAAAAGCGAGACAAAGCTCGAGTTGCCAAGAAGGACCGGAAGAAAGCCGCGATAGGAAAGAAGATAGTCACCAAGGTTTTGGACAACATGATCTTTCCCAAGATTGTTCCATGTGAAGAAATTGATCTGCAACTCAACGTGTCCATTGACGACGACGATGGATGGTCCTGGGCACAGTCCTATGTGGATCAATACACACAAGAACAATTCTTGTCAGACGTCGTGCCGGCCGTTCCGGCGCATATGGTCATGGATGATAACTGGATTCCGTCTATGCCGTGTACGACTTCTCACAGAAACGTACATCGGGAAAAGAATCATGCAGGAGGATCATGCTTCAATGCCATGGTCACTCGACCCGTCACACGCAAGGAGATGGTCAACAACCCCAAGGCCATGGAAGCTTTCATGAAAGAATGGAAGGGATTGTGGGACCAAGAGGTGTTTGATTTCTCAACTACGCGTGAATATGACGACGTCGTCGCTGAGGCAAAGAAGAAAGGTGAGAAAGTACATATGGCGCGAGTACATGGACTGATATACGAGAAGAACTATCAGCTCAAAGAGGACGATCCTGCCAGGAAGTTCAAAGGGCGAGGTGTACTACTCGGTGATCAGGTCAAAGATCAAAATATGGAAGCCGCGTTGTTTCAGGATTTGGGGAATTCCCCGGCTACGTTTGACGCCTCACGGTGGGCAGATTATTACGGATGCCTTCCTGGCAACGATGTCCAGATGGCGGATGCTATCCAAGCATACATTCAGGCGAGACTATCGGGCACTCCATGTTGGGTTGAACTGCCTGATGAAGCCTGGCATCCATCTGCGAAAAGGCATAAATTCCGTAGACCTGTGTGTCGCCTGATCAAAGCCCTATATGGACATCCTGACGCAGGAACCATGTGGGAACAACATTGCCATACCGCGGTACAGAAAGTAGGATTCAAGCCGATTGGCGACGAATGGCCATCATTGTATTTCCACCCGCAGATGAAGCTCTTACTTGTCATCTACGTGGATGATCTCAAGATGGCAGGGCCCAAAGAGAACCTGCCCAAGGGTTGGGACATGCTGCGCCAAGAACTTCGATTGGAAGAAGAAACGCCACTAGGTTTGTATCTGGGTTGTCGCATCTCCAAGGGCGAGGCAACGTTGCATGACAAAACGAAGGTGCAGACCGTTACCTACGACATGGAGACGTACCTGGACATGACAGTCAAGAAGTACTGCGACGTGACTGGGTTCGATCCGACAAAATTCAAGACGGTACCATCGCCGAGTCCGGCTGAGGAGACTAAGAATCACCCAGCTCGCGCTCCGGCACAGTCAGGTAAAAGCCATCGATGCACGTGGTGTGGACACACCATGCCTGTTGATAAGGATGGTCGGCTTGTTCCGCCTCCACCTATTCCCAAGGCGCCAGAGGAAGAGGAGATCAACGAGGCTAATCGCGGTGCACTTGCTCCGCAGGCAGCAAGCATTCTCATGAAATTGCTTTATGCCGCGCGCATTTGCCGCTTTGATCTTCTGCGCAGTATCAACAATCTCGCACGCAAGATCACGAAATGGACCAAGAAGGAGGATGCTCTTCTTCATCATCTCATGGCCTATGTGCACCAGTCCAAACATCACATGATGATTGGATGGGTCGGGAACTCCTTGGAGGACTCGTCCATCGGGCTGTTTGCAGATGCGGACTATGCAGGTTGTGGAGAAAGTTTGAAATCTACCTCCGGTGCTCACTTGCACATTCAAGGTTCTCACACAAGATTTCCCTTGGCGGGACTTAGCAAAAGGCAGGGGTGCTTGAGTCATTCCACACCTGAGGCCGAGATTGTCGCGGCCGACTTTGCCATGTCACGTCTTGGATTGCCTGCTATCACGTTGTGGCAGCAGCTTGGGGGGCAAGACCCCAACTTCGTCTTCTACGACGACAACCAGACCATGATCGGGGTGATTCGCACGGGCAAGAATCCGACTATGCGTCATTTGGAACGTACCCACGGCATCTGCATTGGATGGATGCATTCTATCTTTCAGGAAGGTTACGTTTCTCTTGCCTATGAGGTCACTGCCAAGATGTCAGCGGACATACACACCAAGTCGTTCAAGGATTCTGTGTCCTGGACACATGCGTGTCAGCTCATCAACATTTTTCCGCCGGCCCTCATTGGCTCCCAAGAGATTATGGATCTGATGCGCCCTACTCATACCCAGAGCACGGATGAGAAGGGCAACAGCATTACTCGTTCAAGAGCGAGGTGCCTTGTTTTCCTTACACGCAGACGCCGATCCTCCCTCAGGTGTTGTATCGCGCTGGATTGTCGAGTAAGGAAGGCTTGCAAGAACATGACAGTGTGGACCCCATCCTGGTTGTCAAGTTCCCGCGCATGCTGCGGGGGCCGCCTTCCGCGTTGCCGCCTGGTCGCTACCTTCGGTCGACTTGGATTCTTCGTGAAGGGCAGTGGCACCAAATGGAGGACCGTGCTGCTATCCTTGATCAACCGGGCAAGTTCGACCGCTATGTGGAGCGTGCTGTGTTTCAGTACCATCCGGTACGGGGGCATTTGCGCCCAGCCGCTATTGCGGACGTCCTTGCGCCGCCGTTTTTGCCTCCTCCTGAACCGCCTTTGGGCCAGTCTTATGTGCGCGCCCTGCCCGCCAAATGGCGAGCGGTGGTTGTCACACTGGCGCGTGCCATCCATGGGGGGTACCAGGGCTTTACATTACCTCTTTGTTTCAACGGCCAGTCCAAAAGTCAAGCCTCCCAATTCGGCTATGACCAATGGTCGTCAGTGTACGAGGATGTATGGCATGATGCGGCTGAACAGAAAAGGGAATATCAAGGATATGATGGAGCAATTGTGCCTCACGTGGTCAATTTCGCCGAAAACAAACCCAAGGAGGGCCTGGTGATCCAATTCCTCGACCACGATGGAGGGTTGGTCCATACTTACAAAAATCCTTACAGCCGTTGGAAATACCGTATCACTATCAAAGATGCTCCAAAGGCAGTGACGGTGTGGACATTGGTAGGAGTCGATGAGGAGAACTGGTGGAATGAGTATGCTCCTGGCAAGGACTGCATTGCGCAGCATGCTCCCGATTCTCACTACGACCCTGGGCTGCAAGTGAATGTTCTGAGTATGGGGCGAGAAGTTGACGACGCCATGTGTGCCTACCTCTTCGATGTGGTGGAAGCAAGGAAAAACAACCCTAACTCCGTGATCTTCATTGGCGCAGGGGTGTTGGGCAAGAATTCGTGGCTGAGTCGGAAAATCGCTGACAACCCTGAAAGGGCCAAATTGCGGACAGACTACCCATGGGGGGAGGTCGTCCAAAGAATTGCGCGCAGAGCGGCATCATGGGGGTTCCAAATCATCATCGAAGTACCTCCTCGAGTACCAGTCCAGGAAACCAAGCAGTACAAGGGACTTCAGGAAGATGCCATGTGGAAGAGCATCAAGATCCAAGGATGCACTCACGGGCAACGTTATACCTTTCGGGATCCTGTATCTCCCGGAACCGCCGTTGAGCTCGGCTACTGCAAGGATGAATGGGAGTACATTGCCGCAAACGTCGCGTTGCATCCTAAGTCGTCTGACGTGTGCTCGTCCAAACATTTGCACATGACCGATTCGGACGCTAAGGATCGATCTGATAAATGCGAGTTGACTAGCCAAATCTCCAGGAGATTGCTTAAAGCCTTGAAATTTCAGGCAACGGGCGATGGGAGATTGGTAGCAATGCCGTCGAAGGCTGGTGGACGAAAGCCTGACCGCATGATTGTTGACCTCTGTGGCTTGGGCAATGGCTACGCCGTGCCTAAGTCCACTAAGGGATGCGCTCGCATAACTTGCAAGGAGCTAATTGGCTCTAAGGCCGATGAGGACAGCCTTATCGGTGCAATGAAGGATGCGTGCCGGAATGACCTGCGCACACCTGTGCTATTCGTGGCATCGCTTTTGCGATCAGGTGTTGGTCCTGGAAGTAGTGAAGGGGCTTGCGTGGGGGGTGAGAAACGTTCCGGTGGGAAGTACAAGGTTTTCAGAAGTGTCTTGAAATCTCTCAAACGCCTGCTGAAGAAGTGTGCGGAATTTTCCGACGTCTATTTTTCGCTTGACATGCCTTCTTCATGTTCATGTTGGTCTTGGCCAGAGTTGCATGCTCTTGTTTCAAGTGGCAAGGTGACGAAGGTTAAGATTGATGACCATGTTGGTGCTGGTGGCGATGGTGGTGGACGCAGGATCATGTTCTCTAACATGCCTGAAGCGGATCGTTTGATGGTGAGAATGGATGATTGCTTGGACCATGAATCGAAGAGCAGTTTGTCGCAGCGCATTGATGTGTCATGGCGGTCGATTGCGAGGAATGTTCGCAGCCTTGTTCGAGCTCATGTCAGTGTCAGTCATGTTGCACATGAATCTGAGGACATTGCATGGCAGCAACGTCAGTGTATAGACGCTGATGAAGGGGCTATAACACAGCCCCAACTAAGGAACAACTA
Organism: Symbiodinium sp. CCMP2592; assembly: GCA_905221615.1. Taxonomy (NCBI): domain Eukaryota; class Dinophyceae; order Suessiales; family Symbiodiniaceae; genus Symbiodinium; species Symbiodinium sp. CCMP2592. Next base: position 329,626 of record CAJNDT010006019.1, on the reverse strand, counting down.
AGGTCTGACCCGACGGATCGGGGAAGGGTGCCTCTTACAGAGCACCCGGAACCGTGAAGTCGCATAGGGGTGGGTACTTCTCTCTTACGGAGGAAGGACCGAATCCCGAGCCATGGGTGAAAGCTACAATGCCTACGAGCTGGCCTTCGAAGGAGTGGACCATGAAGAAGTTTTCCCTTCTGGTGGGATGATGCGGACGTTCCTGAAGTTCCACAAGTTTCTGCAGATGTATTCTGAGGACTCGTCGCAGAGCGTTTCGCTCCCGCCAAAGATTACGAAAGACAAAGTGGTCGACAATGATCTCATTCGCACATGGGCAGCTTTCAAAGCACCTCCTTTGGTCTTGCTGTTCACGTGTGCAAATCTGTCGCCAGGAGGGGATCTTTCCATTCGAGTTCGAGAAATCCTCAAGGCTTGCTTATTCGCCGCCCCGGAGGAGTACATGAATAAACCTTATGGGGAGGTTCTCGCCATGGTCATCAAGTTTGGTGGAGGTCTCAAGCACGTTGTTGCTGATTACGGAGGGAAGTTTCATGCCATCACAAGATTTATGGTGGATGAGGAAGTGATCCGCGATGATGCAAAGTTGGCTGTGGTTGAACTGGAACAAGAAAGACAACAAGTTCGGTTCGACTTGAACACTGCAACCAGGAACATCGTCAATGCGGACGTGTACTACAATCTCGCCGTTCTCATCAATTCCGTGGAGACGCCCTACCAGGCCGTGACAGACACGAGAATTCAACAATGGTATACGGTGAATCAGGACTACTACCACAAGTTGCCTATGTCAGGCAGAGCACCTGACCAATCCGACCTGTTGGGAGAGCCTACGTTATGTAGGGTGTGCAAGCTGATGTACATGTTCGCAAAGCACACTGGGTATGGGCTTCGGACCTACAACCAGGAATGTGCAGCGGGCAACGATGGCGCTACGCCAATCAACGTTCACCAGCTGGCTTTGATGATGCGCACATTGCCTCAAGGCATGGGACATCCGCTCGCCTTTGCGATGAACTCACTCCAGGCGTTCAGTGTTTGTCTCTACGTGCTTCATTCCTATGTATCATGGATCGATCCACAAACTGGACTCCCGCACTATCGATGGTCTAATGACGTGCTCCCCGATTCCGACTACACCACGTATGCTTTCCTCAAGTACCATGTGGATGCCGTATGTGCAGCTCAGGACAAGAACGGTTTCCAATTGCCGGATGCGTTCCGTGGCTACACCTGGAATCAATGCGGAGTTGAATCTGGGTACGTGGTCGACTGCTCTACCAAACGCGCCACATTGGGCATATGGGAAGCGGAATTCCAACAGATGAGGGCACCAAGTCCGCTTATGCAAGATGATGGCCTGTTTCCGCCCAACCTTCAACGGCATCCTAGCTGGGTATACTCAACGGGGAGAGTTGCGATGCCTACGGCAAGCAACCTCGAACCGGAAGGAATCGTGCACCCTGAGCATGGAAGAACGCCGGAACAATCGCAAGGATCCGCTGCCGGACCTCGAGCCACCCCTAGCCACGGACCAAAGAGGGCAAGGACGGACGAGGCAACGGCATCGGCGTCGTCATCTTCTGCGGCACCTCCTCCACAACAACCGCCTTCGCAACCGGAAGAGGAACCATCGCAACCGACATGGGAGGAAGCTCCAATCCCTGCTGGCGCTCAGGAAAGTTGGTATCATTATGTCAACATCAATGAGAAAGGCTGTCGTTCGATCTTGCTGACGACGACCCGTGATCACGACGAGTACCCACCTACCATTGATGAGACGCCAAAGTTTGTGGCCAACCACGACGTGGGGACCACGCCGATTCAGCATTACGTCAGAAGACTGGTGACCTATTTGGCAAGGATTCGTTCCGTCTCACAAAGTGATGACAAGGGTCTCAACCTGAAGGTCTACGTGAAGCTGAGTACAAAGGTGTGGCTTCGGATGTATTCACGGCTGTACCATGCATTGGCATTGGTATCATGCGTGCATCTTCCTTCTCCTCCAATGCTTACCTCGGCAGTGATGATCGAGGCAGATCGCGATCTTGTCGACAACGATGACATTCCGGAAGAAGCAAGGATCAACACCATGAACACGCTGAACGGATTTCGCAATAGTTTGGGTATGGGTGGCAAACCTGATGCCGCGACTATGCGCTCTCAATGCACAATCCTCGTCCAGGACTTTGACATGGTTGCAAGGACCAGGGGATCAACGCACACGTTGAGAGAGAACCTCGGCATGCATGGGTGGAGCGAGATCTACATTGTGAGCCCGTCGATCACCACAGGTGCCAACTACAACTTCCAAGTCACAAAAGGATCGTTGGAATCTGTGAATGCGACATTGGATGGCTTGACTGAAGAGCAGCTTGCAACCGTCACACTGCATTACCATCTGTCTCTCCAGGCAATCCTCATCGAGAACATGTCTTTTCCGATGAGTGAGGTCGGAGACGGAGCAGCAATTCGCACTGACTTGCAGCGACAGCTCAAGATGACGTACGTTGACCCTATCATTGCAGCAGGGAAGCGTACCACGCGCCCTCCAATTGTCAACATCAACCACGACTTACGGTTCGTTGGAGCAGCTAGCAATTACCTTCAGCACAAAGCTTCTCTGTTCAACGGTTTCCACGCGCTGGGAATGTATATTGAACTGGAGTTGCGAGCCCGAGCATGCGTGGTGATTCATGGATCTTCGTTTTGGTCAAGAATGTACAGCCAGATGAAGCATGCGTCATCAGGCGTGCATACACTGTCAGCCGAAAAGGTGCCAGCACCGGACTCTCGGGTCAGGTTCAAATTGGGCTACGCTATCTATGAGAAGCAGCTGTTCTGCGAGAAGATGGTATCCACGTGCTTCGTTGAGGCATCGAGAATCCGCTCATGGGATGAAACTGTCCGCGCCGACACAGTCGCTCACCCGTCGCTTGTCGAGATTTGGGAGGACAAGAGTGAAGTCAAGACGTCCACCAAGATTTCGCAGACATGGTTCACGGGAGAACAACAGCAACAGATCAGGTCGGGTGCCCAGGGTGACACGGTCGCTGAATCGTCCGCAGTCACCTGGCAGGACTTTGACATCGCCATGACCGTCCCCGAAGCCTATTACGACAACAGGCACTACTGGTTCCGGATCGACACCTACGCGACCCCGAACACCGGCTATGTCAAAGGGAGAACGTTCTATTGCCCTGGATGTGACGCAATGAAGTTGGCTGAGTGCTACGCACAGGCCTTCTTCAAGCCGACTGGAAACGGGTATCCTGGACACTGCATTGGGTGCGCGCATACTTCAGCCTTGAAGATGCAGCATCAAATCGGCTCCTTCAATGACTTGGTCGCGTCCCAGAAGTACACCTTGGCTTGCGCAAAGCACCTTTATGACCTGAGGCTTCAATTTGTGGACCCTCGCATGGACATCAAGGAGTTCCTCAAAGCTTGTGCGGAAGTGGTCTACGAAGACATTGGCAAGACGGTTTCTCACTACGGTGGTCTCCGAATCACAGCCAGTCAGGCCATCGAGTACGCGGCATGGGGAAAGGCCAAACAGTTGGCATGGGACAGAGGATACGACTCCGAAGGCAAGACATGCTACATCTGCTACTACGATGCCGGGAACTGCGCTTATGCTGGTTTCATGAGAATGCTTTTGACTCCGGAGGAGCGCCAAGAATGCTACAGAGGGTCAGCCTTGCCCAAGGAGGAACTCCTGGGTGACACGATGGAGCTGGCACTCGGGCTTCTTACAATTGCAATGAGACACCCAAGTCATTTTCCAAATTGGGGTGGCCTTGAGGGGGCAAATGCGTGCGTGAGGGGGATCGAAAGATCATTCTTCCGCTACGCGTCGGCCGAAGCTATCGAGCTGATCACGGTTGACTCCCCGCGCAAGAGAACACCGCCCAAGAAGAATGAACAAGTCGCTGAGATCGTCAACAACATGTCCGCTGACCTCGTGATTGACTTCACAGTGATCGTCGATGGCGATATCTACCCCGTAGAGATTGCAAGGACCGACGAGACACAGGCCGCTGACAACGTCACGGACGATCCAGGGGTCTCTGTTGCTCCACCAATACCTGCACAGGATGTAGATGTGGATGCACAACCCGAAGAAGAACAAGGTGCAGAAGACCCTGATCCCAGGCAGATGATTCGTGAAGGATTTGTCGCGCAGCTTCAGGACTATGTGGGAATACTTGCTCAGGGCGAAATGTCGGTCGGAAGCAATAGCCTCACGTTCTGTATCGCTTGTGGCAGTGATCAACACCATCTGTCCAATTGCACGGAAAATGCTGCGACCCGGGATCTGATACTTCGAAGCATCCAGATCATCAAGGAAAGCCTTCTTCGATATCCACGTCGAATACCTCCACAAGAGGCTGAGCCAATGGACGTTGACACCACAGACCATGTGAGTGTTGCATCCTCGGACCGACGACCCAAGGCCAAAGCCCGACCGCGACGCGGAGGCGAAGCCGTACGGGGTGATGTGGTCTTGATCCGTTACGAGAACAAACACAATCTCTGCACGGATGTGGAGAACCGTCGGGGCTTACATGATGCTTGTGGTGTGCCGCTGCAGGACATGGGACCAGAGAACAGTCAGCGGGTGGTGGACCTCATTGAGCAGCTTTCGGACCATCGCGACCGACGCCTACCTCAACGAGGAGACCGTCCTAGCTTTGAATATGATGATACTATTCAGGGCTACACCAATGCAGGCTACGAATCCATCGGCGGCGGAAGGCCAATCCGATGCGGGATTCTCGACCTGATCCCAACCAAGGGTGCAAGCTTCATCCACAATCGATGGGACATCGTGAACGAAGTTGTCCTTCGCAACATCACCCATCATCGAAGAAGGAACGCGGATTGGGCGCTATCATGCATTCAATCTGACCTGCGTCACAGAATCGCCAGGCGCCCAGGCTCGGAATGGCTTGACAACAGGTGCCAAGTGGCATTCAGCAGCGTCATTCGATGTGATGAAGGAGGGTGGGTGCTGATCGAGATTTGGTGAGGCATGAGCAACTATGGACCCATGACAGCAGACGCATCACCGAAGCGGTCTCAAGGACCGATGATCAACAGAGGAAGAGAGTGTACAATGAAAGACTCCAGCTATTGTTCCAAGGGAACATGCTCGCAGCCACGAGACGCCACAAGGCCAAGATTCGGCTGCAGTTCCTGGGAGTGAGAGTGAAGGACCCCGGCACGGAGACTCTTGGATCCGCAGGCTCGAACATGTTGGTATCGATTCCTGACCAGATCACAGAGATCCAGAACAATGATCGTTGCCGGCACAGCCAGAGGTACCTGAACGTTTGCAACGGCTGGGTGAAGCCATGGGCAGTTCGGGCTACGAGTGGTCACTCTGCGCACTCCGATCCCCAGAACAATTTGCTTCAGTTGGACAAGAACAGGTTCGCAATATCTCCATCTATGACCCTCTTGCAACGTCTTGGAGGCGCGTTCCACGCTACGGCATGCCGCAACTTGGATTCCATTGTCACGCAAGGCATCATGCCTGGTTCGGAGGACCCCGACGGGGACTTCGACCATAGGCGCCAATTTCGAGGCAACCAAGGCGGCAGACTCCACAGCTATTGGGGGGTATTCGCACCGTTCGATCACCGGAATGCGACGACCAAGATGCGGGTACATGGACCACAAGCCAAGCACATGCCGCTGGCGGTCCTCCATGTCCCTTCGCAGGACCTTGCACGAGAAGATGGACGTATCACAGACAGCGGCATCATCATCGTTGGCCGAACGATACCGTTCCAGTTCGTCAAGGAGGTATGGTTTTGCGTCCCGAATCCTCAAGATACACACTCTTTCGCTCTGGTGGAAAAGATCTACGATGAACGGTTGGAGAAAGAGATGGTGTTGGACTACAATGCATCACCTTTGCTCCCTGAGTTCGAGAGATACCGAACACCAAGCAAGATCATGGAATTGCTTTGCGAGATGCCTCCTGGACCCCACGACACCAGCAAGGAGCAGATCATTCGAGACCTTACGACTGTCCTGGAGTCCCACAGGGAGAACACGGTTCGGCATCACTACATGGACAAAGGGATCAAGTTTGTCATCAAGAATTGGCGACCCGAAGACCTACGCAGAGACGAGGATGGAAGGAGAATGAGGGTGTGCCCGGCATGCTACAACATCGTTCCAGCATGCTTCTCCCGATGCACGTCCTGCTGGTCACAATTCGTTTCTTGCGGATACTACCAAGGTACTCCACAACGGGAGACTCCTACGGAGATCCCCAGTGACTTCATTGCTCAGACAATGGAAGCCGCGGCAGCAGCAGTGCCTGAGGCGACCGTCGAGGAGCAGGAAGCCATGGAGACAGAGACCGTTGCGGAACCTGAGGAAATCCCAGAACCATCTGTCGTCGCGGAGGACGATCCAGAACAGGAACCTGATGAAGAAATGGACACAGAGCCAGGAGAGGACTTTGATGACGCAGTACCAGATGCAGTTGCACAGGAACGACGTCCCGTCCTCATCGCCGGCCAGTCTTTGAACATCGATCCTGAACTACAACTCGCACGTACCGCCATGCAGCCATCCTACTACCCAGGAAAGCGAAATGCCCATTGCATTGACGCCAACATGGCCGCTCTTTCGTATATGGCATTCGTGGTGTGCAGAACCATCTACAAGGCTTGGTCAGGATTCGCGAAGTGGGCGACTATGCCGTTGTTCCAGATGAGGGAGAATTTCGCACTTGGCCAACGCTATGATGTGCTCGGAAAGTGGGGATCTTTGGCTGTAGTGGACAGAGAGACGGGTGTGAGCAGGGATGTGACTGACGAGGAGATCATTCGCTTTGCCAAGGAGCCTGAGAACCTCAAGCAGTACGATCCCAACGGGACTTACACTTTGAAGCGCTTCCGGACGAATCAGATGCTTTCGTTGCTTACACGGGGAGCCAACATGATGGGAATCGGCAGGGACAACTTCAACCCTACTACGTACTTGAAGAGCAACAGGGATGAAGATGTGAAGGCTATGCACTTCTGTTGCCTGAACGTCCTGTGCGAGGTGATTCCGATGGTGACAGGACACCAACAATTCTCAGTGCTACGACCAACGCCAACTGGACCGGTGGACTTCCTGTACATCGACCCCGTCGGTATCCTGCTGACTCATGCCGATCATTCAGTCCAGACCATTGGATTGCTGGTGGACCACAATGTGCAAATGCCTGCGCATTTCATGGACAGATTGAAGCCCTACATCACATCTCGGCCGCTGACTATCTCCCTCCAGCTACTACTTCCATCATGGACACGCCTGTCACTGCGGAGGAACGTGCAAGCGCTTCTTCGGCCAAGGGACCTTCAAAAGGGCGTGAGAGAACCGGAAATGAGCAGCATGGAGGCTGGAACACCAACACCTACCATGACTACATTGCCAGTAAGGGCCGAAACAAAGGCAAGGACAAAGGAAAGCAAAGGGACCCGTATCCAGAGGAGAACCTCCGGCCCTGGGACCGCGATCCTACGTCAACGCGAAGATGGTGGCGAGACAATGCTTGAACCACATCATCTTTCAGTTTGTGACCTCTGAGCTTCGCCCGTGGAATGCCATCGCGAATGCTTCTTTCTTCGGTGACGCCTGATTCGTTTGCCATTTCAGGGGATCGTTACTGACGTAGATGAGTGTCACAACGTTTCTAATTGGGATGCAAAGCTCTGATTTTCAATGTCAACGTTGCGGCGGAACATTTTCTGTTGTCCTATCGTGCCATCTTCCGGGTGAGCAGCGTCGGAGACGCAACTCATGGGGGGTGCGAACGGACTGCGATGCCTTGTCAAGTTCTAAGGTGTCACTATAAGAGCTGTGAGCAAGACCGTGTAAAGTGCAAGAGAAGGGGGCACGCTACGCGTCCCTCGACTCTAAGGGGGCACGCTACGCGTCCCTCGACTCTAGGAGTAAGCCGTGCTCATCTCCTTACCTTTCTATGTGACCGCCCACGCAACGTTTGGCTCAAGTCAATGCCCATAGCTAAGTGCTATATGTGTCTTCTATCCTGAGCAATCAGAGCTATCCCGTGCACAGACGAACCGCCGCCGGCAGCGAGTGCAAAAGGAACGGCCGCCGGTTCTGCCTGCATAGGATTGCACGTGTGGAAGTGTGAGAGAGACAGGGTCCCAGTCTGTGGAGAGTGCAAGCCAGCCACACCTATATTCATTACAGCTCTGGTGGGGAGAGCAGCAACATAATCGAGATCAAATCCCCACGCAAAAGTAAACCTGGAACTGGCAACCAAACCTCAAATCCTGCATTCGTTATGCGGCTGGATAAGTACCAACTCTGCTGCCAACCGTCACACGCCGCTGGCTGCTAGGAGTTGAATGTATGCGAGAACTACTTGACGAACAGGCAACAAGGACATCTATACTGCGGGCAGCTGAAAAAGATGGATTCCTGCCAGCTCGAACAAGGAACAGCCCCAAATACCACCTGTAACACCTTGCAGGCAGTGAGCAAAAGAATGCCCTTCAAACGACTCCGGTTGAACAAGTTGCCGACCTACAAGCTCTACATGAAAAGGGCGTATGGAGGCCCTCCCAGCTTGGGTGGGCCAAGCCGCAATTGCCCTCCAAACAGCTAACCAGCAAACAAGTCCCGGACTCTGCAAATTGCAAATAGCTGGATGCCCCGCAAACACTGGTGGGAGGAGCAACTGAACTACAACCGCCCTGCAGGCGGTGGCAGGTGGGTGCCCTCCACTCAACTGTCAGACTTGGCCAGCCTCCATCCGAACTCTAGACAGAGAAAGCAACCAATCACAAGCACCCAACCACTAACCCAAAAACGGCACTAACAATACTGCCGCTCAACGGAGATGGTCTTCAGGGCCGCTGAAGCGATGCCCGCAGTGGGTACCGGCGGCTACAGGTCGAAAAACTTCTTGAACTTCCACTCCTACCATGGGTGACAGGGCTGCATTGACTAGCACTGTCCGTCTATAGGTCATCGAATTTTCCCACGGAGAATGCCGGCACTTCCTTACTGCGACGTATCACCAGAGAAGCTTACAACGCTCGGAAGCAGCAGAAGAGTAATGGACGCTGGACTGTTATCCTCTGACCTTCGAGATCTTACCAAGCAACCTTCCTGAATCAGAGTGATGTGCACCAGCCTGACCGCTTCGGGGCCTCGTCATAGGACGCAAAACCACGAATAGGCCGCAGTGGCCGCCGCGGTTAGGAATAAGAGATCCGGCTATTCAGGCTGCATGTCTGTTTGGGTGAGTCCGACTCCAACACCAGCTAAGACTGGGCAACCGGAGACTTGTACCAGCCAGGCTGGCAAACTTACATATTGGAAGCTCGAGGGCTACAGGACGCAATTCACATAATCGACCCACCTTCATCAAACTATTCAAATTAGAGAGAAATCACAGGTGTCCCAACATCGTAAGGAAATGGCTGCGGATGGGCACGTCTTCACATGCGAATGTTGAATCGCCCTGGCTGCTCGGCACTGCTGTAATAGCAACACCAAACAGCAAGCACTCCAAAATGGGAAAAGGCAATACCACACAGCAACCGCTTTACTTGAGAAAGAAGCAGGGCCACACAGCAAGCGTTGCAAATAGGATATAGAGGCAATGCCACTCAGCAACCGCTGCACATAAGAAAGAAGCAAGACCACACAGTAAGCGCTGCAAAAAAGAAAGGGGAAATGTGGCACAACAACCGCTGCACATGAGAAAGAAGCAAGACCACACAGTAACCTCTGCACATAAGATAGAAGCAAGACCACACCGCAAGCGCTGCGAAGAGGAAAGGGGCAATGCCGCACGGCAACCGCGGCAGATGAGATAGAAGCAAGACCACACAGGAAGCATTGCAAATAGGATAGGGGCAGAGCCACACAGCAGCCGCTGCACATGAGATGGAAGCCAGACCACAGAGCTAGCCTTGCGAAAAGGATAGGGGCAATGCCACACAGCAACCATCGCTCCTGAGTTGGAGGCAAGGCCACACAGCAAGGCAAGCGTGCGAGTAGGATAGGGGCAATGCCACACAGCAACCGCTGCACATGAGTTTCAATCAAGACAACACAGCAAGAGCTGCGAAAAGAAAAGGGGCGATGCCACACAGCAACCGCTGCACTTGGGAAAAAGCAAGACCACCCAGCAACCGTGGCGAGAAGGAAAGGGGCAGTGCCACACCGCAACCGCTGCGCATGAGAAAGAAGCAAGATCCGGCAAGACCACACAGAGCTGTGTGAAAAGAGACAGAAACAAGACAACACAAACGCTGCATGAGAAGAAGCAGGACCACACAGCAAGCGCTGCGAAAACAAAAGGGGCAATGCCACACAGCAACCGCTGCACATGCGTCAGAAGCACGACCACACAGCAAGCGCTGCAAAAAAGAAAGGGGCAATGCCACACAGCAACCGCTGCACGTGAGATAGAAGCAAAACCACACAGCAAGCGCTACGGATAGGAAAGGGGCAATGCCACACAGCAGCCGCGGCACATGATACAGCAGCAAGAACACACCGCAAGCGCTGCAAATAGGCTATGGGCAATGCCACACAGCAGCCGCTGCACATTAGATAGTAGCCAGACTACAGAGCAAGCGTTTCGAAAAGGATAGGGGCAATGCCACACAGCAACCATTGCACGTGAGTTAGAGGCAAGACCACACAGCAAGCGCTGCAGGTAGAATAAGGGCATTGCCGCACAGCAAAAGCTGCACATGAGATAGAAGGAAAAACCACACAGCAAGCGCTGCGAGAAGGATAGGGGCAGTGCCACACCGCAAACCACTGCGCAGGTGATAGAATCAAGACCACACAGCAAGCGCTGCAAATAAGAACGGGGCAACGCCACACGGCAACAGCTGTGTGGAAAGAGATAGAAGCAAGACTACGCAGCAAGCGCTGCGAAAAGGAAGCAGGCAGTGCCACACACCAACCGCCGCGCATGAGATGGAAGCAAGACCACACAGCAAGCGCTACGAATAGGATAGGGGCACAACCACACAGCAACCACTACACATGAGATAGAAGTAAGACTACACAGCAAGCGCTGCTCGACGACTCGAACTTTTGCCACTTGGCAGCACATGTCGGGCATGGAGCATCAGGGAGCACCAGTTAGTTGCCGTCAAGCTCGTGCAGTGCAATGCTAATGGTCGCATCTACAATGGTGAGGAAGGCCTTGCCTTCGCGGCAGAAGGTGTTCACGCTACGTTGAACCTGGAGAACCTGGTGACCTTATAAAGTGTGGTCATACGTTTAGCGCACTTAAAACAGAGCATAATATGATCAAACAGACTTTTCATGCACATGGACTTTTCTTCCCGGGAATTCCCGGGCTTTCCCGGTGGGGTCTCTGCTGGAACACATGCATCGTGCGAAACAGACAACGTTTGTATCATGAGCATTATCATGCTGTGTTTCCACATCGCGCACGATGATCAATGATATGTGTCATGCAATGTACAATATATTTCCTAATGAAAATAATGGCACAATAAACACGTACATACACTATATGTATATACATAAGTACAGTTTAATATAGTCGTAACTACTGCTGCTACTGCTACTATATGCTGCTTCGTATATAAAAAACTACGACCAGCACTACTACTTAATTCTGCCACTGCATACTATTATACTACTATACTACTACTACTACTACTACTACCACTACTACTACTACTACTACTACTACTACTACTACTACTACTACTACTACTACTACTACTACTACTACTACCAGTATACTATACTCTACTAACTTAGAAAATAGCTACCTGTTGCAGTTCGCTTCCCACGTGGTCTTGATCTGGTCGTCGTTGTATATGGTCAGTCCAAGACCATGTATACATATATATATATACACATATGTATATGTCAGGCCTGTGCCAGGCGAGGAGTGGCCATTAACACCAGGACCATCCTCTAGGCCCAGATTCCCGGACCCCCTGGCAATCTGACCATGATATTGTAGGGAAACTCATCAGCCGCCCTAGGTGTTCGAGCACCGAATGATAGGAATCGGGCTTAGAACACATGCCTCATGTGATCGAGGCCAGCTGCAGTTCACCTCCCACATGGTATAAATCTGGTCGTCGCCGTCCTAGACGTCAGAATTGGTCAGTCGACCCCAGCGTGTTTAATCAATGTCTGGCCTGTGCCAGGTGAGGAGTGGCCATTAACACCAGGACCATCCTCTAGGCCCAGATTCCCGGACCCCCTGGCAATCTGACCATGATATTGTAGGGAAACTCATCAGCCGCCCTAGGTGTTCGAGCACCGAATGATAAGAATCGGGCTTAGAACACATGCCTCATGTGATCGAGGCCAGCTGCAGTTCGCTTCCCACATGGTCTAAATCTGGTCGTCCGTCGTCCTAGACGTCAGAATTGGTCAGTCGATCCGAGGGTGTTCAATCAATGTTTGGCCTGTGCCAGGTGAGGAGTGGCCATTAACACCAGGACCATCCTCTAGGCCCAGATTCCCGGACCCCCTGGCAATCTGACCATGATATTGTAGGGAAACTCATCAGCCGCCCTAGGTGTTCGAGCACCGAATGATAAGAATCGGGCTTAGAACACATGCCTCATGTGATCGAGGCCAGCTGCAGTTCGTTTCCCTGTCGTGTACATCTGGTCCGGACGTGTTGCTACAATTACAACGAAGAAGAAGTAGCAGTAGCAGCAGCAGCAGCGTAATAAAAAAAAGCACTTATATAATATAGCAACAGCAAGAGTAGGAGGAGTAGTAGCAGTAGTAGTAGTAGCAGCAGTAGCAGTAGCAGTAGCAAGAATAGTACTATTCGTAGCAGTAGCAGCAATACTAATAATTCATTCATTATTTCGTAGAAGTATAGTATATAGTATATAATAGCAGTAGTAAGAGCTGTAGTAGTAGTATGTTGTAGTAGTAGTAGTAGTAGTAGTAGTAGTAGTAGTAGTAGTAGTAGTAGTAGTAGTAGTAGTAGTAGTAGTAGTAGTAGTACTAGTAGTAGTAGTAGTAGTAGTAGTAGTAGTAGTAGTAGTAGTAGTAGTTGTTGTAGTTGTAGTTGTAGTAGTAGTAGTAGTAGTCGCAGTCGTAGTAGTAGTAGTAGTAGTAGTAGTAGTAGTAGTAGCAATAATAGCGGTGGTATAGTAATAATAACATGGTTATATATGTTTATAGTAGAAAAAATGTAGGACTATCGTTTTGGAGCGAGATAATAAAAATAATGAAAAACATATTTAAAAGTTTTACAGTTATAAAGAATTATAGGAATGTAAGAATGTAGTAATATAAACTTTTTAGGAATATAGTAATATTGAAATATAGTAATATAATCATATGGTAATATAGTAATATACATAATATAAAGTAATATATATCGATATAAATAAAAATGCAATACAGTATAATAGAGTAAATTATGATATCGTAATATGGTAATCTAATAATATAGTAATATATTAATATAGTAATACAATAACATAAAATACTAAAATACAATATAGTATATAGTGCTAACATATATATATATATATGTATATATGTATGTGTGAGGATCTATTTTTTTGAGACGATACCCATCTGTATTTTTACATATATAATACTATATTAAATTAGATTGTATATTGAATATATTGAACTATACTAGATTATACCGGGTCAAATACTACACTATGTTATAAGAATTGCGCTATATATTAGTATATTAGTGTATTATACTACTAATATTTACTACTATACTACTAGTATATCACCACTGCTACTACTATTGTTGCTACTACTACTACTACTACTACTACTACTACTATTACTACTACTTACTATTTCTAGGAATTACCAGTACTCCTATGCTTATATGTACTTATACTAAGGCTTTGCTACTTTTGCCATCCGGGAAACAAGAATTTCCTGGCCAAAGGTCTTCCGGAAACAACAGACGGGAAACAGACGGGAAATCACATGGCCAAGATAAATCCAGGATAATCCGGGAATTTCCTGCAGCAGGGAAATCCACAAGGAAACCATTGCAAGGAAAATCTAGGGAAAATCCTGGAAATTCCTGCCCTTTTCCTGAAACCAAGAATCAGGGAAGAGGGCCGGGAACCGGGAAACCGGGAAACCGGGAAACCGGGAATCCGGGAAACCGGGAAACCACCACATTCTGGAAAAGGTCAGGTAGCAACCGGGAAACCGGGAATTCCGGCCTGGCAGGTAGCCGGGAGACAGGAAGCCAGCAAATTTGGGAACAGGCATCCAAGAGAAATCCAGGAACCGGGAAATTTGGGAAGCCACAACATCCGGGAACAAGGATACCCAACAAATCATGGAACCTGCCGACGATGAACTGTAAGAATTCCCAGCGAATTAAATTTGCATCCACATTATGGTGGTAGATGATTGCTACTATTCGAGTTTACTTACTTCGTATATAAATCGAATATAGCTGTTTCTACATACATCTAAATATTTATGGCAAGGGTAGTCACCCTTGTTGTCGAAGTCCTAGAAAAGCAGCAGTCTATAGGTCCTAGTGATAGTAATAGCAGTAGTAATATATAGTAGTAGTAGTAGTAGTAGTAGTAGTAGGAGCCGGTTGAAAGGACACTCAGCACGTTGAGGTGTGTGTTCGATTAAAGGTGATCAGTGTGCTGTTTTGTGTCCTTCCTTCCAGGCTTGTAGTAGTAGTAGTAGTAGTAGTAGTAGTAGTAGTAGTAGTAGTAGTAGTAGTAGTAATAGTAGTAGTAGTAGTAGTAGTAGTTGTTGTTGTTGTCGTAGTAGTAGTCGTAGTAATAGTAGTAGTCGTCGTCCTAGTAGTAGTAGTAGTAGTAGTAGTAGTAGTAGTAGTAGTAGTCGTAGTATAGTACTAGTAGTTATCCTAGTAGTATACGAGTATAATAGTATACCAGGAATATAGTATTATACGGAGTAGTAATAGCGTACTAAGTGCAAGTAGCTAGTATATAGTCATGCGCTATCCAAGTTTACAGCATACAGCTATCATAATTGATATTGCAAATACACAAAATATAAAATACTATATATGCCAGTGGTATAATGGCTGTAAGAATAGCAGCAAGCAATAGTATAAGCAGGATGTTCAGTGTAATATGCAGAGAAATCTAGAGTATACACATAAAAGAAATGGCTATAACCAATGAGCAAATATTCCTCTTGAAACACATTATAAAACAACACATATATATATATATATACCCTGAAGCTAGATATTGTAGATATGCAAATACGCACATGCACATCCAGCGCCAACCCATGTTCCTTCAAGCACGTTTCCTTAGTTCTCTTTACTATATAGCTGTATTTCTTTTATAGGGTTTCGAATGTGAGGGTCTAGGGTGCAGGCTTCAAACCTAGCAAGGGTTTAAAGTGTATGCCAGCGCCAGCTGCCAGCTTCCAGCAACAGATGCGGAACCTCCGTAGCGATATGAGGGTTTAGCAGAGGGTGCCGGGCTCAAAGTAAACAACATCTAGATAAACTTACATGGGTATGAGGTTTGTGCTTGTGAATATTGCGGGTTACAATATTGGGATCTACAGACAGTACTAAGGACATGGACGATGGGTTCCGCGGGGTTCAGGAATCGGGCACGGAGGGATCGGGCTGGGGGTTGGTAAACCGCAATAATTCAGCCCCTGAAATCAAAGGTAGGGAATCCAGGGCTTAAGGCGGTGAGCGATGCATCCAGGCAAACAGAGCTGGACATTTCAGCTTCTAGGGTTGGTAGCTGCCTGGCCTGTTTGATTGATTTGCTACTCCATGCGGCTTGCTCTTCAAATCGGTTTTGGCTCATTTTTATTTCAGGTTTCCGGGTTGGGGGCCCAGAGGTCTGTAGCAATGCATGGTGTGGGCATAATATTAAAAAGGCTTTGCATGTTCGCCCAGGAAACCTAATGTTCTCCACGCTTGCTCGCCGGTTTAAACTGACGTAGCTTGGCTTCGGGTCAGGTCCGATATATGCTCAATGATCTGTTTAATTAAACAGCATATACGGTCCATGATAAAAACCCTGCATATTCCAGAACAACGAATGTACCATAATTTTCGGATTAAGTCCTAGGTAACACAGGATCTATATCGTCAATAATTAATAATTATGTTTACGTTCTTTCGTAAACCTATCTAAGTTACATGACTGTTTCATATCGAAAAAACCTTCTACTATGACAGCTGCTAGTTGCAGGCCTTCGGTCCGTGGCTTTCTACACATACATACATGTGGCGGGAGTTTGGAGGATTCTAAGGTCTAGGCTTGGATCATGGTTGAACTACGAGTGCTTCGGTTTATTTGGTTCTTTCTCAGCGCGACTTCACCGTCTTCGCATTCTCCAGCTGTCCTGCCAGACCCAAGATCCATCTTTTCAGCGTTGACACTGTTGCAGTCTTTTTATGCGTGCCCTTCTTGATCTTGACCACATGTTTGTTGTAGTCCTCGTCCATCCACGTAGCATGGTATGTAAAATTCTCACGGCTAGGCAATACATCGCAGAACAAGTGGTACTGCAAGTGGAACTTCGGCCTTAGCCTCCACAGCTTCCTCCTCGATGCCAAAGCATTTTTCGCAAGGTTCAAGTACGATGTTAAAAACAGATGTCCAACGGTACGTACGTGAAGATGTTCAGCTTCAGTCATGTTCCTTCCAGCTGCGTTCGCAACACATAGACACGAGTCTGCAGCCCACAAGCACGTGCTCAGAAGCTCCTGATCTGGAGGGGCATGGGACGTCACTTCGGAAACCAACCACCGCAAAATCACGAACGTGTCGTAGCCTTTGCACATCATTTCCGGATACCCTTTTTTCTGGAAGCCCATGTTCAAAGTCGTCAGCCTCCTGATGCTAAGGGTGTAGCCATTGTCTTTTGCAAAGTCAAGCAGGCGTCGCGAAGCATCGCGGATCCGAAGCGCCACAGTTCTGCCATTGAACATGTAATGTTTACCCAAGAGCACTCTCAGCGCTGATGCAATCAGGTCTCTCCCACATCCCAAATGGAATATGTGCAGAATATCGGGCCACACCATGCTCATAGAAAATCCAGGGAGGTCCAGGAAAGGAGGTCTTACATGGTAGGGGTCGTTTAAGCCATAAGAGGACTTCCATTTTGCATTTGCTTGCAAGTTGGTGTAGCAGAAGCCCAGATCAGCACCTTCAGCGTTGCCCTTTGTAGCCATGCACTTCCAACAAACCTTGCAAGATAGCCGTTGCACACAGAGGTCGATGGGATAAGATCTAGATTATGTTAGTTTTCGGTCCCGATCAGTCACAAGGGTCTACCAGGAGCTATCGTGCGGCTAGGTCTGAACCCAATATAATGTACACACAAGATCAAACTCCCAAGACCCGACCACATCCTGCAAACATTTACACAGTTGAGAAAACCCTATGTAGTTAGGTCTTACTTTGCTGTCTGTTCCGAAACCCAATCTAAGGAGCTAAAGCTTCTTCAAAAAGATAAGGGGTTGTCCTTGGTATACACCATGAATATTAACATAAATCCATGGAGTAATATACATATACATATATATATATATATATATATATCTGTCGCTACCGATCCTAAATTTACGTTATCGTAAATGGCAGCCCATGAAATCCAAGCAACGAGCTCCCCACCAGTCGAAGGGTAATTCCTGATTTCCAAACCACGTGAAAGCTTAGCGAAGGAGGCGGTGATAGCCCTAGTAGCGGCCGCCAGCGTTGAATTGCAGCCATGGTCGTCTTTGACATACGCATCCGCCGGGATGGTGGTGATGAGCATGCGGGTTGCTCGACTTAATGTAAGATGTGGCGAACAAGCCGGAGACCAAACAAGTACCATCCAGCTTTCACGAAAAGTTTCGGCTTCATCTCCTTAGGTTTTAGGGCTTAGGTTTTAGGGAGCGTATATTCTCTAGACGGCACAAATCACGGGCCTTTTTTGATACTTAACATAATCAATCTAAACCACTCCTAAATAAAGTATGGGCACCGTAGATTGTAAGGGGAACGTGGAACGAGTGGTCCCGCTGTCGAGCGACAGGATGCAAAGGATAGTCTTTCAAGAAGTTGTCCCAAAAGTCATCCAGCTGCTCGTAGTCGACCAGCATGTCGAGGTAGCCATAATCGATGAGGGCATGAACCTGGTCGCTTGAAAGGTCGGGGTTGCGAGGATGTTGTTTCAATGGCTTTATTGGCACATGCATATACTTCGAGTTGGCTTTTGATAGTGTAATTGGGGCAAGCCAAGCTACCAATTCGTCAGGCATGATGAATGGCCACTGCACAACGTGCTCCTCGCCCCATCTGTCCAACATTGGGAGCGGCACATACTGCAACTCGCAATGAATGGCTTTATCCGCCTTCGCCACCCTCTCATGTAGACCACGTTCTCGTGAGTTTCTCAGCTTTCAGAATCAAGCAGGGTTTTTTAGAGGTGGTGTGACGACGATGGTCAGGACTACAACATGCATGGGCCGACGACCTAGGCCATTTCAATCTAGAGCTTCCATATATATATGGCAAATTCATACGGTGATACGTCGATGTGGTGATCTCAAGACTGTGATGTGGTGAACTGTTGCATGCTAAGGCTAAGGCCTAAAGTTTAGGGCTTCGGGTTTAGGGCTTAGGGTTCAGGGCTTAGGGTTTAGGGCTTAGGGCTTAGGGTTTAGGGCTTAGGGTTTAGGGCTTAGGGTTCAGAGCTTATAGGGTTTAGGGCTTAGGGTTTCCCAAAACAAGATGTTCTCTTGTTCACGCCGTGAGTCATAAAAGTTTCCGATCCAAAGAGCCTGCCAAAGCGACGGCTGCGAGTGACGGTGAGGTCCCCTGAGCCCACAGCATCCAGAAGCCTGGGATGTTATGCTGGTCGAATGGGAACATTAAGTCTTGGACTAAACTTCGGGCTTATGTGGTATTGGTCTGTGGCTTTTGCTGCCAACGGGCTCCCTGTCCAGCTGGTCTTGCAACCGATCGTCAGATGCATATGCACCTGCGCAAGGCTTCAGTGCACAATTCCTTCTTTTGGCATAGCAAGCCTTTTGCAGACAATAACCGGGGCAGGATTTGCCAGCATGCCATACACCCTGAAACTCCAAAGCGCCGAACCGGATCGAGAATATACCCTGTAACCCCAAAGCCCTAAAGTTTAAAGCTGACACCAGGCCTAGACCCTACAGCCCTCGAGTTTCAAGACCCGTTAACCTAGGCGCCATTATAAAATTCTAAACCCTATATCCGAGGACGCATGCGGCTTTTCCTGCAGCGACTCGTTCGGTGAAGCCTCCTGCCCTTCGATCGCATAGAGGGCGCCCACGGTGCCACAGCTGACAATATGTGTTTAAGCAGAAAGTCTAAACCCGAGGGCACGATGGGATTGGAAAGCCTAGCATAAGATGGCACCGTGATCCTGGCACACACTCCATGCAAGAAAATGTGGTGCCTAGTTGCACCGGTCCCAGCATGCGCAATCCCAGCATATGTGTGTATGACACAGTATGTCTTGCGCTTGCAATCTAAAGATTTCGGCAGTGCCAAAAGCCAGCCGAGCAGAGATATACCAATGCAGTCTTAAGTAGCGACTGGTAGTAAATAGTAGTCGTAGTAGTAGTAGTAGTAGTAGTAGTAGTAGTAGTAGTAGTAGTAGGAGCCGGTTGAAAGGACACTGAGCACGTTCAGGGTATTTGTCGCTTAAAGGTGATCAGAATGCTCTTATGTGTCCTTCCTTCCAGGCTAGTAGTAGTAGTAGTAGTAGCAGTAGTAGGTAGTAGGTAGTAGGTAGTAGTGGTACTTGTAGTAGTATAGTCGTAGTAGTAACAGAAGTAGTAGTATACTAATAGTAGTAGTATAGTAGTAGTAGTAGTAGCAGCAGCAGCAGTAGTCGTAGTAGTAGTAGTAGTAGCAGTAGTATTATAGTAGTAGTCGTCGTAGTATAGTCGCAGCAGCAGTAGTAGTACTAGTAGTAGTCGTCGTAGTATAGCCGCAGCAGCAGTAGTAGTGCTGGTAGAATAGCAGTATATAATCTACAGTATAGTAGTACTAGGCGCAGTAGGAATGGTTGTATCAAGCCAGCGGCAGTAGCAGTAGCAGTAGCAGTAGCAGTACCAGTAGCAGTAGCAGTAGCAGTAGCAGTAGCAGTAGCAGTAGCAGTAGCAGCAGCAGTAGCAGTAGCAGCATACTAGTAGTAGTACCAGTAGTAGTATAGCAGTAGTAGCGGTAGCCGGTAGTAATAGTGGTATTAGCTCTGGCTGCCGTGCTTGAACGCTCACGGTATGTAAAGGTCTTCGACTGTTCTGAACTTTCGGGTTTGGGGGTTTTCAAGGATCAGAGGTTGAAGATTTGAAGGTTTCAACGATCAGAGTTAAGGGTAATGAAGGTTCACGTTACGATCGGATTTAGTAGTCTTGACTCGCACCAGCCAGCGACAGCCGTGGTCTCCGCATGTTTGCTACATCATCGCGCTGCACGCATCCCCAAGTCTTCTAGAGTATGCATGTTCATGTATAATTGTAAAATTATGGATCTGCGTGCCTAGGCGCAGTGTCGGACAAACCTAGCACATCGACCAAGTAGATCTAGCATATCCCGACACGTAAAAAAACGTGTTCTATGGATACGGCTGATGGAGAAAGCAGGTGGCACCAGGCAGCTCCCATATTCAGCTCGCATCTTAATTATGTGAACCCTCCTACAGTAATTAAGATCCCCAGAGCTGCTGGCGCTCACGTGAGCGCTCACCTGGACCTCTTCGACCCGCGGCTCACATTGCTGCCGCTCTCTTTCTTGAGCTCCCGCGCCACCGCAGCAGCTTGAACACGCGTGTACTTCGCACCCTCCACCTTGCATGTTTTGTAGGATCGATTATACTAACCATGGATTTTAAGGTCCGAACTCATCCTCGGGTATTGTGATGGTTACGGCAGATATGTACCCCAACCAGACAGGAAACCTCCCAATCAAGTACTGAAATTGTGCAAGCCACGAGCTCAGCAGCTTGCTCCCTCAGCTTCTCCAAGGATGGCATGTCGGTGCAGTCGCGGATCCTTCATCTACGTGACTAGCCGAGCAGTGGGGGCTTAAGCTTACGGGTTAAAATAGTTGAGGTTAACATTAAACATTCATGCTATATAAAGCCGATTTCGGGTTCCACTTACATTTGCGAGGTAAGTACAGGCTTATGGCATATCTCGGGAACATGATGGAGATGAGGCACTCATCCAAGATAGCAGTAAGATCATTGCTCACCTTCTCGAGGGCAGTTCGGAGGTCATGCCCGGATGGCAGGTCCACGTAGCAATTGCATGCCTTCAGCTCCTTTTTGATGCTCGTACCTGAGAATAACTACATAGTACAATTGGTGCAGTGCAAACAATGTCGGGTTTAGGGGCATAGGGTTTAAGGGTTTAGGGTTATGTATAGGGCATGGATTTAGGACTTTGGGTTTGAGGTTTGAGGGGAGGAGAGGGGAACGGGTACGGGTTGGACTTCGATGGGTGCAGCTGTCTAAATCTCATGAAAATAACAAGGATGCATATCCGGGCAATCTAGGCACGAGTCTGCTCAATCGCCTCCTCAAGGTTGTTCGGATTCGCGGACACGGCTTTTGCCTTAGCCTTTGCTTTCCCTTTGGGAGCAGCCGAGGCAGTGTTCGAGCCCGGGTTGGCGGAGCCGGAGCCAGCTGCCAAACCTTGGCGGCAAATACTATAAGATATATATATATATATATATATATATATGTATAGCCATATATATATATATATGTATGTATGTATGTGTGTGTATGTGTATTACAATATCTGTTCACCAGGATGCCCAATAGCTTTATCCGGTACTCAGTTTTATTGCCTACACAACTGCTGGAAACGTCATAGTGCCAGTCATCTCACGACATTGAATACATACTACCATGTGCAACTGCTGCTACAGCTGTTGCTAACTGTGCTGGGCGTTGTTGCACAAAAACGAACACAACCGCGAGGACCACTACTTTTGCTGCTGCTGCTATTGCCAGCGCTACTGCTATACTACTATAGCTAATGCTACGGCTACTGCTACTGCTATGCTATTGCTCTGCTGGTAATGCTACTATAGCTGCTGCTACTGCACTGCCACTACTCCTGTGGCTGCTCCATGTTACTGCTACTTGCTATATATGCTAAATTCTAAATGCTACATGCTACTGCTGGCGCTGCTGCTATACTGCTACTGCTAAAACTGCTGTTGCTATACTGCTGTATCCTAGTCTTCTACTTCTGCTATTGTTATTGTCAATATGCTGCTTGAAACATCCACTGCTCCGGCCGGCCTTGGCTTGGGCTGCTGACAGGTACTTAGTATTGTTTGGTTGAGTGGGTTATGTTGGACGATGTGGCAGGAAAGGCTTTCTCGGTGAACCAGTATATGAGCCAGGAGTCTGGTCTGCCTTATAGGTTTTATGTAGGGTTTTAATATCAGAGGATCGATGCATTTAAGATGCACTTGTCGAAGCCGTAGACAAAAAACCCAGAGCCAACCCTACAGCCATCGTGTAGAAAGTTTAGAGTGCCAAGCGCTCGACACACAATTTGGATGTAACGGTAGATCTTCCAGCGACCAGCGAAATCCTTGAACCGCAACCCCTGAACCCTGACCTACCTAAACCTGGGCACCTTCATAATGCGAAGTAAAACGCAGCATGAGTATAGAGCTGTATCTATTAATTAAGTCTACATATAGATAACACATACAGTTATATACTCACACTCCGTTTTACTTCGCATTAAGCCCCCTTAACTAAGAACATTGATAATACACCCGAGATATCCAAAGAACACTAGCCTCCATCAGTCCAGCAGCTGCTCTGGATGTGGCCAAGGAGATCGTTGCTGACACCTGGGGCAAGCGGGACGGCGGGCGCGATGCTGGGGGCAATGCTGCCTCCCAAAGCTGAGACAACACCAGGCGTGGCCGCGGTATGGGCAGTGAACGTACCCGTAGTGCTGCTTTCTTCGCGCTCCAAGGCTGTCCTTTCCGTGGTTACCCAATAATAATTCTCGGACACCATGTCCGGCACGTCCTCGTCCGGAACGCCCGCCTAGCTTGGATGGGTTGAGCATCGTGTGTATGTGTGTAGTGATTACTTTGCAAGTTTAGCAGCTTGCGTCGTCACGATCCGCTCGATTTTCTTCCTTGGACATACAAGCAACCTCATTAATCTGTCGTGTCCTACGCTTAAGTACAGCTCCTAAGTCGTTGATCCAAGTAGCTCGCTGTAGCCTCTCTTGACCATTTCACTGATCTTCAACAACTCCTTTTTTTTGTCGTTGGTGTTGGAAGATTTTCTCATCAAGATCACGGCGGCTTCGCATGCATCGGCGTTCCCCTCCTGCTCCACCCATTGGCGGAGGAGGGCGTTTCTGTCCTGATAGCTAGCACTGCGATTTGTTCGTGCTTGCACGGGCCCGATGTATATATATATATATATATATATCATTGAAATTAAAAGCCAGCCATTCTTTGAGAGCTTGGGATACATTGGGAAGGTCTTCATACTCAAAGGTTTGCAGGGGTTGAGGGTTTAAGTTTAGTGTAATATATGTAGCCCCAGGGATTGTATGGTGAGCACCGCAATTATGGATAACGTATAAAGTTTCACCGAAAATATAGAGGGTTTAGGGTTACCACTACTCCCGCGACGGAGTCGTAAGGATCAGGGTGATTTTTCTAGGCCATATTAGGAAGATACCCGATTTATGGACGACCCTTTCCCTGCCCTCTCTTCCTGCCTCAACCTTAAACCTTAAAGCCCTACAGCTTATATTAATAGATCCGAAATCACTTGACGAGTCACAGTCTTGCTCCCCCCGAAGAGCCCACGCATGTGCGGGAAGGCAGTTCCTGCCCATTCATGATAAGTTGATTCGAGCTTGAATTTCGAGACTTGAGCAACAATATGAAAAAAATCACCGAGCCCATGCCTCGCGGA
Source organism: Symbiodinium sp. CCMP2592 (assembly GCA_905221615.1). Taxonomy (NCBI): domain Eukaryota; class Dinophyceae; order Suessiales; family Symbiodiniaceae; genus Symbiodinium; species Symbiodinium sp. CCMP2592. Next base: position 305,653 of record CAJNDT010006019.1, on the reverse strand, counting down.
CCGGTGACGAATCTTTCGAGCCGATTCCACTCCGTCTTGTGGGTGCTCGTGTTGATCACATCCAGCTGCAGCGGAGTACCACGCCTCAGGCCTGGCACCGGAGCTGCCGCATCTTCCACTGCCGGCGGTGGTGGCGGGATGGATCGCGGATCGGGGAGCTCACCAACCCCCCCGGCGTGCAACTTCTTGTTCCTGGCAGCCTTGGAACGGCCCGTCATTCCCTCCTGCACATCATGCACCTCCTCGGCATCAGCCTCCTCCTCCAGCTCGCTGTCCCGGGCCTCGCTGGCCATCTCAACGTCATCATCACCATCATGCTGTGCTGGGCTGGGTTCATCAGCATCCTCCATTGCCTCATCATCTTCCTTCGTCTCCTCCTCCTCTCCCTCGACGGCCTCCTCATAGCCTTCATCATCATCATCCTTGTCTTCGCGCTCATACGCCTCCGTCGCATTATCTGCATCGGATGCATCATCATCCTCCTGCTCCTCCTCCTCCTCCTTCGCGGCAAGCACTGGCTTGCGCACCGCCGGTGCCGGTGCTTCTGTCTCACGATTGGCCGTGAGCTGAAGCTGCTGATTGGAAACCGTGAGCCTCACCACCTCCCTCTTCAACCGTTCGATTTCGGAGGCCATGGAGCTCGCTTCACTCGGCAAGTTGCTGGCACTGTGCCTCGAAAGTAGAAACACCAAGCAAAAGATATGATGCCACATTATTCATAAGAAGCCCAAGCATTGCTGTCCTATATATGGTGCCATACAAGCAACGAAGGGTTTACCGAAGGTAGCGAGCTAGCCGTAGTCGAGGTGTGGCTGGGGCTGGGATCCCTTGCAGGCCGCTTGTTCTGGCCCTCGATCATCTTGGCCCCGGCCATCAGCGTGGCACAGGACCTTGGCCAATTAATACTGGGTCCGAACGGGGATTCCACTACAATTTCCAGGAAAAATACACTTGGTGGTTTCATAAGTGAAAGTTCCAGTTGCATCTGTATATTACATATCATATATAACTAGAATAGTTCAAAGTCTATATCTATATACACATTTAAACCAATTGTATATAGGATACAAACCCTCATCGGTCAGTGTCCCGGTTTCGGATAAAAAGGGTTTAAGCTAGTCGTGTCATTTCAGGATAGGTACTATTGTTTTATTTGGGCTGTAGCCTCGCATCTACAACCTGACATGAAATGGTGTTGACTGGGTAGTAACCGGGTTGTATTGGATGTACAGTGAATTCGGTCTGGAGTTTGGGATCGAGGTTTCAGCGACTCTTGGTTTAAAGTATTGGGTTTAGGGTCCGAGGGGGATAAAGCTATCTAACTCCATGGTTTGGGGTACTGGGCTGATTTAAACAACGGCAGAACAGATATGCTGACGAATGGCCACCCGCGCTTGAGCTGCTTGGGCTCCGCCACAGGCTCCGTCACCGGCACTGGCGTCTCAAACCTGGGTTCCTTCGAAACACGCTTTGTAGCGATGTTCAAAGGCGTCTTCTGGCTCAAACGTCGTCGGCGCTTGGGCTCTTCCGGCTCTTCCGGCTCTTCGGGCTCTTCCGGCTCTTCCGGCTCTTCCGGTTCTGCCGGCTGTTCCACAACAGGCTTAGGCGGATTCAGAGCAAAGAACTCTTTGGGGGTAACAGCTCGAGGCTTCTTGGGCACCGAGCTGCCCTGGCCACGGGCGGATGGCAGCACGAAGTCCTGCCAAAATCCGGCGAGTTATGATGGCTGACGCGTGGCCGCTCTAACTCTAGCTGGCACAAACTATATGACATGCTCGCAGCTGATGGGTCCTTGGGTGGCGGTCCCACAACTTCCCTCAAAGCCTCGACGGCCTCAAGCTCAGTGAGATCGAAAACCTTCATGATCTCCTCGAGGTTGTCGTACTCGAGGATCGGGTGATCGTCCTGGGGCTCGACCGGCTCTGCTGGCTTCTTCGGCTCTGCCGGCTTCTTCTTCCCACTGGAAGCCTTGGCTGTGGCCTTCGGCTTGTTCACGGGTTTCGTAGGTTTCACCTTGTCCTTGGTCTTCGCATGCTCCTCTTCCTCGTTCACAGCCATAGGCCCCGCTGCAAGCTTTTGAATCTTTCGAGTCATACCGAAAGCCCGGGCGGTGCTGGAAAGCAGCAGTCGATGAAGTCACTAGAGCAAAATGCTGTGCATCAGGCATAGCAGCATCTTTGGAGCAATGGATATCCTGGACTGAATCCTACAAACAAAGCGAAATTTGCGTAACATCACGAAGACAGCCCTTTCAGGCCTGCTGGTCTCTTTGGAGTTCAGTAGCTCAGGGGTACATAAGCAGAAAAGCACTTTCCCGTTCTTCCTGGGGATTTCCCGTTCATGAGCCGGGATCTCCCGCACAAATCCCGGGTTTTTCCCGCCCTACCTTTTGGCACCGCGTTCGTCTCTTGCAACATTCGAAACTAGGTTAACTAGCATTAACGAGCATCACTCTGTAGTTTCTAATTGAACACCATTGATGTACGCTCGCAGCACACACTGTGCAGGTAGGGCGCGTAGAGAGGTCATTTGGCAGTGAGCTTGTGAAACGGGCAGCCTAGGACTGCACAGCGGAAAAACCTTGGTGGCCTGGATTCCACCTTGGCTGCAGAGCATTGCGGGACTCGGCGTGAATGTAAGGGGAGCGAATTCACCCAATCATTTATGGTTGATATGTCGAGGCTCACCCTGGAGCTCTTTAACTCCCTTACGACCACTGAAAACCCTGAAACCCCACGCACCTATAGCTTGGAATAGATGTACTGCACCTTTAGCAAGACGGAAACCCCAACCGCAAAGTCCAGACATAAAAACCACCTCCAAGGGCTAAATCGTTCATAAACATGGGAAACCTATGAACCCCTAAACCCATAGATGATCTGATGCCTGAACCCTCATCCCATACAAAAGCGATCCGGGGCCACAAGCTGCAACGAGGGTGGCAGAATTTGTTTCAAGGACAACAGACCACTGTCAGTCGACATGAGGAACCCTAGTTCCCTTCACTAGAGCACGGTTGTTTAAAGCACGAGATCACACAGAAGACCTCAACCTCCGAAGTACGAAGCTGTAGCGTCGCTGGACCGTTGAAGAGTTGAATATCTTAGTCTGAGCATTCAAAGTTCCGACTCCGACGCCTAGATTGCTCGACTC
>CAJNDT010006019.1:292500-297500 GCA_905221615.1 Symbiodinium sp. CCMP2592 | reverse complement strand
GGTATGATAGAGCATAGTCTTAAAGGTACCTTGATGTAGAATTCGTTCGGTGCAAAGCAACCCTTGAATGCTTCAGCCCTTGGGCTAATTAGGCCCATTTACAACGACGATTCGAGAGTTCGGGACATTGCAACCAACATCCCGTAAATGCCAGAACCGTAACCCCGAAGCCATAAAGTTTACGGCATCCAGACCCTGAGCCGTGCAAACCCTTATGTACGACAGCTTGAAGGGTTCTGTGTTGGGTTTTGAAGTCAAGGCTAGTTTTGGGGATACACAGTTGATGATATAAATCCTGCATAAAGCATCATATGCATGCTAAGGCATATAATCATAATTCTGACTTATAAGGCTATATATAAGGTACTGCAGGATTTATATCATTAACAGTACCAACACCACGATTACCTATCAATCTTTAGAAGGCAGGAACAACTGTGTTCCGTGGTTTCTAAGGTATGGGGGCAATCTCTATCGGTTTTCGAACTACTAAATGCCTCATTGAAAACTTTGAAAACCCTCGTCAGCGTAAGCAAGCCTTAAGCTTGTCCAAGCACCCCCGGGATCGATGTCAAGTTTAACTCGGGTCACACCTACACCCTGAACCCCAGCACCACCGTCAAAGGAATGCTGGCCTTTCAACTCGGAGCCCCCTCCTGATCTAAGGCAGTCGAGTGGCATGGCGGTGAAGCTGCTGCAGCAGAGCGCATAGACGTGCAGGCTGCCGGGCGTGCTTTTGCATATACCATACATAGCCAGCCTGAGCCACGGAACATGACACATCATCGGACCATGCAGAGAAACAGTTACCCACGGTAGGCATACGTGTAGTCACCAGTCATGGCGGGGCATGGAGTATACATATCAGCAAATATATTTAATGCATGTATATTCATGTAAAAGGCAGGTAGCGCAAACCCCGCAGACGAGAGAATATCCATCGTCAGATCGTGGTACATGATGTCCAGGGCTCCACCTCGCAGTCCAGCCTCAGTTCGCAAATGCCTAAAGCAAATGGGTGCAAAATAGACAGACGACAGACAAGGTCCTTTATGCTGAGGACTAGAGCATTATATATAGCAGCCTAATATGTGCATCCCTAGCTTTCCCAACCTCCCATGTTGGTTTCCTTTTCGCTTTGCTTCGACTAGGTTGGGGTTTGGGCTAGAGCAGTTTGCTTCTCGGGGTCAAGGGAATGGCAAAAAATCAAACCCAAACCAACAAGTTGGCGGCCTAGTGTCATTCAAACAACAAGTTGTTCCGTAGTCACCACATAAACCCAAATACTTTTTACAAGCCTTAAAACTTCAAGCTCTAAAGCTCTACATGTCAAGCCCTACCCCCGAGCCCTAAACCCCAACACTACAGAACATGTAAACTCCCTTCGACTTACACGGAAACCCTACAAAGCCAAAAGCCCAAGAAGATATCCCCAGTACTCTTAAAGGAACCTTTGTAATACCGTTTTAGAGGAATACCCAACACCTTCAACAGGAACCTGAGCCCGAGGCTTGCTGCTGCTATTCCGTTGTCATGCAAAGGTGGCGATCCAAAGACCGGGTTTAGGGTTTGGGTTTAAGGAGGCCTTATAATAAGGGTTTGAGCAGATAATCATAGAGGGTTTGTCAGGGCTTTCCTTTTAAATTTAGGGGGATACATGGGGTTGAAGGCTTTTTAAATTTCGGATCCTCCCCGAAACCTTAAACACATATGAGGCACTTGCCACATCGATTTAGATATAGCCGCTTGCCCTGCGAAGCATTCCAGGAAATCCATGTCCTGCACAAGGCGTTCTAAACAAGTCTTGTCCCATCCACAGTAGCGCTGCCGTATCCCTGTTCCATGAGTAGCGCTGCCGTATCCCTGTTCCATGATCAGTATATGGTATTGAACATATCTTCTTGAATATTTGATGGCCTCTGTAGCTAGCACTGTAAACCTGAAACATACTGCAGTCCTCTTTGAGGTTCACTTTCTTGTTTAGCTGGAGCAGGATGACACATAGGATAAGCACCGGGGGGGCATGCCATTGGAGCAGCTCTGCCACCACCATCCTCGCAATCTAGCTAGAGGAATTACTTGCGCACACCTATACCAGACCACTTGCGGAACCAGCAACACATTTGGAGGTTGCTCACACTGGACATGCATAGACACGCTGCGCATGCTGCCACTCGGTGCAAGCTGTTGCATGGCACATTTCGTGAATCCGCGAGCAACTCGTGTCTGGAACTTTTAATGTAGCAGGCCTGACGGTCCAAGATCGAGCTATTCAGCAGAAAGGCACCATCGAAGAATGAAGTCTACATGTAGAGTTATTGGGACCCACATACTCAGACCTATATTGCAACGAATTGAAGTCCGAATTTGTGCTGCGGCGGCGATGCGCAGGCGAAAGCTAGGCTATATACGGCCGCAGTCATAGATTGAATTTAGCGCCCCCGAGAATTAAGTGCAACATGTTCAGTCGAACTGAACTCGCAAGCATTTACACAGCCTGGCTGTATCCAGCATACCATCCTCTATCAGGCTAAGGATTAACGGGTCTTGTAGGTTCATGATTTCAAATAGAGGGTATATTAAGCTTTGAGCTATGCCCTAGAAGAGGCACCATACATCATGGAGACAGCGGGGCTTCGGGTGGTTTAGGGCTTGTGGGTCAATGTATGAATTCGAGGGTTTGGGTTTTGGGGGCTAGTTTAAGGTTCTGGGGTTCTGGGTTTGGGGTTGGCTTAGTGTTTAGGATTTGGGGGTTATGGCTGAAAGTTGGGGGTGATGCTTAGGGAATCCCGCCACAGGCTGCGAAGAAGCTTGCGCTCTGGAACTTCGTGCATGAGGCAGCTTCCAAAAAACTAACCCCATGCCCAGTGCTTTAAAGTTCATCGGTATGGGTGGACCAAACACCCTTTGGGTGCAAAACGTCGCCTCTTCAACTCGGTAAGCGGCATGTCTGCTAGGAGTTCCATGCGTTCTGGACACTTAAGCCAATAGCGATTGCCTGTCTGGAAGCTCGCCTTAGGGAACATTTCTTGGAATCGCTTGATGAACACGTAGCGCTTGCAAGCATACAAACCCGCTTTGTACTTGCCGAAGACATTGGGCTTCTTCTTGATCTTCGGGGCCTGGGTTTCATTCTGGATCGGGGCCTCACTGGATCTGGCTTTCTTGTGGCTCTGAACGGGGACCTCATCGGATCTGGCTCTCTTCATGGGCTTGCTCTCAACCGGGGCCTCATTGGATCTGGCTCTCTTCACTGGCTTGCTCTGAACCGGGGCCTCATCGGATGTGGCAGTCTTCACCTTGGGATTGCTCTGAAGCCGCATGGTTCTCTTCGTGTTGTGGTTCTTGTCGTCGAAGCCCTCATCGGATGAGGAATCCTTCCCGGTGGGCAGGTGCTCGACAAGCACATCCACCAATTGCGAATCGGATCTCATTTTCTTGGAAGATCTGACTTTCTTGGACTTCACCTTCTTCTTCTTCTTGTTGTTCTTGCTTTTCTTGGGAGCCTTGCCCGGAAGGCTTAGAGTCTCATCAGACATACCATCATCTTCCCCATCTTGTGCCCTGGGAACCATGTCATCTTCACCACCCTCTTCTGCTCGAGCTTTTCGTTTGCTCGCATACTGCTCGCAGGCCGCAAACGGCGCTGGAGCTTCCACCGCAACCAGCGAATTGAGCACCTGGAGTATACGGTGGGGAAAAGAGTAAAGCGAGTACATGTGATATGTAAGCTGTAGATAGCTACGTCTTTAGATGGCCTGGCACTTTAGCTAGACCCGGATCACGACACAGCCCTCAGCAGGACAACTTCGCAACATAGCCCTAGATTTCGGTTGAAATGTTGCATGTATAGATGGGTTGACATATCTAATAAGAAGTTATCTATGCTTACATAGTCAAAACAATATGGATATCGGCATATAGATACCCTAAACATCAAGTATATATGTATATATAGAGAGAGATATTATGCCCCTGTAGTACGTTCTTGTGCAGTGGGTATATAATCATCAGGTAGCAGAACCCTCAATAGGAGTCACCGCAAGTTAGGGCTACATGGCCTGACATAAGCTTTTCTTACGGGTTCAAAATACGGTGAAGAATGCTGTGTTGGTTAGGGTGAAAACTTTCATCCAATCTATGGGGTCTTGTAACCGAAAGCATTAATGAGATCTGAACCCTAGACCGCCTAGACCCAGCATGGTTGAATAGAAGCGGAAATATCGAAAAAGGAACCGGAAATAATAGTTACATCAGGCAACATTTCAATAGAACACCCGAACTCCGAACACCAGGCCTGATTACCTACCATAAGTTGCTCATGTCTCTCAGCGAACACATAACCCAACTCAGCAGCACCCCAAACAACCAACTAGCAACAACATGTCCCACGAAGTCCGAAGCCATCAAGCCGCAAAACCACTGACGAAACCCATCCCAAAACACCTACACCTAGACACCCCGAACAGCCACCTCAAGCCAGCGGATCGTGAGCAAGATTTTCAGACTATTGATAAACTTAAAAAAATGAAGGTTACTTGCACCTCATCGAGATACCGTGCCCCGAAGAGAACCCGAACTAACCCCATCGACCGCTTCAATCGAAGTCAAACTTGGCAGTCTGCAAAGCGCTGTACCGGATCGAACACCGGATGCTGGTTTAAGATATAAGACGTAGAAGCATACAATGACTTTTCGGCTATGGCTCGTGCTCGCAATGCAATAGAACTAAGAAAGGTACATCATGTACTGTTTGCTTAGGACATTGGCGGCAATGTAGCTTTATTAGTCTGCAGGAGGATACAATATTTGATCAGGGTTGCTTCTATATAACATATTCTTCGATAGTCTCTTCGACTGGAAATTCACTCCATGTCACAAGTACTTTGTGTGTGCCTGCAGGTTCTTTAACATTGCTTGGTTTTGGGTCAGCTGGACTGGCCTTGGAGAGCTTGAATGCTGATTTAGGATTGGGAGGTAAGCATACAGGATTGGGATTT
>CAJNDT010006019.1:0-287500 GCA_905221615.1 Symbiodinium sp. CCMP2592 | reverse complement strand
CATGATGGGAACTCCGCCAGCCTGTACGGTAGCAACAATGGCATCCCCATTAAGCCTCAAGCCTGGATAAACTGCCTTTGTGCGGTTAATCACGATGCCCTTCGAGGGCAGCAACCACCTAAGTTCTGAAAGTAGACCTTGTCCACGCGGTAAGCGCAGCCACTCCTGCAAGCCATTGGGAGGCGGAGGGGCGGCCTGTAAGATGGGCACCGCCTGGGGCACGCCGGCAGGTTGCATGTGTTCCAACAGAGTACTGGCAAGTGCAATCCAAACGTCCAATCGCTGCTGGAACTCCGATCTGACAAACCGCAGCCCAAGGAGCAACAGACTGATGACGTCTACAGCAGGCTGGATGCGGGAGGAACGAGAATGCGAGGCGGCAGCTTCGGCTGTAGCTTGGCCAGGCTGGCGGAGGGTTGCAAATGTTTCGGCTGGGAGTAGATGGGCTTGCACAACGCTTTGCCCAACGCCAATTGAAGAACCCCGCGGTACACGAGGTCATGTCCTTTTGCCCTATGGCTGCAATCCCGGGAGCTTCCCGCTCAGGGAAGGCTACCAACCAGCGCCAAGCGCTGAGCACTGGCCACCTCAACTCGTCACTGGACGAGGGCACGCCCGGTACCAAATTTTCGTTCCTAGCTCTCCAAGCAGTCGCGGCCGCAATAAGCAAAGCTGGAGGCTGCAATTCTGACAGAGCGGCCTCTACGGAATCACGGAGAGCATCAACTAGGGGACCCATGTGGACACAGCTTATCAACACATGCCTGTGAGTGCAAACGACAGCAAAGCGGGCACGTACGGATACTATCCAGCCTACGAAACTGCATCCACCTACCGAGTCTCTGCAGGTCAGCATTTGAATGGAGTCGTTCCGCCCAACAACTACCAATGGACCGTGTACATCTAAAGAACATTGGAGTCAGGTCTTACGTGGGGAAGAGCCCACCGCCTCCACCGTCCGGGATTTGGCAGTGCCTATAAAGGTCAGGGTTGAGGCAAGGCTTGAAAATCTCTCGGCCCACATGGGCGATTAGCCCTTGAACCGGCTTGGATGCCCAACAACTGGACAGCGCTTCCTGGCACAAGAGATTCCGAATGAAGATCCTCGCTGGGGAAGTGACTCGAAGTGACAGACTGACAGACAAGATACGCGAAGGTTTTTACCGACCGGCCTACGAATGTCAGGTGGGCAAGTCAAGGGCAGGCCCTCGCCTCAGCACATCCCTCATCCTGGAGCTGACTCCCCTGAACGAGAACTGGATGAGGGAGCGCGGAATGTGTTTGGTGCGATTTGATGTTTACCCCAACCAATCCGAACCTAGAAAAAGCAATGCGGGAGTACCATTTAATGGTGGAGGCCTCGTCACCTGGGAGCTGAGTGTTCCACGCCGAGGGTAGCTCTATGTGTTGGAGCCGCCATGACGGGTCGTGCAAACCGGGTTCCAGCTAGCAGCCCGCTCTCGGAGGATGTGCCACAAGCGTGTAACCCAGGGGTTGACAGCGTTGCTTCAACAGGACTGCCTCATCGTTCCCGCTGACCTTGTGTTTAGAATGTGGTCAGTTCAGCCTCATGTACCCCTGAAGTCTCCCAACCTACCGCGAACTGGCAACCGACCAACCTGACGTTCGGACACGGCAGAGCTGCTCCCCCAGTAATCTCCGAGGGGTCCAAAGGAACGTGCTTGATAGGAGTACGTTGTCCTGTGATGTTTGACCTCCATCCCCAAACATTGCGAAGTCCCAGCCCCCGAGCTGAGGACGTCGAGACTGACCCCATGAGGAAGGTTGTGCGAGCATCAGGCCGACCATTTGCATACTCCCAGGATTCGGCAGGCCAGTCCTCAGGGAGAAGAGGAAAACCAGCACCCGGTTGGAAGATGGTGCACTCGATGTGCCAGTCGGAGTCTGCTTGCTCAGAGGCTAGTCTAGCTGCCCTGGCGCAAGTAGACGGGGGGAAAGGATCAGCAGAGAACCAGTCCTGCACAGGGACACCCGCTCGCGGATGGAATTGGCAGCACTACCCACTCTACAGTAGACTTGCCCTCTAGCATAGGAATCAGGTTGAAAGGCCGTGGTCAAGGGTTGCTTCATGGCGCGGTCCCCAGCTACGCAGTCGAGGATTCTACCTACCATGCGGTCCGTGGAAACTTCGACATACAAGCTATACCCTGCAAGAAGTTGAAGATCGCGCAGCAGTGTGCCATCATGGCAGTCGAGTAAGCTGGGAGGGGGCTCCGAGGCCTGCTTCAAAGTGTCTCGCGCGATCAAGGCTACTTGGGAGGTGCCGTTAAGAAGCAGCAGAAGGTCCGAGGCTACCGAACTAAGCAAAAAATCCACTAAGCAAGGTGCCCCGAGGCCGCCGAAAGATTTTGGAGCCAACTCCGCCGTAGAACGGGAACCGACAGTGTGCAGAAGGAGCCGTTGGAAGGCGATGTCCTCTGCGTGCACATCCTCTGCAGGCGGGATTCCGATGAGGGGGGGTACGAGAGAATACCACCTACAACCCACTGCATCAGAGCGGACGCCTCATCCCAAGAGCAATGTTTGAACGCTAGCGTTGTTTCGCGCGTCTTATGCTATTGAGCAAATCCTCAATCGCTAAGGAATGCTTGTCGCCCAGGCAGGGTGCCCCGTTTTCCCAACAGAACCTCTTCCTCGTCAGGAAATGCCCTTGGGATGACAACCTGTTTGAAGCCTCCGCTCCAGATGTCCCAGCTGCTCAGCTCCAGACCCTTCACCTGGACCCGTGGGCCTGCATGCTCTTGCCTCTCCTACCAATCGCTCGCGAAAGCTCTACATTTCTTCCACGAGAAACCAACGCCAGAACTAGCACTACCCAACAAGGCAAGAGAATCAGCTATACCCGTAAGATCACAAGCACCGGAGCCGTAGTCGTCCACAAACCCACAGGTCTGCACCAGTCTGCCCCCACTGGTTCGGTGTCGCTGAAAGCTGTTCTCCCGCAGTCTGAGCAGGCTCTTGGGCGCCACGTGACAAACTAGGTGAGGAGACCGACCCCTGGGGGACCCGCCTGGAGACCGACACAGGCGATGTGACACCCACGCGTGTTGCCAACCTGACTGCACAAGCTCCAAACAAGTCCTGATACACCGCACGCGCGGCGTCTGGAATGCCGCGACAGTGCTGGACAGCATCAAGCTCCACCAGCTGCGAAGTGTTAAAAAGTTTTCGTAATCCACAGCCACCCTGGAGATGGGTCTTCTATGCCTGGCCGCGTCCTCGAGTAATAGAGTATAGAGCATCCAGATACAGAACATGCGGGGCCGCCCCCCGGGGCACAGCCCATGTTGAGCAGGCTATACAGTTGTCCATCCTTGTCCTGCTGGATTGTTGCCGCTAGCCGCTGGTTGAGGGGGCCCTCAATGGCTATTTGAACCCCTCTTCCATGAGAGATAGCGGCCGCCAATCGCCGGAGGCCTTGGAAAGGTGAACCTGCAACGCTTCTTTCAGAGTGGATGCAACTATACCTGAGCTCCTTTGGAAATCAATGCTACGCCAATACAGTTGTTGCACATGTTCTGGGTAAAACTCCAGAAAAGCCATCTTCCATCCCGACGGCCCTGGACACGACGAGTGACGGTGCTTGCTGAGGATGCGCTGACGCTCAGCGTGAGAACTAGAGGAAGTGAGCTCCGTTACCTGTAGCAACAAGACACCCCCTGTGAGGAGCAGTGCCATCTGTCAGCCGACCACCGATAGGAGGGCACGCGATTGACCAGTGCCAGAACATGCCGGACACCACTACAAGGCGCTTGACGACGCCCGACTCATGCCCACCCATCCCAATGCAAGACCCAACCGGCAACAGCAACACGGTGTTCAGACCAAATCCGGAGTTGTTCGCGATGCCAAGGCAGCAAGAGGACTAAGCAAGGCTCGACCCCGTCGACCCACCCGTTGAAGACCCTCATTACCCTGCGACGACGTAACAGCCACAAAGTCCAGAATCCCGCATTTACGACCAGCACAGTCCTGGAAGTGACGCATGAGATTATGGCTCCAGGATTCGGCGGGTTCTTTGAGCAACGCCCCCCATTCCTGCTCAGCACCCCGAAGCACCTCGGAAACCGTTGAGGGCCTACAAGCGACGCCGTCATCCCGTACACACCAGTCAGGAAGATACTCAGAACGAGGATGTGGGAGCGGCCGCATCCATTTGGCCCACCCCTTCACATCCCCAGCGCGAAGTCGGAGACGGTGCTCCTGCAGGTAACTTCTCGACTGTTTGCCAGTGCAGCTGGAGTACAGCTGTTGAACACAGTCGAGCCACTCAGTAACTTTCAAGATAAGGGTTGGGGCGCGCCGCCTGTCCGTCCTGTGCAGAGAGCAGGCTGCGATCATATGGAACTCTCCCATTGGGATCAGCGTGTCCTCCCGAAGATCCCATGGGCACTCGTCCGCGGGCGCCGGCCGGAACTCTGATGGCCGCCCTGTAAGAGCCTCAGCTTGAGATCATCATATCGCGCTGGCGCTACCTCATTGATGCCGAATATGATTTGCCCAGCGAGGTTGTACACTGTTGTCTCGCCGGCCTAATGAAGACCACAGACACACTGTTAGGCAAGACGAGGTCGCCGCCCATCTTCCAATGCGCCCTTCTGGCGGGAGCCCAAAGACTGCCGACGCATGCGCCTCTAATGATAGCAGATGGCCGACGGCTGGAAAGTGTCCGTTGCGCAGGTAGAAACAAGACAGGCCAGTGAGCAGTTCAGGGTCCAGTGCGGGCCGCCGCCTCCGCTTCACGACCAATGACCTGAGACCGACGGGCAGCACGGAAGAGAAAGAGGAGTGCCTCAGGGCACGCCGTGGCAGCCCAGACCATAGGCTGTCTTTGTTTTTAAGTTGGGTGGCTCCGAAAAGTCCATCGGAGATGCAATGCGGCCGATAACACATCCAAATCCCCACCTTCGAGTGGCTCTAAGGCCCATCGTTGGTGGTCCCCTTCAATATTGCCGGCGAGGGGACGGTGACCGGTCGGGCCGCACGAATCCATGGTCCTCCGCCAAAAATTTAGCACGCTGATGCTTCAGCTCTGGATTCTTGAGGCAGTTGCCGAAACGATCTCGCTCCTTGCAAGTTCCGTTCTGGAAGTCATCGCAAAGGCGCGCTCCGCGTCTGCTATGGGTGTGGTTGCCGTCCTCGCCCACTCGATGCTCCCTGACCATATTGGCCCTGGCCCGCTTGCCGCCGCCCGCAGCCATAGAAGACGTAGCCGTAGCCTGCTCCACGAAGGCATCCTTGGAGCCCCTGGCCATGATGAGCAAGGCGGGATCTTCCAGTTCTCGATGCCAAAATTTGCTGTCGTCAACCATCGCCTGCCACACCCATTCCCAAGGAGCATTGATGTCGAAGTCGTGGCTGCCGCCGGCGGCAATGGCCTTGTCGTGCCCAGTCGCTTCTATCTTTCGCTGTGTTCCAGCCTGCATCTGACGTCCGCACGGTAGATGAGTGCCCAGCATTTCCGCCCATATTTCTCGTGGTAATGACGAATCGTCTTCTCCTATCCTTCCAAACGGGCGAGGGAGATCTCTTCAAACATACGGTAATGCATCCGAGCTTGAAGGCAGCGTAGCTGCCTCACCAACTCTCGAAGTCCGCAGGGCAATTTAACTCGACAGACTGGATCTTCCCATGAGTCTGACGGCGAAATCGCGATATGGCGTCGGCCATGACTTGAAGATGTTATATTATGCAAGCTGCTAAGCTGTTCAGTGCTGAGCTTCTCATCTCCACGCGGAAAAGCACCGATCTTCCTGACATACTTGGCGTATGCATTGGTGATTGTCGTGGCATCTAAAATGTCGATCTCCAGGTCGTCATCCTGATATACAATAGATGACATCTTCACCTTCCTTTTGGTGACTGGTATCGCGGTGGCCAAGGTTACTGCTGCTGTGAGGCGGATCTGAAGCCTGCGCTCCTGGGATTCTAAGGCGCCAGCTGGCGACCAACTGCTGGTAACCGGCCTCTGCCAAGCTTGCAAGCACATGTGGATGTTTCTGACCGGTGGACCCCATCAGCCGCAGACATGAACCTCTGGGAATAGCGAGGTCGCCGTCGCCAACAGTCCCCGAGAGCCCCACCCAGTCCATCACCTTTATGCATGCTATCTGTGTCGGCCCATTCATCCGCAGTGGGGGTCGACATAAATGGAAACCACGGTCACTCTACGGTCCCAGAGGGCAGAGAAAGTATTGCGGGCAAAGGCAGAGGAAGTAAGCAGTGACCAGCAGCGCCGCCCCCAGGATCCAGGCGCCTGAAGTGTGATAAACTGATAAAGGCTTGCCTCCGTCGCGGTAACGAAATTGCCAGACAGCACGGGCGAGAACTCCATGCCAGTTCAAAGCTGAACCCTGAGGCTGTGAGCCCCTCGGCTTCAGCATTCGAAAGATCTGGGCAAGCTATGCCCGCCCCTCCACCCTGAGACATCTCACTTCATTGTTAATTCCACATGAAAGTTTCAACAAACACTTCAGTCAGTGACTGCTTCCACGACCTCTGACAACCGCTGATCCATCTCTCTCAATTGAACCTGCACTGGTTGCTGAATTTTGCGTACCGATTGTTCTTCTTCTTTGGCGGCCCGAAGCTCCTTCTTGCAGCCGAAGAATGTCTGTTTGGGTGTATGTCACCCAACGTTGTAATGGTGCCAACGGATCGCACGCTGAGTTAAGATTGATCTGCGACATTGCGAAACAAGCTCCATTGTTATTATTACCGCAAACAAAACCCCCAAGCACCAACCCTACATGCAGACGACGACGACGACTACTGCAACTACTGCTCCCTTGAACTTCGAGGTAGCACTCTGGGTAGCACCCTACGCAGTCTAGGCGGCGGCTGTAGCCTAGGTACAGTAGCTGTAGGCAGCTGCCATGGCCCGGTGGTGGAGGTTTCAGGACAGGTCCTGGCGGGACCAGAAGGGGGAACGGGAATTGAAAAACAAGGAACCCAAAAACCAGACCGTTCTTCAGGCATGAGGGAAAGCACCCCACCCGCGTCCTCCCGCGAACGCTCCCCAACCAGGGCTCCCCACCGTGTGTCCTACCACTCCAAGGGGTCTCGAGCCTTTCCTCGCGAGGCACCGGTGGCCTCCCTCAAGATCACTCCGGAACCTGTTCCTCGCTTCTTTGGACAGTAGGATGTTGCGGCGTACTTCCCTCATGGCGAGAAGGCCGTAACAGAGATGGTGGAGGGACAGTTGGCTTTTGTGTCACATGTCCGTCACTATGAAAAACCCTGGAACACACATTCTGCAGAGAAATCTCGTGTGGAAGTGCGAGTTCCTGTGCTGTTTCCTGCGCTGCCTGGACTCTACGGAGTTGGACGTGCTGAACAAGGAGATCATCGAGGTCTCCAAGCTGAAGCGCGACCATGGTGGATGGGCCGTCAAATCCTCTAAGGCCTCTCGAGGCTGACGAGGCATGACGAGCGAATAACCCCAGGAAAGTACGTGGAAATTCCCTTGGAGACGATGATGAAGCATTCTCTACGACCATTTGAGTGGGTGCCACGGAAATTCTTCAGTTTCCTGATGGCGAACTCGAAAGGCCGCTTCAACATCTGGCTGGCACCGGCAGCGTTGTCATTCGAGCGCTTCCTCGACTTTGACTTCCATATCGGTGTCTCCGCCGTCCAAGGACACAGCAGAGTTCCAGAGCAGGTGCCAGATGTCGCCCTGGGTGAGAAGCTCACCCTGCAGAGATGCCGCCAGCTCGGTAAAATCTTTCATGCCTTATCCAACTATGAGAGCGTACGCGAGCGGGGATTGCTGTTGGAGGCTAAGAAGGCTTCGTGGCAGAGGCACAGGAGAGCCATCCACGTCGTTATCCACGTCGTTTACGTAGGTAGAGAGGTTTCTCCGGTGCCTGGGACTGTCATTAAGTACGGCTCGTACACCTTCTACGCCAGGCTCGACTATGAGAGCTTCCTGAACCACGGCCACGATCTGTATCTCACAGACAACGGCGTGGTGCTCTCGTATGCCGACGTGGTGCCGATGTACTTGACGTTCCACTACAGGCCGCCACATGAGAAGGATCCGGATAACTTACATGGAAGAGGAAAGCTCACCACAGGATGAGGAATCCATGCCAGACATTTCTCCCGAGAAAGATGATGACAGTGAACTTGACGCTCAATGCATCTGGTGGAAATGCAAGAATGTCGCCGATCCTGGGTGGAACAAGGCCGCCAAGGATGCAGAGGAGAAGAACGAGAACGCGTTCGAAGACATGGGGAAGGCGAAGGAGAACATTGGTTTCATCGACACTGAAGAGTACAAGCACTTCCTCGCCAACCTCGTCAATGTCGGGCGTGAGAGTCCCCTGCGGTTGCTTTCCACACCGGCTTGCCTGCCTCATCGGCTGGGTGTGGACCTCACGCTTCGGTTCGGCCCTCAGGAGGTCCCTGAGCAGGTCCACAGACTGATGAGCTCGTAGGGCCCCAAGTCCTTGACCAGCCCCTTGTGGTCCGCCAGCACTGTCTGTGAAAGGCTTGGGGGTGTGCCTGGCCCCTCCTCGCCCCATGGCGGCCATGCTTTCCACCCTGTTTCCAGGGCAGAGAGCTTTCCCTTTCCGGGAAGCAAAAAACTGTCCTTAAGTTTTCACTTTACACCAGGTTTCTAGGGCAGAAACAAACTTGCCGTCCACTCCTTCGGAGCTCCAGCAGCCTACACCAGCTGCTCCCACCTCGCTGCAGGGAGCAGCACACTTGAACCAAAGCGGCGTGGACTCCAATCCTCAGTCAGTCGAAAGTCCGACCCGTGCTCCTTGACCACGAATGAAACGGCACAAGGGTGCTTAGAAAGGATGCATTGTTTGAGCAAGCGCTGAGCGGAAACCCTGGGAACCAAGCAACACATCTGCGCACTGCATTTGACAAAACTCAGGAACTTCCAGTGTGCCTACCCACTCCTCAAGGTTGGTGTGGAGGGAGTCCCAGGGCATCGAGGACCCAGCATGCTCAGATCTGCTTTGCCCGAGGCGCATAAGCGCAGTGGCCATGGACGCCAGTGAAGAAGCCTGTTGCAGGGAGAAATTGCTTAATTCGAGCGTCTTGTATGGATTGGCCACGAAGTCCTGCAGATATCTCCTAATACACCTAAGCTCTAGAATGCATTGGTGCCAGGCTTCCGAAGCCTTGGCAGTCCTACGCGAAGTGCCCGCCACCACATCAGGCAAGCAAGACAAAAGAAGATTCTGGAGTTCATCAAAGCTGCGGTCAACAACAGCCCTAAGACGTGTGGCAGTCTCAGTGGTCGAAGGCAGCATTTCATTCCACAACCCAACTACCCCCTCGCATGGAGGCTGAGGCATAGCATCGAGGAGCGCTTCAGCTTCCGAGATGCAGTCAGAAATGGCTTGTGTGCGTTCCGCGTGATGCTCGAGCTGGCGTTGGACCTGCTGACGCACTCTAGCCGAATCCGGAGCGCATAACATCGTAGTGGGTGCCTTCCATTTTGGGAAGGGTATGGGAAGGGAGGAATGGATGGCTGGAAGCTGGAAACGGAAGTCTACCAAGACTGGTTCATGATCAGTACGAGGAGTTCACAGGTCCAGCAGCCCAGGCCGGGGCAGGCAAGTACCAGATGCTATCAAGCCGACTGGCGGAAGCCGAAGAATAAAAGGTGAAAGCCCGGGTATCTGGATGAAACACACGGAACACGTCTGTAAGACCCATGGAGGCAAGGTGTTGCGCAACACATTCAGCACGATCAATGTAGCTTCCCGCGAAGGTGTCAGGGGCCCGCGAAGTTACAGAGTTTAAGTCCCCCCACAGCATCACCTGCCATTGCTGCCTTACGCTCTTCCTGCGTGAGAAAAGCCTTCAAATTGGTTTCTGCAGCAAGGTTTTCAGGCGCTTGCGCAAACTTGGGCAGGTTCGCCCCGGTGGGACCATATATCCCCACTACACGCAGCCTCCCAACAGCAAACAGGCGCTGATACCCCGACCCCTCTCGTCTCTGCTAACGTCAACCCAATTACTCGCAACAGAGCGGTGCACCGCAATGACGACACCTGCAGCCTGTTGACGAGGTAGCGAACCCTCCTCCCTAGTAGCAGAAGGCGCAGCATGGCTTAACGCTATATAGCCCGCCGAATAGAGACCTTGCAGGGCGATCGCGTGCTGATCCGGCCCCCGCCAGACGGGTTTCGGCCAAAATGCCGATGTCCGCCTTGAGATCCAGGACCCGCTGGCCCCACCACCGACCCCATTGGTGACGGTTTTCCTGCCCGTACCTCTTGTTATTTGGAGAGCCACCACACGGGTGATCTTCCCTGGTCATATCGTGCCCTACGCAGTCAGCGGAAAAATTCCGCAACTCCAGTTTGGTACCGACTTGGCATCCATGGCGGTTGTGACGGAGCAAGAAACTCTCGTCGGGCTCATCGTTATCATCACTGCTGGAGCTTATCGGCGCATCTGGCAGTCCGCGCACCAGGTCCATGTCGCGGGAACAAGTAATGAGGCCTCAAGCTACGGAAGAAAAGGGAAGGAGTAATGGAACGGAGATACAACCAACAGAGAGAACCTCAGGAGAGTGGTGAGCCAAGTAGGAGGTAAGGACCCAGGGGCCGTGAGTGACTTGGGTTTGAACCAAGAGCTGCAACATGTCCGACCCATACGTCTTCCACCGTATTAGCAAAGCCGGAATGAACCAAACAGTGCATCAATTAGACAACCGATGCAAACGCGACGGCGTCAAAAAGGTGAGCTGTAATTGAATGCAGCCAGTGTCAAGTACCTCCCATGCGCCTTGGACGCCCTCACGCCCATTACCCCGATCATGACCCCGTGCAAGGTGCCTACGTGCGCAATTCATGCAAAAAACTAGTAGAACACCCGCAAGACCTCAACATCGTGCATGGCGCACAAGATGTGCGGACAAGCAGTGGATTCTTGATGAAAGAGTACACAAGCTCACCCAACACCTTGACCCAACAGGCCGACTGTGGCAAACAACGATGTGGCAGGACATGGCAGGACGATCCCCATGACACGCTCGGCTCCGCATGTCCTTCAATAGGAAGAAGAGGAGTCACCTTGCTCGCTGCTCAAGACGTACACCAGTGGGGAGCAAAGAAGGCTAAGACCGCCATAATGACAACAAGAAAAGTGAGAGGAAAGGATGGGGGGCCATGAATGAACCAGTTTGGAGCCAGTAGCAGAGGAATCCGATACAGCCGTCAAGAACCGAAAAAATCAGGAAAGCCAGTAGGTAGCAACCAAGAAACGCAGCAAATGGCCAGCATACGCGGAGACAACGGGGCGAGACGTGCGGCCAGTGCCGAGGGAGCGAAGCTCCTGCACCGAGGGCCCACACGAGGGCGACCCAAAGGTGCGCGCCATGTGCCGAGGGAACCGAGTTCCAGCACCGAGGGCGAACACAGGCATCAGATCAAGAGTCTCAAGTAAACAGGGCTGCCGCAGCATTAAGACGACCTCATACGTGGTGCCCAGCAGACAACAAAGCTGCATGGACGCTGTAGATGCGGATGGAAAAGTGATACCCATACTACGTTATCACCATACAGTACGCCCCGTGTGTGCAAACCAGGGGTTGATAATGTTGACCCCTGATTAATAAAACCCCCCCCTCCCCGCCCCCCCCCCCTCAAGGTTGTCAAGGTCGCAGGCCCCCCACAGGATCACAGACCCCCAAATAATCCCGTGAAGCCAAATTGCAGTAAACAGTGGTGCTAGTAGTAGTAGTAGTAGTAGTAGTAGTAGTAGTAGTAGTAGTAGTAGTAGTAGTCGTAGTAGTCGTAGTAGCAGCAGTAGTAGCAGTGGCAGTAGCAGTAGCAGTAGCAGTAGCAGTAGCAGTAGCAGTAGCAGTAGGAGTAGCAGTAGGAGTAGGAGTAGGAGTAGGAGTAGGAGTAGGAGTAGGAGTAGGAGTAGGAGTAGGAGTCGTCGTCGTAGTAGTAGTAGTATTTCATAGTATTCAGTAGTATTTAGTAGTATTTATAGTAGCTTGAAAGAGGACAAGACGCCCTTTAAATGTAGTCTTGCCCCCTTTAAAAGTAGTCTTCGAAGCACTTTTTGAAATTTTAGATCCCCAGACGGTGTTGCCTTTAATCGTGGGGGGTTTTCTGCAAAAAACGATCCTTATTTGGGTGCTGCCTTTAAAGTAGTACAGATTGGGGCTGGAGCCGCCCGCAGGCCGCCTTTAATCGTAGGGGGATTATTAATCCTAGGTCAACATTACCTGTGACGCACTCCTTGTGGAAGTAGTGCATGCACGCCAAACGGAGGAGTGTTTCACCGACCTCAAATGGCTGCAGACAGCTAGTGCAACTCGTGACTGGCAAGAGGCAGTTGTCGCCAAGCAGATACTCCACTCCCCGTAGCTGGGGTGTAAGCTCGCAGTCCATGAGCGTGAGTGGAGAGAGTGTGTGCCAGTGCCGCCCAGGGAATCGAACAAAAAAAGCTTCACATAGTGCCAAGCTGAGCACGG
Source organism: Symbiodinium sp. CCMP2592 (assembly GCA_905221615.1). Lineage (NCBI taxonomy): Eukaryota > Dinophyceae > Suessiales > Symbiodiniaceae > Symbiodinium > Symbiodinium sp. CCMP2592. Next base: position 275,022 of record CAJNDT010006019.1, on the reverse strand, counting down.
AATACTTGCTGTCCTACTCGTATGCAATGGCTTGCCTAATCAGCACAATACTGTCGCGTCGAGTCGTGAATCTACCGAAGGCATCGTGCTGCCGAGGTCTGTAGTGCCTACACTGATAGCAACAATCGTCGCCTTTGTCTGTACGGTTGAGATTTTGGTATGAGACATGGAGCACTCCCGACTGTGGTTCTACGCTCTTTTCCAAAGCTGCCAATAGACTTGGGAAGGGCTGCACGGCACACCTCCCGCAAACATACAATGCATGGAACTAGGGGACTAGAGTCCACAGTAGTGTAAAGCGTACAGAACCTAACTCTTACCGGAGAAGAGGCAACAACGACTAAAAACAAAGCAACTTTCCGGGTGAATGGTTGAGCTGTGTTGTTCCTACGCACGTGTGCCTGCGGGGAGCAATCAGCATGTCAGCAACTCATGCGTCCCGGCATGCACGCTGGGGACCAACTTGCGCGAAAGCCGGGTTCTGCCAGGCTGTCCTGACATGTCTGAACATTTAACCAACTCTTCGATGAGCAATCCGTCTGTCTACCGCGCGCAAACTTCGAGAGCCGCCCTCAGTTTCCATCGACTGCAAAAGCAGCCAGCGGCCACTTGATGTGTAGTGCTAGCTGCTAGGGCAAATACTGGCCGAATGTAAGTGTAGTACCATGCTCCGGCACTCAACCTCAATCAAAGTTGTCAAACTGTGAACCACTCGCATAAGACTATCAATTTGAGCCTGTGAGGGCACGGGGCGCCCTTCGTCCACAGGGATGCATGCAGCCACAGCAACACATGTACCGATGATGGCGCCCAGAATGGGCAAGAGAATGACAACGAGGGTACTTTCGCCCTAGCAGGCGGGAAAGCAGGGAGGGTGGGGGGTGCTCATCGGGACCATGTCCTTTAGTACCGCCCCCGAAATCCACACCCACCCTGAATGCCCCTGGCGAAACAACGGCTAGGCCCGGAACCGATGAGGGCGCAACAAACATGTCAGTTTGATGTGTATGCTCATGTAAAGCGTTTCACTGCGTGTTCTCCGTAGGTCGTACCACGGCTCAAGACTCGCCGTGCCTTTAAGAAGGGACGTCGGTTAGAGGTTTTAAAATTTCAGATTTGCAATGAACAACTTGTGACGGTTCGCACACGCTTCGGTTCGTTCGGTTTGGTTAGGCGGCTCACGTGGTTCCTTATTGGCTTTATAAGGCTGTACTTTATACTTTGTTCATGAGACCCCACATCACAACTTAAGCCTAAGCCGCCTAAGACCCTAAGCCGGAAACCTAAATCCTCGCTCCCAAAAAAAGCAATGTGAGAAGAGTACACTTTGGGTTCCCTCACCATCAAAACGTGCGGCACCGAAAATCTTCACCATGCAGGCCTGCTGGGGCGAGCACGGTATCAAAGCGCACCGAAAACGTGCCATTTCAGGCTGAGCAAGGTAGCAAGAAGAGCAGGTTATGGGTTCCTCACCACCAAGAAGGGCCGGTGCGGAAAACGAATCCATTTTAGGCTGGTGATAGTTTTTGAGGTCCTTCACAACGAATTAGGCGCGGCACCGAAAACCTGTGTTCGTGGTACAGCGCTTGATCTTTCTGGAACGAACGACAAGGAAGCAACGGCAGCAGACGAAGTGACAATCACCACACTCGCACGAAAGCGCAAAAAGAAATTCCTTATCCCCTCCCCACGTCGGTCTGACTGAAGTCATGATCTCAGAGGGAAGCGGGCACACCTGAAAGTGTGACCATCACCACGATCCCGGCAAAGGGAGATTCTTACTGCTGGTGCAGCACACGGCGACGGCTCAGGCTTCATCAACCTTTCCGGCTGCTCCTCCGCAGCGCTGCTGGGGGTGCTGAACTCAGTCTCGATCGCAAACAAGCAGGGAGCGGAGATCCTTCAACGGTTCGCTCCGCTGTGTCTCAGGCGGAGCTGCTGAAGTCTTTCCCGCTCGACCGGGGCTGCAGCATCGAGCTGGAAAACTGTGGTTTGGCAGACTCCACAGTTTCACGATTGAGGCACGGCAACCCACAAGCGAGAACGTAAGCAGCACTTCTCTTGCTCCTGGGGAAAACGGAAGACAAGTTCTCGAGGAACAAAGCTGAAGACGCATCGAGAGCCCTTGCAAGAGCCGCTGCAGAACGCCAGCGGGTAGCACAGCGCATGTCAGAGCACTGGGAGATGCAGGACGGGGAGAACAGCGAAAAAAGGGGTACTGCTTGGGCTTGAAGAGTGGCGAGTGTCTGGAAAGGGGGGACACTGCAGGTGTTACTGTTACTCAGTGGCTAAGTGTGGGATTCACCTTCGTTGTGAGCCCGACTGCACACCCACAGCTTTGGGTTAGCACAAAACCAGGCATGCGAGGCTCTGTGCACAGCTTGGATCGTCAACATAGCACCACCGGCATGCGAGATTGCTGCCATAAGAAGCGATTCGGCGCCAGGTTCCCTAACGACGTAGACGACAGTAGACGGGAGGACGCTGAAGCTTGTGCGAACTCCAACAGCAAAAGCAATGCGAGGCCCAAGAGCAAGAGAGGAGAGCGGAGCCCACTTTAACCAAAACGCCCAGAAGGCTCACGTCGGCCCTCACTTTGCTCTAGCCGCCCTCTGGCCAGGACTATCTTGAAGAGAGGGCTGCAGAACTGTGCCCCAGCGAGCGCCGGGCTGAGAAAAGACGAGCGCCGCGGCGCCGCATGTGCCGCCTTGCTCCGCCTTCCGAGGAAGCCCGGGCCGGCACCTGCAAGACTCTGCCATCCTGCCCAGTGGCGTCCGGGCGGAGAGGGCCAGAAAGCTTTGGAAGGTCGCCGGGAGAAGCCGGGCGAGACGCTTTCACGCGTTTTCGTTTCAGAGGCTTCCTCCGCATGAATCCGAACAAGCTGGTCCAGGCCAAGGGTGTAGCTTTGCGAAAGCGATCGAAAGCGGTAAAAGAGGGAGTAGCCATCTCATATACAATAAATAGCCTTCGGCAAGTGCAGCCAGTAATGCGAGTTGCTAAGTCGCAAAGAAGGGTCTGGGTGCACATCCAGGCTGAGGGAGAGGAGTGATCGAAACTTGAACGGACTCCCTTTTCGAATGGCGAACGTCATCACAGCGGAGCCCTAGAGCCCCAGAGTCCTAGATCGAAGCGCTGCAGCCTCTGGCAGCGGAGATCGCGACGCCACGGCTCTGCGCCGCGCCGGAGGAGCGGATCGCTGCATGGCCGCCCGGCGGGCCATTGAGCCGGGGCAAAGCCGGCGGGTCTCCTCGAGCTTCCGCGATGCCCGGAAAAGGACGACGCGAAACGCGACGGACTAGAACCCCATCCCGGTACAAAGCCACAACGCCATATCCCCGCCTCAGGCAGGTGGACCGGGCGAGAACGGCTCCATGCCAGCGCCTTGAGAATGCAGCCGTGCTCGCTGTTATCACTGTGAACTGCAGGTGGACCATGAACGGAAGGAAAGGTGGCAAGAACTTCCAGCTCACCGCAGAGGAGCACACGAGCCTCTGCGAGAAGTTGGAGGACATGCTGCTGCTTGGCAGGCTTTGGGTGCCTCTTAGCCTAGCGGAAAGCGCCTGACATGATCTTCTTCTGTCCGAGTGCTGGGCTTTGGGCTATGGGCCGAGGTTGGATTGGGGTTGCGAGTTCGACGGCGACCAGGTCGAAGGCTACGGAATAAGTGAAGCCGTACAGCACGGTAATCGATTGCCGAGAGCAAGCTAGACTGTTTGCAGCCTGCGGCTGCCAAAACAGTGTTTGGGCTCTTGTCCTAGTGTGCTTTGCTTGCCGTGATGCCGGTGCACGCAATGCGGAGCTCTTTCTCTTTGGGTGTATCTATTCAAGGGCAGGGACAAGGACAGCTAGACTAGAAGCGATTCGCGATTGGCGGCCCTTACAGACTTACAGCGACACGGGGCGGGGGCTGTCGTCAGGTTCTTGACAGTAGTTCTGGCTTCATTTATCCTCTTAGATGCTTCAGCTGCATTTACAGTCCCGGTGCTCTATAGTGAATTTCGCAACCCTTGAAGCGTGTGCTCTCCTGTGTCGCTCTATTTGTCCTGGCACTAGTCTGCAACTCCTGCTTCTCCATCGGTTCAAGCTCGCAACACAGTTATGTCGCCCTTGCCCTTGTAGCCGAAACGTTCCTTGTGCGAGCGTGAGAGTCGAAACCCAACTTGATGCGAGTTGTTAGGGCGTAAACCCCCAACATTTCTCCGTCAGTGGCTACGCGGATTGTTTCAGCTGTTATGTGAACATCGCAATGCTGCTACTCGTTGCTGTTGCTGTTGTTTTTGTTGTTGCTGCTGCTGCCGAAGCCTCTCGGCTCCCGTGCGGTCAGTCGTAGTACAGTTGCCTTTTTCCTCACTCGCCATGAACACTCCACGGCCTGAGAAGCCCCGCTCCCAAGTCCGCGGAGGGAGCAGTCATTCTGCGCAGATCACTGTCAGCTCCTACAGTAAAGGTGAGGGTTGTCGGTAAGCGAGCCGACAGGAGCGGCGTTCCCTATAGGTCTCGTGAAACAGTATCGTGGCTCGACGCGGGGAATCCAGCCTAGTCGTAAAGCGAAACGCAAGAAGGCGTAGGCGCTCAACCAGGCTCAGCTGCACGGAGCACCGTTTGCCAAATACACACGTTGGGTCATCTAGGGTTCAGTCTCAGGCCCATCGACGCGGCGATTCAAGAAGCACACCGGAGAGGGGACTGGGGAAGGGAGTCAGAAAACAGCCGCGCCTCGAGTCTAGAAACAACGCCGGCGGAGTCAGGAAACGCGAAAACCAGCCTTGGCGGTGTACCTGTGACGACTGCAGACCCTGCTGCGGCAAGGGCGGGAGAGAGGAGGGGGACGAAGACGGGACACAGAGAGAGACAGAGAGAGAGGTGGAGCAAAGCAGTGCGTGTATGCGAGGCATTTCGTTGAGGGGGAAAGAGAAGGAAAGAGAGACGGACCCGAGCTCCGACAACACAAGTCTCGTCTTCCTACCAAGCGTTGTCGGACTTGGCCCGCCTAATTTCCGACTCGACATGCGTTTTCTGAATCGGTGTTTCTGACTCGGCTCCCACCCATGGAACTGGGGCACGTCATCAGTTCGGGATCCCATTGAAAGCAAGGCGCTGGCGTGCTCATAACGGTTCACAATTCCCTTTGTCGGAGTATGGAGCTTATAGGTTCTTTGAGAAAGACCTTTGCATGTCCGAGGCCCAGGAAAGGACATCCCGCGTGATACGATCTCGTGCTATCAGCACGTCTGGGGAGCCGGAGAAGCGGTCACTGCCAACAACGAGGCACACGGTCAGTTCCTCACTCGGACGATGCTCGGAGGCGCTGTTAGCAACATCCCCATGAGAAACACGCGCGGGAGATTTCAGCATGGCAATCAAAACATTCGCGAACATGTGTGGGTCCCTGCACGGCTAAATCTTGCAGGTTGGGTCACACAGGGTCAGGGAAATTGCAAACGTTGGTAGAAGGCCATAACCTGGTGGCAGCCAACAAACGGACGGTCAAGAAACCAGCTCCTCACGTTCAAGGCAAGAGCAGCTCGCAACATCGACTTTGTCCTCCTCAAAAAAAGTCAAGAAACAGGTCCGGGGAAGGGCTGCTTCAGCTTGAGGTCGTGAAATGGAGAAAAGGCAGGCAGCACTTCCCATGACAGGGGGGAGTTCATCATCGCAGGGGTTCCTCTGCTCGGCAGCTCCCACTACCATGATCAACAAGCAATGGAGCATAGCTACCGGAGCAGGGATCCAAAGATCCCCCAATGCGCAAACAGAGTCGGAGCGAGAACCAGCGTGCAACACAAATCGAACAGCCATGCAAAAAGCAGCTCAGGAGCTTTTCCCTTCCGGTCGAACAGGGCAATATCTGATGCTCAAGGATTTGTGGGAACACAGGAGGATTCTCCGGTTTCTTCCGCAATCAGTGACTGCTCTCGAGTGATGTGCTGCATTTGCTTCGCAAAGCGCAGCTGCCCGTAGGGCCTAGCAACAGAAGCAAGCAGAGCGAAAGGCAATGCTTGATGCGCAGTTTCAGGCGGCAGAAAGGCATGCGAACAGGATGGGAGCCACCCCGTCTGCAAGGTGATTCGTTCAATCAAGAATGGAAAGCCACGTGACTTCAGCGTCGAGAATGACGGGGTCTTTTCCCAGCGGCAATGGAGGAACATCTACGGCTGCAGAAGTATTCACAGGACCTGTTTGGGACAGGGCGGGGCTTTGCGCTCACAGGTCAAGCGGGATCTCTGCATATTACGGCAGCCGAGGTCAAGACCCAAATCCATAGCGTAGAACTCGGGAAGGCTGTCCCAAGAGACAGTCCCCCACTAGTTGCATGGAGCGCTCTCAGTGCTGACGTTCACCAACAAATCGCCCACTCACTGAATGAGAAGTCCTAAGCCCGGTAAGAACACCTCTCCTTCAATCATACGTGGCTCCCCAAGCCATCTACTGAATCTAGTGTAAACAGGCAGACCGGCCCCGGCCCCTCTCTCTTAGAGGAGTCATTGCACCAGAAGAAAAACTTTGCGGAGAGGGAAAAAGTTTGGCGGGGACTATCCGGCAGCGACGTATGCCCACTCTACAGGTATTAGTCATTCAGCACAGAGGGTAAGATCCGGGCTTAGCTGCAAACAGGAGCGGCACACATATTCTCGGTGCCCCCTCATGTGATCATGTCGTACCTTGGCATCATCATATCGTAGCATGACTACGAAGCCAAAACTTTGCGACAAGGGCTGGCGGCCAGCAAGACCTGGCTCGTGCTGTGCGCAACCACAGGTCTCTTCCTGAGACACGGCGCTTGGGCATCTGGCGGGTATTCGTCACATGTCAGTGGGTTATCCAGACTAGCTTCACACATCATGTATCAGCTTAGGTGTGTGCTGAGGAGCTACTCCTCCAGAACACGGCAAGTAGAGATGGCGACATCACCGAATCACTGCACTGGCGAGCTCAGTGAACAGCTTCGTTTGCTGACAGAAGATGGCCCTAAGCTTCTCAAGGGTAGGTCGTTCCAACAGCAAGGGGGTCCGTCCTTTGATGATGACAGCGTCGATAATGATGCCACGTGCGCCACCCACTCCGCAAGCGATCTTCACGGCCTCCAAACCGGAAGGAGCGAAAGCATCAACTTGTTCTTGAGCTGCTCAAGGGTGTCCATGCCAATGAGCGCCTGGCCACATCCCACCCCATAGCCGGGTGATGAGACAAGCCCTGCAGCTAGCACCTGAGCTGCAAGGTCCTGGGTGCTTCGAAGGTGACAACCTGGGCGAGCGAGACATCTTGCTCGATCAGCTGCGCTTCGACAACACCCGTCGTTGAAGAATGCGGTGGTCTCGAAGCTGAGCTTGAAAACACCGACCGGGGTTCTCACTCCCGCCCAGCGACCAATCCTTCCACGCCCACGACACTTAGTACGATGTTTGAGCTCCTCGATATCTATGCAAAAAGACTTCTTGCTGTTCTGCGCAGACTCAAACTTGCGGTCCTTTCGCATCTTGCTTCTGCAGCCGCATCTTCCGGAATGGCATCGCCAGGAAGGCTTCGACGTCGGCAAAGTCGTCAAGACACCCGCCGCTCTCCACGGTCTCCGTGAACTCCACAGGTGGCCCTTGTGCCGGACTTGTACAGTGGAAGGCACGGTAACTGCTTCAAACTCAAGTTTGACCTGAGCTTTGGCCTTGACGACCGCCTTCTGCCCTTCCCTGAAGCTTTGTTATGCTAGTGAGAGAAGAGTGTGCTGCTCTGATGGGTACGAAGAGGGTTGAGATGATGCTCACTTGTTTGTCTCCGACCTCTGCTCGAGGCGCGAAGTCCCACGGGATCGAAGGCGCAAGCTTTGCTGTTGTACCTCCTGAAGTACACGTGCTTGCAGAAGAGGTACACATTGCAACGCGTGCGGGCCTGGAGCATCAACCTTGACCGCGCAAAATCTGCCGGTCTCTGCTGTGTGCGTGAGACAACGGAACTGCTGCAGTCGGGGATTGACCGCGCCCAGAAGCTTCTGCATGACCCCCTTGGTGCCAGCAACTGGCTGACCAAATATCGTGCATGTATCCAGGAAGATTGAGTGTAAAGCTGTGCTCCTGACAGCATCCTCTGGGCTTTGCAACGCAGCAAATCTGACCCCAGCTAGCTGAGCTTCCGTGTTTGTCGTTGACTCCAGGGACTCCAGATGGAGCGCTGGTTTTGCTGATGCCTCGACAGGGAAGACGCAGGCAGGATACATCCTGGCTTGTACTGATAGCGAGCTTTCCCAAGATCATGCCAAATACTGGTCACCTTTCTGTTGGCGGTCATACAAGATGTCACATGTAGTCGCATCCACGCTGGCAAGTGCGACCCGGAGATTTGTTACTGCAAGTGGCATCTCCGAAAGGATGAGACGAGCTTGATGGTGTCGGAAGCAAAGATGCAGCAGAGTTCCGGTAAGCAGTCGTGACCAGGTAACGTTCGGCCGCTACTGCTACTTGCTTTAGGCAGCTCTTTGCCGCAATCTTGTGTCTCTCAGATCAAGTTTTCTGTTTTGCTTAGTACAAGTAACTTAACCTCTGCCACTACTGGCGACGCCACGGCACCCGAGCAGCGAGTCGGTGACACCTCTTCGCCTACTACCTCAGTGAGCCTCGAGCGCCTGCTGGGCCGTCTGCAAGCAGAAGGCTCAGAAGGGTACCCCGATGAAGTTGAACGTTTTCGAGGAGAGCTTCGGCGCCCTTCACTGTCCGCAGGCCATGACAGGCGTCAAAGCGCCGCCTTGACGACTCTGATTCAGCGACTTCGAGCTCGCAGATTTCCACTGCTCCCAAGCTTCTGTGCTCCAAAACCGACCGCGCCTTACCCTTCTACACAGCTCCCAGAAGGAGTGACCAGCTTGGCTCAGTGAGCAATTTTGTCTCAGCTCAGCCGAGCTCGTGGAGCTCTCCAAGTCCGACCGCGAAATCAGCAGCAACCTTAATGTCTTCATCCTGTCCTTTACTGCACCGCCGCCAAATTGCAAGACTGGCCGAAGTACATCGCGGCCACCGGCTACAGGTACTACGAGGGCAGCTAGAAGTTCGTGTCTTTTTGTTGCTGACGCCAACTGGACAACGCATCTCATCATCGGTGAGATGTGTGCATATGAAGGGTTTTTCTTTATAACCTCCTCTTTCTACGAAAGTGAAAGGAGTGTCAATATTGGTTAGGAACTTTCGGCCTGGGGAAAGGGCCGCACTGATGCCCAAGGCTTGGCAGATGTGTCACTGTAAGCTCTTACGTCTGACATCTGCTTCAACTCTTACGCCAAGCTCGATGAACACTCGGTGCTGCCGAAGTTTTACGCCGAGCACAAATGTTGGAAGTCACAGCTGGCACCACAAGGAGCTTCCTGAGATGGTTTCGAAGAATCCAGGAGCCGCGCAGCGGGAATTGGCCGTTCATGGAGTACTCTCAAAAAGCCACTCAGCCAAGTTCTCCGAGCAATCAAGTCCGCGCATCGACTTCCGACGTATTGGACTCCTCAAGAACCCTGGTCACAAGAATTCCGCGTTCGTTTTGCTGTATGCAGATTTACAGCGGCAAGGCTGGCCAAACGTCCTAGCTGGGTTTCCTCACCTTCGAACGGCTCTCGTTCTCAGTTCTCAGCAGCATGGCGACTGGGGCGGGACGCCTTCATCAGCGACGGCGCCACAGGATCAGAAACTTTGCTCACTACATCTCAATAGTGTCTGCGCTGCCTGGACAGGAGCGCTGAGGCCACGCCATGCGGCCGGGGTCGCAATTCTTTGTCTCAGTGTCCAAGGCACTCGAGGTGGGGTCAGCGAGACTTCAGGAACTGGGTGTCATGCCGGCAGAAGTCATGGAGGAGCAAGGCAGTTAACAGTAGGCCGAACGTGTCAACAGACAACCTGCTTGGGGGCAATGACGGTGGCCGACGGTGGAGACATTCCCCAAGGTCATTGCACGCGGTACGATGTGGCAGCCGTACGATTCGGGCCTCCTGCCAGGCGTCAAAGGGTTTGATACCAAAGAGAAGCGCTTTCAAATTGCAAACTCGCAACTGGTAGAAAAGATGAAGACATTTGTAGCTTGCCAAATGGAAGACTCGGGTAGCATTGTAGAATGCCACTGTATCTACCACGAGACCTTTGTATTCAGCAGTCTCTGGAAGACGTGGAGGAGACTTTCTCTTCTCTTATCAATTGTGACGTCTGCGGAGCAATGCTATGTGGAACGGGAGCTCTTCGCTGCCATGTTCATACACATCACCCTGAGAAAGTTTGCGGCTCCAGAAAGGCATTCAAGTAGGAAGAGCCGATTTGTCAGGCTTGTGGGACGACTTCACGTTTCTACCTTAGACGTCACGCCTGACGTTGAGAAGACCACTTGTCCAAAACTATCCCTTCGCCAGCATGCTCATTTCTATGACCCCCTGGCCTCTGCAGCAGCAACACGCTGGTCTATGTGGATGTGAAGAAAGCGGTGGCCGAGGCTGTCAGGTTCTACAGGTCGACCAACAACGTCACCCTGACATGGTTCCTCCTGCAAGCTTTCTTGGTGTGAACCTAAACACCGGCAAGCGAGACAACGCATCGGGTGAGAAAAGTGAGTCAACACGCGCTCCAACATCCAAAATATTTTGAGCTCGCAGTTTCAGCCCATCGCTCCAATTTCAGTCGGGCCCTCATTACCGAGTTCAAACGATTGAACACTGCAAATCGATACAACGGGTGCACCGCCGGGAGCGGGATTATCAACAGGAGCCAGCAACTTGAAAGCCTGAGTCCCCGGTTCCCTCCAGCAGATTGAAAATCCTGCCACTACCCTGAGTCTCAGCTCAGGTCTGCAGCAGAGTGCTATGCCACTACACTCGCACCGTCAGTTAGCATCTTCCTTTCTGCAGTGGGCCGCCAAAGTCAGGATGGAGGGCATATTGCTGTTTGTACGTGTTCAGGCTGCTGATTCACACCGTCAGAGGCAGATGCAAACCGAACGACGAGTGTTACGACCATAATCTCTGCTGCCGTCTTCTGCTTTGGCCGCTTCAGAGTCTTTATAAGAGGAAGCTACCCTGATGCTTGAATGGCTGAACCCACGTAGTTGGATTGTTCTGCTATCCGGAAGCCTCACGAGTTTTCACGAATTTGCCACTTGCCGCCTTCGGGAACGGATACGGTGGCACTTTCCAAACATGGTGTGTTCGGCTTCATGCCCTCGATCTCTTCGCCAGCTGGGCGATGGCGAAATGTCTGGCGGCAGAAGAAGCTTGCACTGAAGTGGGCACGGTTCGGCCTGTTGGACAGCAAGCAGAAGACTGAGCGGACCTGGGCAAAGCTGTTGGACCTGTCAGCCTCGCTTTCTTCATGCTCAGTGCATGGAGTGCGCACAGCTTGAGGTCTGGCCTCCTGACTTTGGCACGTAAGCAGTGGCTTCTGAGGATGCCTCTACGTGACCAACCTGTGCATCGCTGCTCTTAACTGCCTTGAAGGTTGGGTTGAAATGCACTCCGGCTGCAAATTGTTGCAGTCGCCGACCTTCGACTGCACAATGCCATATTGCAAGCCAGGTATCAAGCTTCACGCAACGTCTTGACCAGTCTTTGCGTGATGTGTTGCCAGCGAAACCATGTACGAAGGTTTCCTGTGTGAACCATGGGATCGTAGGCCTCTCGTCTATTACGGAAACCTCTGGAACGCCAACGGGTGTAACCCAAACGGGTTTGCCAGAGATTGTGCCTGGCATTTCCAGACAGGTCTCCTACAGGAGATATTGGACAGCATCGTACTTACACCCGTAGGTGGGTATGATTACGAACGTACCGTTCTTAACTTCTCGAACGTTACACGCCTCTCCCTAGAGTCCTAGAGGTTAGCTTTCACATCATCAGCAAGATGTATAAGATTGGAAGATGGATCCTGATGCTTGTCGTGGTCATGCCACAGAATTCGTCCCCCTGGACGCAGTTGTTAGTAAAGGACTGGCCAAGTATTCCCCTGCGGAAATCGGGGCAGCCGTCCTTCTCAACACAAAGAAGCGATTTGTCGCGCACAGGGAATACATCTCGAAAGATGGCACTAGCAAGACGACAAGGCCCGGTTTTTTCTCTGAGTCGGCAAAGAGTGGGGACCTAATCTATGGGGACGTACGAAGTTACTGCATTGACCTGCCAACCGACGCTGCATCCTGCGACCCCTGGAGCACCGACATTCGTTTTCTGGTCAGAAGTCATTTCCTGGTTTGGACGACGTTGAGGGCCCTAAACGGACTGAGTACATTATAGTTTAACAATTTCTGACTGAATGAAGGTCCGTCTACAAAAACGCATCAAAGGAGCTGCTGATGTGATTGCTGCGGGCAAAACCAACGGACGACAGCGAAAGATCGGGAACGGCCCGAGATGGCTGCTGCTCCGCCCGCGCTGCCTCTACCTTCTTTCATCTTCTGGAGGCCCCCAAGAATCTGCAGATGGTTTCCACAGCCGCCGCTAAACGCAGAAGAGCCAGCCAAGGCCGGCTTCAGCCTGGAATGTGTGGCAGATGCCTGCGACGACCTTGATGGCGACCCTGTAGACGATAGCCTGATAGCATTCAACTTTTCCTGTTCATGCCGCGTGCCCAAAGGATACTACCTTGGCGACGGTGATGGCAGCCGAACATCCTGAGCCGTGAATGTGAACCGCCTCCCTGCCAGCAAGAGCTTTGCATGGTCGCAACAGATGATACTATCTTCTTGCACCGGGACCCTAAACGCGGCAGGGAGACACTTAGCGACTGGACGAGACCTTCCCAAAGCATGGTATCCCAAGGAACTGTGCCAGGGATTTCACCCCTCGCCTCTGAAGTGACTGGTCTTGCATACGATTTGTACAACAGCAAAGCTCGAGCCGAGCCATCCAGGAAACGCTAAAGCGAAACTGTCTGCAAAACCTGGAGTTGTTGACAAACCCTTACGCCAGCCCACGAGCCGTACACGGTTTGTTGGGAGTTTCGGAGTGGCTCAGCTTGTTGCAGCGGGGTTGCTTCAGTATATATGATGGAGTGCACCAGTTCGCAACAGAAGTCGGAGTTCGAGGTCCAGCATGTTTCCTAGATTGCACTCAATGAGCTTTTTGACTGCCTGTCCTGTTGTTGGCTCCCCTGCTTATTGCCAACCTAGAACGGCTGCCGCTGAACATCCTCACAGCAACAGAGGCTTGCCCGGAGTCCGGTTTTGTTGTGCCTGCAGTTGCACCGCAGAGGAAAGCTCTGAAGTGTGCCTCATGGCTGATAGGCGGGGGGGGGGGCGACTACGTGCTTTTCACTTCCATGCCGGATGATCCATGTGAGATACCTCGGCTCGGAAACCCGAGACGACTCAGACACACCGAGCTGGATTTTGTCAACATCGTTTGCTCCAAAGCGAAGTGGCCTGCACATTCAGGGGTGCTTGACATGCATGGGCTATTGCTTGGACTAGAATGACTAGAAGGGATTGCCTGCCAGTGGAAGTACCATCACTCGAAGGAGCCTTTCCTTGTGGATGCCAAGGTTATGGTAGGAGCTTCGGCCAAGGGCCGCAACACATCCGAAGAGCATCAAACGTCACTGAGGTCTTTTGCTTAGTACACGTTGGCTGCAAACATTCGCGCTCGGCTCGTCTACATCCCCAGTGCATCCCGTGGAAAAAGGTTGCGCCAGAACGCGGGCCGATGCCTCTTTGACCAGCTGCAGGAGAAGCTGTGGCGCTTTCTTGAGCCGTGAGCTTCCACAATCGTGATGACTCCCTGGCTGGCCTGGCTTGCTGGCCGGAAATGGCTGCATGCTCCCTTCTTGGATATTGGCGGCGAAATTGGGTCACACTTCGCCAGTGCGGCGGTGTGGGTTCTGGAGTGGGTTCCACTGTCCACTGTCGCACACGGTGGGGTTCTGGAAAGCAAGACAAGAGCTCGGCATTGGAATCCATTGCCGCGCGTTTTTCTTGAAGTCTACCTTGCAGTGGCATCATACCTTTCTGAAAAGACCGACGGCTCGCATGCAGGCAAATAAGTTCTTGGCTCACCCGAGAACTAGATCACTGCAAAGTTCACGTGAGGACTTACTCCCAGGGAGGTACTCCCGAACGAGTTCCCGAACATGAGCCCAGTCCGATTTCCCGCACCAACATTGTCAAATCTCGCAGCTGGTAGCGGCTTTTAGGAGGAGCATGCTGGATGCTGAGTGAAGCATTGTCGCGAAGCAAAGTGTTGAGTTGCTGCCCGAACTAGAGTAATTAGAGCCTGCCAAACAGAGCCGCCATGGAGTCGTGCACTCGCACGGCGAGGAAGACTTTCACTCCCACAGATCGTCTCTTGCTGCGTGTGAATGAAATGTTGTTGTTGCGGTCGTCGTTCGAATGTCGCCACGCAGTGGTCACTGCGTGGCGTTGGTGCTGGTGGTGTCGGGTAGGGGCGGGTGTTGCTGTTGTCGTTCTCGTTGTCGCTGCTGCTGTTGCAATTGTTGCTGCTTGCTAGTGCTCTTAGCAGTGTGCATGGTTTTACTATTCATAACCTGTCCTTCTTACTCTTCCAAGTGTCCATGGCGTTACACCGAAACCATCCTGCAACCCAAACCCTTTCGCTACGTGTGGTGGTAAATGATTCCTCCGAGGTGTTGGGACGGCAATACCCTCTGGGACAAAAGGGGACATATTTCGTCGTTGTGCTGGTGGGCTACTGCCGACCCTCTGAAAAGGTTTCGTGGTGATGTCGACTATTACAAAATTCCGTGGGTGCACATATGATACCATTGGTGTTCTGCTGGCATGGATGTTCTGCCCTCCTGATGCCGACAAACAGGAAGACCACTGCCACGAGCTTTCGTGAACGCTTTCGGAGCCGACCCGCGGCGCAGCCCGAAACTCTTAGGTGCCAGGCCTCAGTGGGCTTCGGAGTTTTTGCAACGCAGGTCCTTTGCACCTGCGGCCGAGGATTCATGCTTTGGGAGGGCGTGGTTCCCAGCGCACAAGTCAGGGGAGACGTGTACCGAAATCGTGAAGAGTGGGAGGCGAGCTCGGGGACAGTATAGCAGCATAGCTTCTCCGGTATTCCAACACGAGCAGGCGGCCTGGGCATCCGAGCAACAGCGAATGCGGGCATTGGCCGAGCAGGTTCGACGCGACGTTTGCTTGAATGGCTCGGAGAACTCTAAGTTTAGCGGCTTGGCCTAAGGCCCGAGAGGAGTACGACTCCGGCCAGCAAGCTCCTGGAGTGGCAAGCGGTCAGCTGATGGCCCACCTGAGTTGCCGCCTCGCCTGACACGGAGCGAGACTTGATTTTCAGAGCGCAGCAAAGCTCAGGTTTTCTGGCTGGCACGGAGCTGAAAGCTCCCGCCTACTTCGCTTTCCAGAAGGCCAAAGGAAGCAGAAGGGCCGCGAAGCGAAAGGCCTTGCGCACGGCCGCCACGCAAGAGCGACGCGCAGGCGGAGGAGCGGCTTGCGCCTCGGGTCGGCGAGGCGAGGGCTGCGAGGGCTGCACGAGGGAGGGACCGGAGGGACCGGGGTGGCGTTGTGCGGCACTGCTCGCGGAGGACCTCCTGGCAGCGCTCGGCGCAGGGTTGGTCCTTTTGGAGCAGGTGGTTGCTGATGGTCTCGGTGTGAACAACCTGAAGGTGACCCTAAGGCAGGGCTTTTATCTGAATCTGAAGCGGCAAGATATAGGATTTTGGAATCATGCGCTTGCTTCAGCGCTGGCAGGTCGCTGTCCTCCGAAACCCTGCAGATCGCCCTGCGCAGGGGAACCATCTTTCAGCAGAAGACCTGGAATCACAGGCACGTGGGCCGTCTGTGTCATGTCGCAGGAGCTGGGCCGCCAAGCCACCAAAGCCACCAATTCCAGCTTCAGGCAAAACTTGGTAACGGGTGTGGACTACGTGCTTGAAGTTCCGGCCGGAGGACGCGTAACGAAAGAAGTGCCCCTTCCTTCGGACGAAATTCGCATGTCTCCCTTGTTTTCGATGGACATGGAAGGGGCTGTCTTGTGGCTAAGGCTTGGTTTTTCCCTGAACTTCACCTGTCCGCCACCACGCAGTGATGAAATGCATGTAACCGAGTTCTATTTTGACGTGGAGCGTGTTCTTGGAAGTCAAGCTCTCATTTGGGATCACATGCAAGCCGTGTTTCACAAGTAGGCCCTGGTGGCCCGTACCGTCCAGAGCTTCACTGCCATGATTGTGGCAGTCCTTAGGTTTTCACCATGCCCCGGTGAAGCAGCCGGTGCAGCATGTGCAAGCTGGCCTTTGGCACAAAAGCGCGGCAGCAAGAAGTGAAGCGGATGGCGAAGCATGCTGCTGCGAGCTGCTGCACGTGCCCGTGAAGGGGTGGGGTTCGGAAAGTCGAGAGAGGACAGGCAGGTCTCCTTGGGTGTTTGTTGCGCTGCGCTCTTCTCGAGCTGCGGCAGCCGCGGATCCTTCGCCTTTCTCGGCAGCGCGGGTTTGGACGTCTTAGTGACCCGTAAGCTGCCGTCCCGAATGGCGACGTCCGCCGGTGTCCGGAGGTGCCAGCAGGCCGCACGCTTTGGGCCCGCTTGGGCGGGGCCCAGCTTCCAGAGACGCGTCGCTCTGGCTTTGCTTCCAGGGGCTGGCAGCCCTTGCTGGCGCCTGCTTTGCTGTGCCCCAGAAGAGAGTTTCAGCAGAAGGCCCTATGGTCCAGAAGACGCGAACGCTTTTGGCTTTGCCGCTTTGCCTTTCGCCTGGTCGGCTCAGGCCCTCCACTCGACGACAAGTCAGCTGCGAATCTCAGGCTGGAGCCAAAAACACTTTCAAAGTCGCTGCCACACTGCGCTCCGAGACTGCGCTCCGAGACTGCGCTCCGCTCCGAGGCCCTTCCATCTCTCGTCTTGGCAGGAGCCCCACGCAGGACCGCTCCGGCCCGGCTGTCCCGGCCCGGCTCCCCGGCTCCAACTTCCTTTCTTAAGCGCGCCTCTTTCTGCAGGACTGGTGAAGGAGAGACAGGCCTCCTGCCTCTTCTGAGACTCGACTCCTGCTTGGCATCTTTTGGGAGGTCAACAAGTTCCTCAACCCAATTGCGGTTCATTGGCCTCTCTTCAACTTCCTGAACCCTGCCTGGAGCTTGGGACGGTGCACAAGCTACTGGCATCGCAAGACATTGGAGGATGAACTTGTCATGGGCCACATCATCCTAAATGACTCCAAGAAGGCACAACAGCTCTGGGGTCGGAGGGGAAGAACCGAAACGATGCCAGAGCCCGCGGCGCCCGTGCAGTGCAGCTTGCAGCGGCTGGTAGCGGCTGGTAGCGGGTCGCAGGGAGTTCCTCCGGTGCCATGGTTGGGCCACCAAAAGCGCCTAAGGCGCGACCACCACCCGGTGGTGGAAGGCCGCGCTTAACGGGGCCTCCTTTCCGCCAGCTTTCCGCATCCTCCCTACACCCTGCAGGAGCGGGAAGGGCGCTGATCCCAGCGCGAACGGCGCAGGCCCTGAGGATCCACCGCAGGAGGCCGGAGACGCCAGCGTCAGAGGGCTCCGAGAGATCTTCTTCTTAGCTGTCACCAGCCGTGGGATGGCCGGCTCTCTACAGGATCGCAGGGAGAAGCAGGACGCTTTCTTCGACAGCTTGCCACAGGAGCTAAGAAGCGGGGGGTGTTGACGGGAGCCGTGCTCCGCGCTGCGGCTCCCTGCTTTTCAGCAGCGCAGAGGATCACCTCACCAACCCGGAGCTGGACCTGCGTGACTTGTTGGTCGAGGCTTTGAAGGTCCAGCTGCCCAGCATTGCCCAGCATTGCCCCCAGCCCTGCAATCCGTGCACTTCCCCACGTCTTGTGACTTTGCCAGGGCAAGGAGATCGCCGGGCCCTTGCTGCAGAGATTGCTCGGCGGAGGCTCAGCTTCCAGGCCAGAGTCTTCTAAGGCGAAGCTGTCTCCCATCGCCTCGGATCGGGAGTTTTGCCGGTGGCCAAGCTCGCAGCTGCTGCGCTACACGCTTCCTTTTTCACTGGTGGGGGGGGCGCGGGGCGCGGAGGCCGCAGAAAGGCGATGCTCGAATGGCCGCGTGGGATCCGACTCACCGCTTGGATCGAGAATCGCATCGGAGCAGAGGCCAAGACGTGCCAAGACGCTGACTCGGTGACTCGGTGACTTGCGAGCAGGTGGAAGTGGTGCATGGCGCCTTCGGATCGGAGGTGGGGTAAACGCCCAGAGCAGTATAGCTTCAAAAGTGGCCCGTCTTGCGACTGCGAAGCTTTCAGGTGGGAGTGCGCTTACTCAACCACGACCACGGGGCCATGGGCATGGAGGAAGATTCAGAAGCCTTCCTGTCAAGCCTACCGCCGGACGACTTCACGCAAGAAGAGAACATCTTGCGAGAAAAGCTGTTCGAAGCCTGGCGAGACTTGACATCCAGCGACCAGCGCAGCTCAGCGGGTAGTAGCACCACACTGGCAGAGACTTCTCAGTGGCTTTGGGTTTGTTTTGCTGCAATTTGGCTGCAGCTTGCTTAGCGCTTGCTCAGTGTCAGGCGAGGTGAGCTTGCTGTACTTGGCCGAGCATCCCAAGGCCGGTGGGCTTATAAGCCACCTTTACCTGCGCGAAGGGTGCTGCGCAGTGCTGAGGTGAAGAGGGCTCTGGGCTTTCTGCCGGCGAAGATGCTGCGGACTTGGATCGAGGCGCGCCTGGGCGCGGAGATGCAGCTCACGGAGAACGACGACAAGGAGCTCTGCTGCGAGTTCCTCAACGCCCCTCGGCAGCGAAGCCAAGCGGCCAAGCCGAAGTTGCCGCATCCCCGCCCCGCGGCCCCCCCGCCGAAAGCCGAGGTCGCAGCAGAGGAGCTCGGAGAGGCCCAGCCTCAGCGACGGAGAGAGAGAGAGAGAAGAGAGAGCGCGGAGAGCATCTCTGTCTCGCTCCGAAGAGTGTAACCGACTGTTGCCGTTTTGATTTGCTGTTTCTGCCTTCCTGCTACCTGCGTGATTGCCTGGATGCTGCATTTTTCCACTGGTCACAGCAACTTCCGGGTTTGACTCGGGGCAGCACCTGCTACTGCACGTGTTCTGCTTCAGCCAGGAACAGAAAAAGCATGCCTATGTTTCCCAGTGTGGTTTTCGGTTATTACTCTACAAACTCATCAATACTGAGCGAATCGACCTTGATGGTACAAAGTTTCAAAAACTGCTGTAGCGCCCTATGATTATCGTTCCAATTCAATGGTGTTTGGTGTTGTAGGTTTGTTGTGGTTTGTTTAGTTCGGTTTCAGAGCCCACCAGTGGCCATCAGACCCGGTGCACCGAAGCGGATGCCCGCATCCGCACTGCATCCGCATGCCAGGAAAGAGAGACAGAGAGAGAGAGAGAGAGTATACATACATACATATACATATACATATATATATATATATATACACATTATAGCATCTTGCCGTACCAGTCGGGGGTGCATACACATGTGGAAGTATGTGTAACTGCATTAGACTATACGCAGCCGATCCCTTCTGCTTTTGAGCACACCACAGGTTCAAAGAGATAGCACTTCCGAACTACCACACGCGAACTTGTTGCTATCGAGAAATGCGGCTGAACGGGGGTCATGTTTTTCCTCCATTTTGTTGGTAAACTTTTTGCATGTAAGAAATTGTGGTTGATATCAACAGGCATTTGCTAACGTCACTGGTTGACCTCCCGCATTGTTGGTCGTGTCTTATATGCCAGTCCGGGGCTAACCGGGTCCTTTCCATTATGGAACCGGGTCCTAGGACTTATTATGTTGATGTGACATGGAATGTAGCAAGACATGTGTTCTTGTGGCTCAATGGAAAACATGCTGGACATGTGAAAACTTGTGTTCTTGCGGCTCAATGGAAAAACAAGACCTGAAAACTTGGTCTCTTCCAAATGGAGATGCATACCTGAAAAACTGTGTTCTTGTCGCTCTATATGGAAGAACCGAGATGCTGGACATGTATAAAAAGATGTGTGCTTGTGGCTCGATAGAAAAATCAATGCCTGAAACTTGGTTTGATCGAAATGTCCATACTGACATAATTGCCTGTCCCAAGTTTTGTAATTCACATGGAAATTAAAGTTGCCAAAAAATTTGAAAATACGTTTATGCCGAACAAACCAAACAAATGTAACTTGGTGTTCTTGTGGCTCAACGGAAACAAAAAGCTTGAGATTTTGTGTTCTGAAACCCTAAAGTCAGCTGTTTGTACGATTCACAACGACTTGAAAATTAGCATGTTCATGATTAAACATGAAGGGAATCTGAACTTTCGTAACGTCCAGCCCATGCCCTAAACCCTGAACCCTAAACTCTAAACCCACCCAGGATCGCTACAGACCTTGCCAGGCTTTGTCCGAGTGTGAGTGTCAAAAAAACCCACCCAACCCCCAAACCCGCCCACCCATTCAAGCCCAGAAGCTGCAGGTAGGAAGGGGCACACAGGTAGGTAGAGAGGTATAGTTAGGTAGGCAAGTAGGTATGGATAAGTAGATAGGCAGGAGGGAAGGTACTTGTAGGTGTAGGTGCGTCGGCAGGCTTCCAGGTCGGTAGGTAGGTAGATAGATAGCTAGGTAGGCGGGCATGTAGGTAAGGAGGCATTATGAGGAAAGAGGTTTAAAACCCCTAAACCCCTAACCCCTAAACCCCTAAACCCTGAACCCTAAATCCAAAACCCGAAACCCTAAACTAACCTTCAACCCTAAACCCTAAAAGGTAGCAGGCAAAAGTAGTTGTAGGCATTCGTGCAGGCCCTGTCAGGATGTCAGGTGGCCACATCAGGAGTACAGGGGCGTACCAGCGCCAAGGCCTGAGTGGGCCGCGGGATGAACCCCGAATAGGGGTGAGCTTGGACCCCGAACAGGGGTCGTCGGAGCCCCCTACAGGGGCGTACCCGCACCAAGGCCGAATGGGGCTGCGGGATGAACCCCGAAAAGGGGTGAGCCTGGACCCCGAACAGGGGTCGTGAGAACCCCGTGCAGGGCCCCCAACAGGGGTGAGCTTGGACCCCGAACAGGGGTCGTTAGAGCGGGCGTACCGATGAACCCCGAAAAAGGGGTGAGCCTGGACCCCGAACAGGGGTCGTGAGAACCCCACGCAGGGGTGTGGATGAACCCCGAACAGGGGTGAGGATGAACCCCGAGCAGGGGTGAGCCGGACCCTCAAAGACAGATGCAGAGAGAGAGAGAGAGAGAGACACAGCGAAAGTAATTAACGAAGCAAGGAAGGAAGCAAGGAAGGAAGGAAGCAGGGAAGGAAGAAGGAATGATCAAGATGAGGGTGTGACTGTAGATGCGAGGAATGAGCAGGCAGCAAGGAGTGATAAGGAAAGTCATGCATGGCATCAGTATCCCTCTGCTCACTTTCAGTCTGTCAGCGGCCACCAGGCTGAGACAGTCTGCGCATCGAGATCCTCGAAGAGCCCCGGCCTAAGCCACACGGCATTCCAAGACTTGACGGCTGCACCATGGGTTGCTTCCAAGCTCAACATGTTGGACTGCAGCAGCCTTTCAGCTCAAGATTCAACGCGATCGAACCGTTTTTGTCTGAGCGAGTGTACTCCGACTGAGGCGATTGTCCTGATGCAAACAAGGCAGTATTATTGACATGCGCATACACGCAGATCGTCAAAGACAAGACTAGGAAAGAAGTGCCCCAGTTCGACGTACTGCCACGGAATTGCAGCAATGGATCGAACTGATTTTGGCAGGCTTCATGGACCTGAAGGAAGTGACGATGACGATCGAACGAGTTCTTATTATTCGGATGATAGCGATGGTTCCGCTGCCGATGCCACTACGCAAATGGAAGGAAACATGTTTACGAGAGAAGAATTCCATCGAATCTGCATCGACCTGGTGCTGGGATGTGTCATGATGAACTTGTCAATAGGATGGCAAATGGAGCGGGCTTTGAACGATCGGCAACTACGAAGTTTGCTACAGCACTTCGAAACCAGGCACAACAGACGCGGATCCTCTGCAGGTGATATTGTGGAAGCAGGTGTACAGGAACGGATTCCAACAATACAGAAAGTACGCATGGTTCGACAATGCGACGTACTCCAAGGAAAGTTGCAAATGGAAGTGAACCCGGTAGATGCAGAGAGATTGCGGGGCTTGGTTGAGCAGCCTCCCGGCTGGGATTGGGATTTGCCTGATCGAGGAACCATGGAAAGGCTTTGCGAGGGCATTCTGGCCAACTCGTTTGAGTTTGAACGGATTCCAGTGACGGACGCTAGACGGATGGCAGTTCAATACTGCGAGGTCATCCGTCCACTGTTCGCTGAGACTCCTGTCAATGGCGTTGCTGGGCATGCGGGACACGTACAGAGATCAGCTTTGGTTTCTGCTTCGCAGGCATGGAAGAGTCCTCAACGTATAGACGGACTGTACGTATACGCAGTCTCAGAAAATTGAAAGGGACTGATGTACGGATACACAGTCTCACAATAAACCAGCAATGGCGAGAAAAAACGTGTCACTTGCTTAACAAATTGCTTGACGTGCCTTACTAAATTGCTGGACCTAAACCCTGAACTCGTCGACCTGAGGTCAAGCCTTCTTCATGCCAAATTCGCTGGCAAGATCGACATTGTGTTTGGAGGCTCGTCCGGTAAAGCCTGCTCATGTTTGCATAAACCCTAAACCCTAAACATCCGGCCGGTACCACTACAAGATTGCGCGCCCGGCACGCGTACGCCTGTGCGCCCGGAGCGCGTTCGCCTCAACTCCCGGCGCGCACACCTGTACACGTTGCAAACAGACTAAAGAATTGTATTATCACGCCCGGCACGCCCGGCGCGCACCCGCTGCACGCCCGGCGCGCGCCCGCTGCACACCCGGCGCGCGCCGGTGCGCACCCGGCGCGCGTACCCTGGGTATATTTGGTTTTGGGTGGTAAACGACCGCCACACGTACTCCTGCGCGCCCGTCGCAACCCGCCGCGCGCACATCCGTAAATTATGTTGCAAGCATACTGGGAAGAACCGTGGCTTTGTAAGTGTTTATATAGATTGCAAGCATGTTGTTAAATAGCTTGCAACCCGGTTGTATCTATATTGCAAATCACTTATAAGTGTGATAAACAAATACAACTGTTAAGAGACTTAGCTAAGTGTTTACATAAGTGGTGTAAGTATGTTAAACATTTACAAAGGTTAGGGGGTTTAGCTAAAGTTTAGCTAAGTTAACATAACTTTTTGAAGTACAGTTCTTATATAGGGAAATGACTATGTTAGGCACGTAAATGACTTGTGTTTCAAGGGTGTTTCGTGTATACAGGGGGGGGGGGGCAGGGCGGACAAGAAATGCATATCCTGTTGCCATGCAGCCGTTTTTTTTCAAGAGAACTTGGAAAAGATGAAGCCTGCCTGGGCTACGGCCGTGGAGCAGGCATTGAAGAAAGATGCTCCGGCATTGGAGAGATGGACGGAGATCGAAACTATCCTGCAGGAGAGCAGGAAGTGCTACAGGCAGGTGCTGCGGCCGGGTCAAGTCCTGGTGCACCCGTCGAATCGCTCAGGGTTAGGATTGAATGGAGCCCAAGTTCACAAGACAGGGGCCCAAGTGCAATCTGTAGGCTTCAGCTCCATGGAGCTGAAGCGAAGTGTTTGCATGGAAATATCCACGGATAGAGCTCTGAGCCAAAAGGCCTTTAGTTTCAACAAGCGGCAAGTGGATATGAATGGAGGGCTGCTAGCTGAGGTGCGAGGCGATGAGCGATACATGTCGTTAGCATGCAGTCACTTTACGGCATTTTGCCGTGCCTGCATTGCAGCATGTCCCTCGGACCAAGAGACGGTGTCGGACAACGGCAAGCTCACGTTGCAGCGATTGTCTACGGACTTTCGGCAGGCCGTGGATAATGGATGGGAGTGGCTGGTGCTGTCAGCAGAAGTTGATGCAGTACTGCCCTCGCTGGCCTCCTTCGTTCAGGAAGTCATGAATGCAGCCCAAGGAGTTGCAAGAACGGCAGGCGAGCTGGAGCTCGCCATGGCGATGGTGACCCGAGCCAAGTTGCTGGCAGAGCAAGGTTTGTGCATCGACTGGGATGTTGTGCAAGCTGATGTAGCAGCCACGGTGCCGGTGCCTCGCCACAGACCGTGGCCGCTTGCGGGTTGTTCTGCAGATTCTATGCAGGAGGAACCGAAGCACCTCTGCTGACGTATTTTCACGACTTTTCCTTGAAATATGGGGCAAGGGCTGCGATGATCGCGACGAACCTGACAGCCACAAAAGTGGTAGACGGTGTGGCTCGGCTGCTGAACAAGAGCGATGTCAGCAGGCTCTGTGCGAAAGGCATGGAAGATGCTGTAAAGGATTGGGAGGAGCTTCTTGCTCGTGCCTGGGCTCACACTCAGAATGTGACGGAGGCAAGTGCACGTGCCAAGGCAGTTGAGTGCTTCGGTCGCCTGATGGTTCGCAGCACCCTCTTCATGTGCAAGAAAGAGAAGTCGGGGCAAGAAGGCCTTGAGCACGGGTCATTGGCCAATTTGCTGACTTTGTACGAACACGAGATGGGTGGCAAGAGTGCCGGTGCAACACCGGCTGCTGCTACAAAAGATGGGCCGTCTGATGCGGCCCCTGCGACCTTGGAGAACATGCAGGACCCGGCCTTCCTGATGAAGCTGCAAGGCTTCGCAGAGGGGAACCTGTACAAAGGCAAGCAGAAGTATCAGGACATCTGGCCTTGGAAGCTGGAGAAAATCGGCCAGAGCAACGGCTCTTTCTCGCTGTCTTGCCCAGTGAGCTGGGACAAGAAGGTCGAGGTGCCTCTGAGCGAGCTCAAGAAATTTTTCGAGCTGTATAGCGGAGATGCACCCGAAGTGGTGTCTGACTCTGTGGACCGACTGCCCCATAATACGGAGGCTTGCAGCCAAGAGAGACTCCGAGGAGAGTTCTTCGAGCTCTGTTGCGAGTATTTCCTGAAGTACTCGCAGTGTGAAGAGGAGTTGACCTTTTTGAAGAATCCCACGTGCTGTCTGTTGGAGGGCAAAGCCAAGACAGGCAAGCTGACGATCTTCCCCTTCACGGATCAGATTTCAAAGCTTGGCTTAAAGCCGGCAGCTGGCAGTGTGGAGGTTTGGCATTCGGCCTCGGGCACAAGCTTGTATATTTCACCCCCGGCTGCAGCCGCAAGTTTGCTATCTGCCTTCTGGCAGATCCCGGTCGGCTCAGAGCCGAATCTGGCGACAGTCCTTCTGAACGAGAAGGGCTGAAAGATTCCCATTTTGAAGAACACTGCTCCGCTGAAGGAGTGCATCCTGTACAGGCCGAAACCTGCCGAAAGTTTGAGGGCCTCGGCCCAAGAGCTGGATCAAGGATCCGGAGCCACTGCCTCGCGAAAGCGAAAGGTTTCTTGAGTCACTCGACAGTTCTCGCTTGCTGAGTTTTCCGGGAAAAGGAGCCATGGTTGATGTCTGCAATGGAACTTTTTGGCGCTTTTTGCAAGTGTGAATTCAAGGATGGTTTGCAGGCACGTGTTGTTGATCTTTCCATATAGTTCGGCTCAAGCCTAATGCCGCTGGTAATCGAAAGAAAATATGTCCTGAAGCTGGATGGTGCCAGCTGGACTCTGGGTGACAAGGAGCTAGAAGCAACGGACCATGGTCCGTTTGTGGTACTTCGTCCATGGAGCCCGGGCTTGTGCAAGCTGCTTTCTAAGCAGCATAGCATAAAACTGCCAAAATACCCGGCAAAGTCATCGTTGTCCCAGAGCGATGTTTATCTATGATGTTTATCTATCGCTCGTGGGCTCCCGAAACGATGCCTCCAAGGAGCAGCAGTCCAAGCGGCAGGCAGAGAAACTGAAAGAACAGACCTCTGGCCTTTTCGGCGGGGAAGACAGCGAGGCTGCTCTAGTGTCTGTAACAGGCAGCTCTCCGAGAAAAGCAGCGAGGACTCGCTTGTCCCGCCGTGCTTCCAGGGAAGCAAGAGCAGAAAAGAATGTGCTGGTTGCCTGGATGGAAAAGGAGATCCGTGTCCTGGAGGCGGGCCATGTCACGGATGTGCCCAAAGTCCACTTGGATGATATGGCACTGTTCTTTGAAGCAACACAAAATGCCGTGCTTACTGCTGAGTCTTTTCAGACTAGAGCACGGCAAAGCTTTCCTAAGGGAACTGCTGCGAAGGACAAAGTCGTGAAAATCGGCCAAGGCCGCCAGGCTCAACGGACAGGCGACGACAGAAGGTATTCGCTTGTCAAAAAAGCCGGGGCCAAGGCCCGGCCCTTGGATCCCCTGCCGCTGCAGGAGGCTGAGGCGACTGCGGCTGCCAAAAGGGCAGCAAAAAGCCAGGGGCAGTCCTCCAAACGGAGGAAGCCTGGGGTGCTAGTGAACTGAAGGTTCGTTTGCTTCAGGAAAACCATGCAAAGCCTTGTTGTCTCATGTGCATGCAGTTGTTTGACTTGTAGCCTCGCATGTGCAGGTTGTGAAGTTTGTGCCGGTGTTTGCAGCTGTTTGGGCTCCTGTAGGGAGCCCTTGGATGCGGGCTGGCCTTTTTTGCGAGGCCAGGCAAGGGATCCTTTTAAGTTTCTTTCAAACGAAACATATAACTATAACTGCATGTGTAATATATAGTGGCAGCCCGGGAGACTGCGGTTTCCTGGACAAAGCCGGGAGACTACGGTTTCCTTATAATTGTGGTGGACCACGGTTTGCCATCTGTCTGTGAGAGGAGACCACGGTCTCCTGCAGAGCTGGCTAGCAGACTACGGTTTGCTTAGTCAGTGATGCATGCAGGGGTTGCTTTTCGGCATCCGTGCTGGCCGGCAGAATGCAGGCAGACCAAGGTTTGTTTGCATCTGCTGGCAAGCATGCAAAGCAAGCAGACCACGGTTTGCTTTGCTTTGGGAGAGGAGACCACGGTTTCCTCGTGGGTGCATGCCACGGCATGCACCAAATACTATGTGTGTATATATATATATATATATATACATGTGCTAAAAAGAGTCTGGCTTAAGGGATCTTCCCTAAACCCTATACCCTCCCCGATCCTCTAAACCCTTTTTTTGTCCTGGCCAGGCGAAGTCGTCGGCCATGCCCAAGCAGCGGGACCAGGATAGAAGGAGGAGGAGCTCGAGCTCAGAGGATAGAGAAGAACGACGAGATCCTCGACCACGGTCGAGATCTCACGAAGAGTCCGAGGACCAAAAGAAAAAGGAGGAGGATGGCAACAAAAAGCTAGAGGAGAACGAGAAGAAGAAAGAGGAGGAGGAGAAGTTTGAGGAGGAAACTGAGGCCTCCGAGGAGGCAACTGAGTCCGAGGACAAAGAAAAGGATCCGGAGGAGGAGCCGGAGGAGGCTACGGCCTCGAAGCCAAAGGAGGCGGCCTCGGAGGCTGCGGCCTCGAAGCCCAGAGTCTCTTCTCTGGATGAGAAGACCGCTCCTGATTGGCCGATAAGTGTCGCCGGCAGGCAGAGGCTGGAGAAAAAGCTTGCAACAGCCAGGGTCGCGGCATCCCAGGCAGCTCTCCAGTCCTGGGCAGAAGAAGAGCAGGCCAGAAAGGAAAAGAAGGAGAAAAAAAGTGAAAGAAGGAGAAAAAGCAAAAGGAGAAGGATGAAAAGAAAAGCGAACAAGAGAGAGCAGAGAAAAAGGACAAGGAGGTGGATGAAAAATTGAAGGGGGCAAATGAGAAGGCAGCAGATGAGAAGAAGGACAACAAGCCTTCGGACGGGCCCAAGGGCCCGTCCAAAAAGTGCCCCATTTGCTGGAGGTGGATCCAGGAGCATGCGGCCGCCCGTCGCCAGCACCGATTGTCGGTGTTTCACCGAACTTGGAAATACATAGCCCAAGGGCTCAGCAAGGAGGCTGCTGCAGGCCGGGCAAAGCGCCGGTTCCAGGAGCACTGGCAGCCCGGGAGGGAAGAGGAGAGCGAAGAGGAATCCGAAGTCCCAAAGTGGGAGCTGCGGCGGGATTCCGGCAACAAGGGCCATGGATATGGCGACAAGGGCCAGGGATATGGCTATGGTGATGTGAGAGGCGGCTCCGGCCCCTCGGGGGCCAAGGCCCATGCCGAAGCTGAGAAGGGCCGTCCTGAGCAGGCTAAGGGCGCGAAGAAGAGAAAAAGCCGGGGGCAGGAGAGACAATCTCCCTGATTGAGCCCGAGGATGACAAAGAGGATCGAAAGCCGGTGAAGCTTTTGCCCAGGAGTTTGCCAGCTAAGGCTGGCAAGACCGGCCAGGACACCAAGAAGAAGGGCAGCAAGGCTAAGGCCAAGCGAAAGCGACAGGAGTCGCCGGTACGGTACGGGACGGTGATCACGTCCCAATGCCGGACAAGAAGGACCCGGAGGATCCGGAAGGAGGCGGCCCTGAGAGCTACGGCAAGGTCGTGACGAGCTTGTTTCAGATAGCTTGTCACGAGCTGAGGCAGCGGTACTAGCTCGGCACAGCCGCCTGCCGTCTTCCGAAAAAAAACAGAGTGCCGGCTGCCGTCTGGTGAAAAAAAGAGTGTCTCCGCGCTTTTTTCTCTTCTAGGGTTTAGGGTTTAGGGTTGTTTTAAAGAATAATTTTCTGTTAGCCTTAATATTGGAACCTTATCCAAACGTGGAACATATGATATAGTTTTTTCTATATCATATATATATATATATATATTGAAAGGAAACCATATGATATAGTATCTTCTATATCATATGATGGCCTCGCTGGCCATATGATATAGTTTCTACTATATCATCTAAGTCTGTGGGGCCAGATGTCATATGATATAGTTTTTTCTATATCATATGCAATATGTTGGCCTCATATGATATAGTTTTTACTATATCATATGATTGACTTTGTTTTCATATGATATAGTTTTTTCCATATCATATTTTTGGGGTTTCGTGGCCCTGCCGAAATGTGTTCTCTGAGCAGCGGAAAGCCGGGCCCAAGCAGCCGTGCAGCATGCATACAGATGCCCAGAGTCGAGCACAGACAAGGTTTGGTGCAGTTGTGTTCGCAGACAGGCACCCCTTCCTGGGGCCATTTGTTGTGTCACCCGTCCTGTTGCTTGGTTTGTTGTTGCCATGGAGACCCAGCATCCAAGGATGCGAGAAGCCTCCACGGAGGCGTGTGGAAGCCTCCACGGAGGCGTGCGGGAGCCTCCACGGAGGCGTGTGGAAGCCTCCACGGAGGCGTGTATGTGGCTGCTTGCTGCTGCAGGCACAGGGAGAAGAAGGGACTCTCCACGGAGATGTTCCGGCATTTGCTGTTGGTGCGGTGCCGTGGTGAGTATATAGGGCCATGGCCTCCAGCAGCACCGATGCTTTTGCTGAAAGACCAGCGAAGCTTCAGAAGGTGAATGCTCTGAGAAGGAAATTGCCCCATCTCACAGCCTCGGCTTTGTCCGAAGTTTGCAAAGTTCTCCGGGAGGAGGGTGTCCCGGAACTTATAGAAAGAAAACATATAGCCGAGGCTGCCTGGCAACCCCTGAAAGAGAATAGGATCCTCAATCGTCTGTCACTTTTGCAGACAGATGGTGCAGAGCTGCAGATACCCAGTGTCGATTTTTGGGCTCTGCTCCAAGCTGCTATCTCGGATGCCGAGAGCAACTTTGCCCGATATTTTTGGGCGTGCATCGACAAGAATCCCCCGAGCCCCAGCAAGGCATGGCGGCTGATCCTGTATACGGACGAGATCGTCCCGGGTAATCCATTAGCAGTCCAGACGAAGAGAAAAATCTGGCCTTGCTATGCCTCGTTCGTAGAACTTGGAAGCTATGCATTGCAGCACGAGGAGTCGTGGCTTTGCATAGGATTGCTCCGATCGAGCCTGATGGCCAAGGCCGAAGCAGGTGTTTCTCAATGGATCTCGAAATCCTGCGAGACATATTCATGCGACCGGCCAACCATTTGGAGCACGGGTGCATATCGTTGCAGCGACCAGGAGGTCCGCCCGTCCTTTTCCGGGTGGTTTTATCAATGATCGTTCAAGACGGTGGTGCCCATAAAGCTCTATGGAGCTGCAAGGGGGATGCTGGGACCCGCATGTGCATGCTATGCAGGAATGTAATTGCACAGCGATGTGATACCCTGCACAGCAGTGGGCTCCCCGTGGTCGGTTCCTCTGAGATCCGAGAAAGTAAGCTTTCGCTTGCGACCGACCAATCCATCCAGGAGGCCATGGCTAAACTGGCAGAGAAGAAGATGCTTCTGAATGCTGCAGATTTCAGCACGTGGCAGCAAGCCACCGGCTGGACTTATAATAGTTCTTCCCTGCTGCAACAAGAGGATCAACGATGGCTGGTCCGGCCGGTCTCACAGTATTGCCACGACAGCATGCACACCCTGCTGGTCTCCGGTGTCTTCCAGACAGTGACCTGGCTTCTGTTGGAAGCTTTGCAGAAGCAGTTTCCCAATGTCTGGGAAATCGCCGACGAGTACGTGGCCAAGTGGACCCTGCCCCGGAACATCTCCGCCAAGGCCGAAGGGATGCTGGGTCACTCCCGAGCAAAAGCATGCATGGAAGCCGAGACCTTCAAATGCACGGCCTCCGAAGGCTTGACACTGTCTCCAATATTGGCTTGTTTCTTCAGGCAGCTCGCCAGGGCAAATGCAAATGTTGAGGCAGTGCAAGCGATCCAATGTTTCTTGCAGCTGGACAAACTCGTGGCATGCTGCCAGAGAGCTCGCACTGAGGGAGCGGTTTCGCCCGGCCAGATGAGAAAGCACGTTTCCGATTTCTTGCAAGCCGTGCATGCTGCTGAGTGGCAGGACCGCATGCATTCCAAGTTCCATTGGCTTCTCCACTTCGGTTCGCACCTGGAAAAGTGGGGTTTCATGGTTCAGTGCTACACTCACGAAAGAAAGCATCGCACTATCAAGAGATTCGCCGAGGACATCAAGAAGACTTCTGCTTACGAGCAGGGTCTTCTCCGAGAAATTCTTGGACAAGAACTATATTGCTTGGCAAGAGCTGATTGTTTCGCAGCGATGCTGCAGTTGCAGGACCCGAAGCCAGCTTCTCGGAGGAAGGCGGCAGCACTTCGCACAATCATTCCGGAGCTGACCTCGGCACAAGTGCTTAATGTGGCAGAAAAAGTCAGGCTGCCCTCCGGGGAACGGATATGTCGTGGCGATGCGGTGCTGCTTGAAGGGAACGGTTGCTTGGAGTGTGCCCTTGTCTGGGCATTCGTGGAACTGGCAGGGCAAGCCTACAGTGTTGTGCATTCCATTTCTTCTCTGCTTTGCGATGACCTCGTGGGGGAGTGCTCCTGCATAGACAGCCTGCATCTGCTGCCATGCAGAGACTTTCTGTGTGCATGCACATGGAGAGACATGGCCGGAGGCCGACGACAAATCATCCTGCCTGCTTCCCTCCGATGAAAAAGATTGATCCTGCATGCATCCTGGGTTTTGGGAATCTGCACGTACACACACATGCAGGCGACATGTACCATGCTCTTTTTCCATGGATGTGCATGCAGCTGCCATTTAGGCTCCTGTAGTGGGGTTGTAGCATCTTGGCTCCTATAGAGGGGGCTTCTGGATTCTCCTTTTCTGGCCACGGCTATATATATATATATATATATCTCGCCACGGCGAGATGGCCCGAGAGTTGCAGGCCGAGTTAGGCCCTATGGCCGAGTGGGCACAAAGTGGGAGCAAGGCTTCGGTCGATGCTTTGATGAACAGCTGGTGCACCCGGCTGGAGAGCCTTGGCTCTTTGTCGTTAGGGCAAGCCATGCATATGAAGCAGACGATCCAGGGTCTGAGCTTCGAGAGCACCCTGTCAGAACGGTTGCTTGAAAAAGTTGAAGCCAAAGTTCTGGCAACGGCCACGGCTGCAACACCGCCGCCAGATACTACATATACGCCGAACAAGCGAAAGGAGGAAAGCAAGCCGCAGACCTTGCTGAAGCCGGAGAACTTCATCACGGTCACTGAGTGGTCTATGCTGGAAAAGTCGCCAGCGCCGGCAAGGCTGGAAATCCTTCTGAAGAGGTATCTGCAGCTGGGCCTGAGGAACCTCACAGAACAGACGGTCAAGAAAGGCCTGGCCTTCCTCTTGGCACTGGCAGCCGGCGAGCTCAGTCAGATGCCGACATATGAAGAGATCTACGAAGAGGTCCAAGTCTTCAAGAGATTTTGGGAATCCGTGAAAACGGATGCAGAGCCGACTGAGGTCGACCTGCTCACGTATCCCGATGACCCCAGCAGCTTGCCGAAGGCTCTGTTCGACCGAGCCTACAAGGCTGAGGACCCGCCCATGGGCAAAGACGTGAGGGCTGGGATCTGGCTAGCTCACATTCCGATGCGATCTACTTCCAAGCTCTTGCAGAAGAACAAGAAGCAGAGGCTGCCGAGGCCAGATGGCCAGGCCGCCGTGTCTGAGCAGCATGCGAACGAGTTCCAGAGCCGCATGGAGCAGTGCTTCGGGCGACTGGAAAGACTGCTGGACCAGGGCTGCGGTCAGAATGCCATCCAGGATGGTGGGCGAAGGGAGCTGCAGCTTGCTGCAGGCGCCAATATCTTGCAAAGGAGGACTGCATGCTTCTTTTATCTTTTCCTTTGTTTTGCATCTGTATACACAGCCCATGCATGCTTTTCCATTTGTATACCTGCTGCAGGACCCCTGGACGGAACTCCATCACAGGAGGCGAGCTGAGCAGCAGCAGTGCCGGGGTCGGCTTTGCTCTGGGCAACCCAGCCCAGGCGGTTTCGGCTGCGACACAGCAGACCTCGCCAGGGCGACAGTCGGCCTTGCAGCTAGCCCTGCCTCCAGCCGAAGAACCCGAAGCAACGGAGTCGCTCCCTGCCGAGAACGATCTCGAGGACGAAGATTTGTTCCGAAAGCTCAAAGATCGCAAAGCTGGGATTCTGAAGAAGCCGGCTGCTGCAGCTGCAGCGAGTGGCCAAGGAAACTTGGCCAAGAACAAGACAAAAACGAATGGCCAAGGCCAAGATCCAAAGAAGAAGGGCAAGGGCAAAGGCAAAGGAAAGTCCAAGGACAAGAGTGCTTCGAAGAAAGGCCAAGGCAAAGCAAAGGAGCAGCAAGCCCAAGGCTCGCATGGAAAGCGAAAGTTCCAAATTGTCTGGGAGGACGGCTGCATCCAGAAGAACTATGCTTCTCGCATGTACAAGCGAGCCGGAACGTGGGCAAAGCAGCAAGGCTTCTCGGAGCAGCAAGTGGTAGAGTGCCAGCGAGAGGCCCACAGAGAGGCCATTCTGCTGTGGAAGAAGAAGAACGGCTGCTAAGCCAGCTGTGCAGGGCTCGAAAGCGATGCCAACCAACTTTTTGCTTCTATGTGTGTATGCACACATGAGCACTGCGCCGAAAATCGGTTAGCATGCTGCACAGATAGATCATTATATACCATGCAGCAAAGTAGCTGCTGACACACGAGTGCATCGCAAGGAAACAGATGCATGCGAAGGGTTTTCACTGGGTCATCGGGCATGTATGGGGGTCGTCAAGCATGCTGTCTCATGTGCCTTATATCATGTGTGAAATCTGCTGCCGCCATGTGGCTCAAATGCTATAATATTATTTATAGAGCTTTCCGTTCGCCTGTCTTCGGGCGATTGCTGTGATATCCGGCCAAGGCCAAAGGTGCTGCGAACTCTAAAAACAGACTGCGAGTGCATCGCGGCCAAGGCCATCCTTATAAGCTCCTGCACACGTGCAGTTTCTGTGGGCCAAGGCCTGTGAAATGGGAGGAGCCTGCAGCCGCCGTTTGAGGATGGACCCGTGTGCAGGACCCTGCACGGAATGCGGTGACCCCAGTTGCTGCAGAGTGAAAGATGCACACCAGAACCACTGGTGTGCAAAATGCACAATCAAGTGGTACAATGAGAGGGATGTCCGTCGCAGCAACTACAGAAGGGCATGGAGGGAGTACGAATATATGAATATCGTGGAGTCCGGGGACGAGCATGCTCTCCCTACCGTGCCCGAGCAGTCCTCTGCAGAGTATGAAGACCATGGGAATTCCCAGCAGGAACTGAAGAAGAGGAGCATGAGGAAGAGGAGTCTGAAAACTCAGCCTGAAAGCAAGCTTTCTTCCAGGCTACGGCCTCTTTTGCTGCAGAAATGCAGAATGGGATGCAGAAGGCTACGGCCTCCCAGTATATTATATATCTGCTGAAATGCAGAAGTTCTCAGGCTATACGGCCTTAAACGAGGGGTGAGGTTCTCTAGCCGGAAGACCGTGAACGACCGGCATGCAAAAAAAGACTTGTGTTTTGCAGGGTTTGGGTTTAGGGCTTGAGGCTTTTATGTTCAGGGTTTGGAAGGTTTTAGACGTATAAGGGACCCCTTATGTTACTTAGACTAACCCCCTTTTCTAAGCTATGCTAACCCCTATAGCTAAACCAACTTAACCCTTTACATTTGTTTGTAAACAGATAGCTAACCTCGTAAAGTATGTTAACCATTTACAAGCCACCGGTTCTTCCCAGTAATATTATGGAATAGTGTAAATATAGTACACGCGTACGCTTCGCGCGTACGCCTGTACGTCCGGCACGCGCCCGCCCGCGCGCCCGGCGCGCACCCGGCGCGCGCCTGGCGCGCACCGTTTCAAGCAGAATATTATGGAATAGTGTAAATATACTACGCGTACACTTGGCACGTATACACCTGTGCGCCTGGCGCGCGCCCGGTAAATATACTACACGCGTATGCTTCGCGCGTATACACCTGTGCGCCCGGCACGTGTACGCCTGCGCGCCAGGCGCGCGCCAAGCGCGCGCAGCTCTACATGTGAATTCAATGCTTCATTGCAATAAACACGACCTGTAGGCAAAGCAGACTAGAAAATTGTATTATTATGATTATTATGCTAACGGATGAACTGAATGTTTATTTCAATGAAGCATTCAACTCACATGTACAGCTGCGCGCCCGGCGCGCGTACTCCTGGGTATTTATGGTTTTGCGTCAGTTTATACCGCCCGCCACGCGTACTCCTGCGCGCCCGTCGCACGTACGCCTGCACGACCCGCTGCGCACACATCCGTAAATTCATGTCGCAAGCAGAATAATGTTGTCGAATTTGTAAATATACTACATGCGTACACGCACGCGTACGCTTCGCACGTACGCCTGCGCGCCCGGCGCACGTACGCCTGCACGCCCGGCGCGCGCATGCGTAACGCAAGCAGAATAATATCCAACAGTGTAGTATTACTTACTAGGATTATTAACGAAATTCAGTGAGACCAAAGTGCCTGTTTGACATGTGCGCCCGGCGAGTGCACCTACACCCTGTGGCGCAGACACAGGTTCAAGGCATCAACTGCAGAGCTTACCTACATAGTAGATGAAAGATGAAAGCCATGAAAGCCATGAAGGCCATGAAGGCCAAGAAGGCCGCCAAGCAGGATGGCAACACGAGGGCAATGAAAGCCATGAAAGCAATGAAGGCGGCCAAGGTCCAACACAACGACGGCAATGTGAGGGCAATGAAAGCGATGAAAGCAAAGAAGGGTCAGCAGCGATCGGGTCAAAGTGGCTGGCAAGCATGGCGAAAAAAGCAAGGTTCTGCTGAGAAGCAAGCCGTACTACATGCGCAGGCACCTGAAGGCGAAGAGGACAACACGGACAACACGGACAGCGAGCAGGAGCTGCCCGGCAACGAGAAAGCCACGCAAACACCTCCGATTATCAGACGTTTGCGAAGAGCACGTGACATTGAGGATCGCTTGAATTGCTTTGTGTCGGCATGCAAATACTTTCGTGTCGACATAGGCATGCTGGTCAGTATGGTTATTGTGATCACGACAGGACCTGCGACTGGAAGGATATGATTCCTGGCCCAGCAGCCGTACCCGGGCTATCATTGGGAAGACTTTATTCTGCTCGTGGGCCGTTTTCTTAGAAATTATCGCTGCTGCGGACCAACGGTCTGATTCGAGGTCGTGCGGTGATGGATTTAGGAAGCAACGAAGCATTAGACCTGGGCGGCTGCCTGATCTACAGACCGGCCGTAACAGGCCTCCGGTGAGTGGTGTTGCCGCAGTGACTGGTATGTAGTACTGCCGTTACATAGATCTGAGAAGTTCACCTAAAGAAGTAGAGGAAACTGTCACGGATGAGCGACAACGGATTCAGGGACAGTCTTTATAAGGACATGGAGTGTCATAATAATAAATCTATACTTTAGTACGCGTGGGATGGACAATGTCACAGATGTGTCCCTGGACAGAGGTTCCACTTGTCCGGTTTCAGAGTGCTTTCACACAGACACCAGCTCTGAAGGCACAGATTATTTCCACGGATGTGTCCCTGGACAGAGGTTTCACTTGTTATGTACTGACTGCACGTCAGCTTCAAGATCAGACTGTCTGTCCGTTTCGTGCAAAATGTCGGTCATGTGAAGTTTGACATGCTCTGGGTAGCTGCACTTCTTAAACTAAACTCGCCGGTCACATGTCTCTGACACGAAAGGCCTACGTATTCCTCGCGACGGACAAGCACGACAACATGCTGACTGGAGGCAGGGCAGTGGAACGCTTTAAACTCGGTGGTGATGTTTCTGACACGAAATGCCTACGTATTCCTAGCGACCGGCCAGCACGACCGACGAGCACGACAACATGCTGACTGGAGGATGGGAAGTGGCACTTCGTAAACTTCGTGCTTCTTAAAAACATCATTCCAAACAAAGGAAAATGCGCGACACAAGAACTGAGCCAGGAAACAGAGGGGGCAGGCCTCGGGACCCGAGTCTTGCACAACAAAGCAGCTAGCAAACAGAATGGCAAGGTCAAAAAGAGTGCTGGTTAGAGCAACTTCTGAAACAGCGAACTTCGCGCAAACTCTTCATGTCTCAAACACGATCAATGAGGTGGCACCTACGTATATTCCCAGCAAACACAAGCTCCAGCACGACATGCTGACCGCAGGCCAGGAAGTGGCACTTCCTAAGACTCGTTGACAGCAAGGCAACTAGGAAGTCAGGAGGCAAAGATTCAGGCAGTCCTGCTACCCCCGCACAGGGATCCGAACCTCGAACAGGGGGGAGCTTGGACGCCGAACAGGGGTGTCGGGAACTCAGCCTGCTGTAGTTAGGCAGGTGGGCAAACGTGTCAAGCATGTCTGGCAGGACATTTAGTCGAAGATGATCCTCAAAGAGGAAGGTCATGGCCTCGGAGCATAATCAGAGATTGTGGTGGTCTGCGTGATCAGAATCTGAACCTGTGTCTGTGTGACGCAAGATTGTGACAAGTCAAGCAAGTGTAGCAGCTTTGACCACACAGCTCCCTAATTTTGGTGGTTCTGATGTACGTGGGCATGAGCATGTACAGGAAGCACCAGGACGACCTCGACGAGATCGCCGCCAAAAAGCAAAGGAAGAGAAAGGCCAAGGCCGAGGCGGAGGCAAGGGAGGCAACAACGAATTGAAGCAGCAGCTGTGAGAGAACGACTGCAGGGCATGGAGAAGTGGATGCAGCAGACAAATGAGCGCTTAAAGGAGATCACGGACGTCCTTGGAAAGCTGCAGCTGGATACAGAGAACGCGAAGAAGAACCATGAAATCGATTTGAAGGAGCTCCATTACGACAAACTCATTATTTGGGAGGACATTCAGTGTCTTGGGCAAAGCCAGGTGGAGCTGGCGAAGCGCTTGTCGGTGCACGAGCAGAACCAGCTCGAGGACGACGACCAGCCGGAGGACACCACCCACACAAGAAACGGACCAGGAAGTCATGGACATGGCCCACCACTGCTACCACTGCAGCGTCCGATCACTGTAGAACTGAAGCGGGACAACGAGAGAAGGACCCAGCTGGAGGCTGCCGAATGGTGGGCACGCAATATCGGTGTGGCAGGGGACGCAAGCTTTCTAGATGTGTGGATGGAGAAGTATGGCAAGAAGGAAAGGAAGTCCCTGGCAAGCATGGGAGGAGTCCGAAAGAAGTTCTGCAACATAAGCCACGGATCAGACGCATTCATCGGTGCGGATGCAACTCGTTATGCAGACGTCGGCAACTACTGGTATTCCAGGGTACTTGACAAAATGTACGGAAACCTGTCCGTAAAAGGCCTCAATGACGCAAGCAAAGGGGACCTCTCCACGAGGCAGGCTTGGGTGCAGCGTACTTGGTTTTGGACGAGTATCAGCAAGACAACGACATCGATCAACGTGTTTCTCAGGCACAGTTAGACAGACTAAGCCAGTTTCGAACCGAAGTCGAGGGCTGGGCCCTGAGGTTGGCTGGTGGACGTTGATTTCATTTATCAAGAACGAAAGTGATCAGCTTGCCGCCACCACAAGAATGGACCACGGATATAATATATGTACAGCGAAAAATCCGCGGTCGAAGGAATGTCAGGTCAATGTACAGGTCTGTGAAAGATTATAATAGCCGGACACGGTCACGGATGTGTCCGATGAATTCAGGGACATTGTTTTTGACATTTCATTCACGCATGTGTCCCTGGACAGAGGTTTCACATCTGACTTTCCGTAATGACGTGCAAAATGTCGCCCGCTTTCGGAGTGTGCCACCGCCCCACTATAAACCTCAGTAAACCTGCACCCGGACCCAGGTCATGCGAGTTCTTTCTACTGCAGCGGATGCCTTGGAGAGTGGCGCAGCTTGGATTATTAAGCGGCACGTCTTAAACTAAACTCGCTGGTCCTGTCTGTGACACGAAAGGCCTACGTATCCAACACTACCGACAAGCACGACGACATGCTGATTGGAGGCAGGGCAGTGGAACGTCTTAGACTCGCTGGTGATGTCTTTTACACGAAAGGCTGACATATCAAACACTACTGACAAGCACGACAACGTGCTGACTGGAGGCAGGGAAGTGGCACGTCTTAACCTCAGTGGGTACGACGACAGGGAGGCGGGGATTTAAGAAATGCTGGGTGGTGCTTCGAGACCTACAAGCATGAACGAAGCGAAGAGAAGAGAAGAGTGAACAAAGCCCACAAAAGAAAACAAAAGAGGAATGAGGGTGGAATGTGTTGTGTGGTTTTGTTTCGCTTATTTCTCGCTTCATTCGGCTCCGTTCTTTCGCTCTCATTGCATTGAAAATAAGTGAACCCGAAAACACTACACAATACAATAATCCATTGACAAGCTACTGCATTAAAGGACACAAGAAAGCAAGAACAACATGGAATGGAATGGAAGCATTTGAACATATGAACGTAATGAAATCACGGTTCGGGGGAATTAAAGTAAACACACCCCACCAACTACACCAGCAATGGTTTCCAAGGTTGACCGTTCACACGTGGTCTCAGTCAAGAGAACCAAAACCTCGCTTCGGCTCTCTCTCCGTTCGCTCAGATTCTGTTTTTGTCCGTTATCAACCACTTACTCACTTCATCACTTACTTTCTCAGAGGATAATAGGTGGAGAGTTTACTGTTGGTTGGTGGCAGAAGGCAAATGACTCCAAGGAATTACGAACGGCATTACATGTCTTTTGTCTGGGTGTGTCGTTTGCTTCGTCTATTACATTCACGCATACTCTTTGTTCCTTTGTAGTTTAACCAAAAAACAAAATGAAACAGAAGATGGTGGGTTAATTCGTTCGTATTTTGCTTGCGTTCTTTACACTGAAATTTGGCCTCCGTTCCGTGCGTTGAATCCAAAGCAAAAAGAACTAAGGGAAAAGGTACTAAGATTTAGTAAGATGATTCTGAGTTTAATAGTAAAATAGTAATAGCTAGTTATGTGGTGTGTGAAACCTAACCATAGCAGGAGTATAACTGTATGGCTGGTTGTCAAAATTGGGGTCCCGTTTAGGGTACCCTAAATATTAGGCGCCCCATGTCTTGAAGCAGTGGCTAACTATACGGGCCAAGTATACCTCTATCTCTTCACTCTAGCAGCTGCAAGGCAACACTCCATTCCCTCAGTCTGGCTGTTCCTGGGCTTCCAACGGACGTCTGCGAAATGGCTCGGACGAGTGGGTGTCTGGCACATTCGGCCAAGAGATTCTCATGGCCGAATGTGCCAGACACCTACCTGGGGGCCAAACTGCACACACACACACACTCTCTCTCTCTCTCTCTCTCTCTCTCTCTCTCTCTCTCTCTCTCTCTCTCTCTCTCTCTCTCTCTCTCTCTCTCTCTCTCTCTCTCTCTCTCCTAAAGACCAACAGCACCTTTCTGAGCGGCAGGCCCGGCGCCTTTCTTTGTTTGGCTTCCTGTGCAGGCAAGACATCGGATGCTTTGAGAAATTGCACAATACGCAGTCCACGCACAGAAATCAGAAGCTCGCACCCTTTTGCGAAATCCGTTTGTGCTCCTTGCGAGACCGTGGGCCAAGCCGCGGTTTCAGTGCTTTGAATTTCCATCAGCATTTAATTTATGTCGCCGAAATTCTGGGACTGGGAGATCATCGCAGGCGCACCAGTGGTCCTCGCGAAAGCATGCGTCGTACGGTACCAGTTCCTTCGGAGTCAGGTACATCTGGAAATAACACCGACTGCAATGGACGCACATGGAATCCATGACCACCAGCTCCAGTTGGCCTATGATTTCTCTCTTTTCTTGTGGTAGGAACTTTGATAGTTCTCCGGCTATTGCGGAAAAGGTTACCTCCGTCACCGTCTCTGAGATCTTGAGAGACTCCATCATCTTCACATTCATTTCCATGCTTTCCTCCGTGCTTGTGGGAAAGGATGCCTCCGTCTCAAGATCCTCCGTCTGCTTCACAGGGGCTTCCATGCCTTCCTCCGTGCCACTCATGGCTGCTCTAGAATTGGCTGCTTGACGTGTGAAGTCTTTAGTGGCGGATTCCTGGAGGCTGTCGTTTGAACCGAAAACCGCCACAGCAACATATTCAAGTTTCGGTCGGCCTGTGGTTGAGGCCTTATCAGGCAGTGGGCAGCAGGGTGAACTCAAGTGAGCCCTGAATCCTACAAAGCTTCTCTGCCCTGAAGCGGCCCCTTCCAAATCTCAACTGGGCACGATCAGCTCCGGCTGGCCTTTTCTTCGTAGTGCTTCTGGGCGGACGGATGTGAGGATCTATGAACCTGACACCGCTCATGTGCGGATACTGTCTTCTGCATCCGTTCCTGCTCCTGCAGCAGGTCCGGTCAGTGTTTCGTGGCCTCAGCGATTATTCACAGAAGCGAAAAGTTACATGTCAATGCTTTGCAGAACATGGCTGCATCCTGAAGCGGACTTTTGACAAAATGACTTGTTTTCGCTCCATTGTA
Organism: Symbiodinium sp. CCMP2592; assembly: GCA_905221615.1. NCBI lineage: Eukaryota > Dinophyceae > Suessiales > Symbiodiniaceae > Symbiodinium > Symbiodinium sp. CCMP2592. Next base: position 233,990 of record CAJNDT010006019.1, on the reverse strand, counting down.
CCCCAGTAAACTCACAACTGGACAGGTGACAGACATGCCATTGCCGTGTTCACACGACTAGTGTAGTACTCTTCAGTTCATGCGTCTCATGCACTCTGCCCTGTGAGAATCTACCAGCCTGCAGCGATTTTATCGCTGCGAAACCCAGAATCCGTCGGCTCAGTCAGCCAACATGAAAGCCTCCGAGCAGCGCAGTGCTGATCAAGGAAACAGCATAATAATACACAAACAACAAACTGGCCTGGCCTTCCGGGCAGCAATGCGGGAGCTGTTTTCGTTCTCTCCTGCTTTTTGAGCTGCTTTGTAGGCCTTCTTGTACGCGGTACACTTCCTGGAGCGCAGCTGATCCCTCGCCGCTTGTTCGGGCGTCTTTTCCTTCTTCTCTGTCTTCTCCGTGGCCTTGTCACCCGCGTTATCCTTTGTCTGCTTATCCGTGGGCTTTTCGTCAGCATCCTTTTTCTTGGCTTGCGCCTTGGGCTTGGCGTCAGTATCCTTTTTCTTGGCCCTGCGCCTTGGGCTTGGCGTCAGCATCCTTTTTCTTGGCCTGCGCCTTGGGCTTGGCGTCAGCCTTGGCCTTGGCACCGGCCGTGGCCTTGGCCTTGCCCTTTGGGTTGGCCTTGGCCTTTGGCTTGGTCGTGGAAGCCGCAGCCTTCGGCTTGTCATCTTCTTCCGGAAGCTTTCTCTTCCTACGGGTTGCCTCGGTTTCTCCATCCTGTTTTTCCTCGCAAGACATGGCCAAGTCAAGTGGCTTGAATGCAATACCGACGCTCAGCACTGGCTGCCTTCTCCTGCTCTTCATTCTTCGGCTGGCAGTTTTCCTTGTTGTCCTAGCATCGCACTCAGGGGCGGATTCGCAAGTCAATTCCGTTGGGAGTCTCCTTTGTCCATCAGCACGAGACTCACTCCTGCCTTGTTATCCGAATCCTTTGCAAGAATCTTTTGACGTTTCCGCAATGAGGTAGTTTCCTGGCTTGCAAATCATGGCTACGTAAAGAGAACGACAGGGGAGCTTGCCTGTTCACCCTCACTGTCTGTTATCTCCACCTGCAGCGGAAAGTCGTGGTTCCCTCAAGATATGAAGAACCGGACCTGCTCGTTGTTCAACTTTGAATCCTCTTCCAAGAGCAGATCGACCTGCTCATTGCCGGTTTCCATCAGCTTGGAGTGTCTGGCGAAGTCAAAGCACGACCCACCCAATGCAACCTGCCGGCCTTGTTCGTGCTGTCCAGGCGCGGCTCCTGGCAGCTTGAAATCTCTGGCTAAGTGAAAGTACCGAGACAGATTGCCTTGTCCTTGTCTTCCAATGGAACCTTCATCATCGCCTGCGGATCCTGGCGGCTTCGAAGTTCTGGGTAGGTTCAGACGAGGCAAGCAGCCTGCCTCCTTGTTCTCCTCGACCGGAATCTCCTGCTCTTGCTCATGCATGTGCGCTTCCTCGCAGCTTGGAAATTTTGTCGATGATAAACTCAAAATATGATGCTTACTGAGGAGCTGGCCTGGCCAGCTTCCGTGTTTGGGACCTCCTGCTATAAAACTTGATTTGACACACTTGCGGATTCTACCAGAATGTAGACACGAGGCCAGAATCCTGCCTCCTTGTGGTCCCTCATTGGAATCTCCTGCTGCTTGTTCACGTCGTGTGTTTCCTGAAAGCTTCAAAATCTGTAAAAATTGTTTAACGAGCCCGGAATCCTGCCTCCTTTTTGTCACTCATTGGAATCTCCTGCTGCTTGTTCACGTCGTGTGTTTCCTGAAAGCTTCAAAATCTGTAAAATTTGATTTAATTTTGCGGATTCTACCAGAATGTAGACACGAGCCCGGAATCCTGCCTCATTGTTGTCCTTCATTGCAATATTCTCTTGCTTGATCACGTCGTGTGTTTCCTGAAAGCTTAAAACATCTGGATGTTAAAGCACAATACAAGCAGCCGCCTGGTCCGCGCACAACTTTGGCGTCTCCCGGATTTCCCGTTGCGGTTCCTGGCCACTCGGAATCTTCGTGCTGTCCAGGCGCGGCTCCTGGCAGCTTGAAATCTCTGGCTAAGTGAAAGTACCGAGACAAATTGCCTTGTCCTTGTCTTCCAATGGAACCTTCATCATCGCCTGCGGATCCTGGCGGCTTCGAAGTTCTGGGTAGGTTCAGACGAGGCAAGCAGCCTGCCTCCTTGTTCTCCTCGACCGGAATCTCCTGCTCTTGCTCATGCATGTGCGCTTCCTCGCAGCTTGGAAATTTTGTCCATGAAAAACTCAAAATATGACGCTTACTGAGGAGCTGGCCTGGCCAGCTTCCGTGTTTGGGACCTCCTGCTATAAAACTTGATTTGACACACTTGCGGATTCTACCAGAATGTAGACACGAGGCCAGAATCCTGCCTCCTTGTGGTCCCTCATTGGAATCTCCTGCTGCTTGTTCACGTCGTGTGTTTCCTGAAAGCTTCAAAATCTGTAAAAATTGTTTAACACTTGCGGATTCTACCAGAATGTAGACACGAGCCCGGAATCCTGCCTCATTGTTGTCCTTCATTGCAATATTCTCTTGCTTGATCACGTGCGATTCCTAGCGGTCCTAGCAGCTTGGAGGTTGATTAATCAAAACAACAACACACACACAGCCTGCCACTGCCTTGTCACCATCTGACGGCAGACCGCGATTTGCTTGGTCCTGAAGCTCGCACTGTGACAGTGGCATGATGAAGCTCCTTAACATCAGCCGGGCCACCAGCTCCCATCTTGCCGTCATAGTGTCCCAGTCTTCAAACAGTGCTTGCTTTTCGTGTCCCATTTCCTTTACCTGGAAATCACAGTCAATCTAGCTTCAAGAACGTGGCATCATAATCCTGGCAACCCCTTCGATGCAAAGAAAGCCTAACAGTGCTGCGGTCACAATCAGAACGTGTCTTAAGAGCAGCCGGGTAACAAATGAGATAGTGTTTCGGAATGGTGCTGTCTCAGTGGTCGCAGTGTCCTGGCCGTGATGCAAGCAAGTTGGACACAAACGGAAGGATTCGGCCACCCTGGCCCCGCCTCGCGTTCGTAGCCATCCTGTAAGCATTTCTCAAGGACGCTCTCCGAGGGTTCCTCCACGATCGTGTCCAGGACCGGCCTCATGTTACATCGGATTTGACATACAAATTACAAAAGGTCCTGCTGATTCGCATCACATTGCAATCAGGTCACCAGTGCTCCCAGAGTCCGTCGTTTTTCTTGGTTTTCTTGCCTGCCGGCTTCTTGTTGGGCTTGGAGCTCTGGGCTGCCGGGCGCTTCTTCGTCTTCACTTTTTCGTCTTCTTCGGGTTCATCTTCGTCCTCATCGTAGGAACCATCATCTTCGTCTTCGTTTTCGTCGTCCTCATCGTCCTTACGTTTGCCGCACAAAGGAGCATGATCCGCTTCGTCTCCTTCTCTTCCCCCGAGCTGGTGTTTCGGACACGCGGTGGGAGCCTGTCCTTCGTGGTTGTTGCCGTTGTTGGCAGCACTGCTTTTGCTGAGCCACTCGTCGATTTCAAAGCAGATGGTCGTGTCGGCGGCTGTTTCGGTTCTGCGGGCTGAGCATTATGTCCTTACATGGATGGGTCTAATCAGATTCTATTTCATACTTTTCCGACAAGGTGCTCATAATTTCGTCGAAATCGAAAACTGGACTTTTCCACTTCGGCTCGATGGGCTCCACTTCATCCGCGGACAAACCAGGCATGGTATGCTTGTAGACTTGCTAATACTTTCTTCTACGTGAACTCGAGCCGAGATGCTTCAGCTGAATCAATGAAGCACGAAGCATAAAGAAAATCGCATGACACTGCTTCGTGATATTGAACCGGACTTCCTTATTTTTCCAAAACGCTTCCGAATAGGTCATTGCCCTTCTGTGTTCCTATTCCTGGGCCACGGGATTGCTGTCGGTCGGCTAACCAATCTAAAGATCTGATCAAATCAATACCATTAAGTATTAGTATAATAATACTTAATTATGCTGGTCCGGGGCCTTTCCACTATGGAACTAAACCTAGCGATTCACAACTCTTCTGGAATCCCGGACCCAAGCGCTGGTACTTCCTTGTCGTTTCGATTCCACATCATGTCCATGTGCACGCAGCAACGTAGTGCCAAAATTGTGGATTCCGTTTGCTCGGTCAGGAATTAAAGAATTGTGGGGGTCAATCCTCACATGATCTTGTACGTTCCTGGGGCTAGGTCGATGGTGCCTGCCGTGACGGCCACCGGTCGAATAGGCACGATCGTGACCATTCCGTTCTCGCCCAGCTCCAAGCGCAGCCTTCCATGCGTTCAGATTTGGGTAGTTCGACATTATCATTGTCTTCACCGGTACACTGCATGCTTACTGAGTGACCGAGTCAAGGATAACTTGAAATCTACAAGATTGGGCCTCCATGCCAATGCCAATGACTCGCTTTCCTTGAACTTCGCCATCGACAGGTGCGCCCCGAACGACTTGCTCAAGTTGCCCATGGAGGTACGTCGGCACTTCGGCTTTTTCTCCTTCTGTTGCGGGGGTTCCGTCCATCTTGAAAACGAGTAACTCCTTCCCTTCGCCCCAGACGCGATGCGACGTTTGCCCTGCATCTTGAAATTCTCTGACGAGGGCCGCCAGTGTCACACAAGTCTCCATGCTTGGAATGTCTTTCAAGTGTTCGGGTACATCCTTCTTCTCGAGCAAAACCAGCGAATCCATCAAGTTCTCTCCGCCGAAGCTGAACCAATCGCCCAAAGCGTCGCTGACTAACTCTTTTGCGTCCTGAGAAATGCACACAAAAGGCGTTAAACATCCAGGCTGCAGTGCTTAGTCTGTGTGCTGTCCATGTCACGTGCTTCGTGCGCCAATCGCCACTTCCAAAGGAAAACCTGGGTCACTTCGATGAAACGGTTTACAAGTCGACGTGTCGAACAAGACATGGTTAACTATTTTCTAACGAGTCACACTTCTCGGTTCCTTAAAGCCTGGAAATTCTCGTTCCCGGTCACCTGGAGGAAGAGGTTGCCTTCGGAGGCAATCCATGTAGCCTGCCCACTCATGTCAAGCTTGACGGGATTCGGCAGCTTGTTGACATCTTCCTCGGTGCTGTCGAACTGAAGATTCTTGTTGACATCCATCGTACTTGTTTGCCTGGGCTGCACACACTATCCCGAACTCTCAGGGCTGCAAGGCAGTCTGACTGACTATTAAAGCCAGGATGCTGCTCTGTGTACAGAAAGTCAATGTCGGTTTCCTCTGCGTTGTACTTCTTGTTGTGTGCCTGGATGATGCTTTGAGCTTCCTCTGCGATCTCCGTTTCCATGTTGAGGAATTTCTCTGCAAGGCTTGCAAGCAAGAGGAGACGTCTTGGTGACTGCAAAACGACGGATACCTGAAGGGAGAGGCCTTGCGTCTGCTTCGTGTCCGTGAGGGCCTGCATCCTCTGCACAAGTCCTTGAAAGTCCGGCCACCCCGGCAAGGCCAGTTTTCCTTTCCTAGCAGATTGGAATACGTGGTTGGCCAGTGCGTCGTCTAACCAAGCATTTCTATCCCACACTATAGATGCCATTGTCATGGTTCGGTCGGATCCGTGGGAGTTCTCCTCGATCACCGCAAGTCCTGGCCAAATGTCGTATCCATGCAAGTCCACCAGCATCACGCTTTTCGCGTTCGTTGGAACCATTGACTTCAACGTCTGATGCACCAAGCTTGTTCCTCCTGCCTCTTGCTTGAGTTCTTGAACGTCGGTGGGCTTTCTTCCTAGATGTATCATCTCGGACTTCGCCTGCGACAATCGGGTTTAATTCAGAGGAAGATTTCATAACTGGATTGCGAAGTTTCTGGAACATCCTGCCTCCGGCGAGTTGAAGTCGTTCCTTGCTAGCATCTCTGTTCCGCTCTTGAAGCCCGGCATGTTCCTGAAGATGCTTCCGCTTCCCTTCACGAGAATTGCGAGGCCAGCCTTGGTTTGCAAACTGATGATATCACATGGGGTAGCGGCAGGCCTATACCCCCACCCCCGCGATCCAAAAATGCAGGCCCGGGTCCAAAGTCCCGGAGCGCTTCCCGTACACTGAGTCCTCGGTTCAACAGTGGTTTTTTGGATTCAATTCCATGATCGTGAAAATGCATGAAAGCTGCCTTCTCGAAGATCCATGTGATGTCTTTGACGGTCAGGTTCCTATCCTTCTGCATCAAAGACTGCCTGGAATGAATTTCTCACTTCTGATGGACTAACTGCTAAGGGAATCCTCTTTAGATTCTTGAACCCGCTCATGTATACTTACTTACAATCACACAGTCTTCCTGTCGGCACACACACAAAACTCTTTCATCCTATCGAGCAATTTGGTCAGCAGCTCCAAAAAGTGCAATGCATGTTCAGACCAAGGATCGCCCACATGAGGCGAACCTTGCGTACGTTCGATTCTTTGTCGACTTTTCCTTGTTTTTCGTCCTTCTCATCGTCTTCGTTTTCCTCCTCCATGTCGTCGTCGTTCTGCTCTGCGTCCATGTCCACGTCTGCTTCCTCCTCACTTTCTTCCTTCTTGGCGAAGTCCTCCTTGGTCGCTTCGTTTAACCTGACAGAAAAGAAAACACATATACTACTTACATCATGATGATGAAGATGAACCCAAACTCCGCATTGCCTCTCGGTGAGCAAATTCTGCGCACGATTGGGCAACACCACAATTGCCATGCTGTTCGTAGGGCTGGAGGCCAATATGTTCGTGATCGCCGTGAGGATGCCACTTGTTTTCGTTGCAGTCACGATTCCCGCAGTCGGCAGTGAGCACCACATGACATTTACGCTGGCAGCTTCCTGCCTGATGTATGTCTGGACCGAGGGCAACACCGTGCTCTCCATGTCACGCGTAGTGGTGTGGAACAAGCGCAGATTGTCCGTCATGTACAAGCCTACTTTCTTCCATGCTCGTTCGTGCGCCTCCTGCAACAAATTGACTTCAGACCTAACTAGAGGCTTTGTTAAGCGGATTCCTTTATACATTCGGCTCGTGTCCTCCATCTGCTCCACGATGTTGTTCCTTGCCTTCTCCATGTCTGCGGTCCGCCTCAGGTGCACACCGTGCGTACGAGCTAGACCCTGGACTCTCACGCAATTGCTGATGCATTCAATCAAGTGACTGCAATGAATCCTGTTCGTATTGGGCTTCGTCCGACAGAACTAATTCCTTCCACAAGGTAAAGGCGGCTTTGTTTGCCTTCTCCAACGCTCGAGTCGTGCGACACTGCGATTGGGCGATGAAGTCATTGACCACACACCCCTTCGCCTGAGAGTTTGGTTTAAGGGGAAACGGCAATAATGAAAAAAGAACTTCTACCAAAGACTGGAGCCAGAAGCAAGGTTTAGAAGGGTTCCCTTTTACGGGTCTCCCTCATGCCTCGAGAACGAAGGGCAGCCTCTCCCAGCTGAATCCGTTCGATGCCGACTTAATGGCTGCTGCGAGCTCGTTGTCCAGGAGCCTCAGTGTTATCTTTAACTTTGCTGATCCACCCTGCCGGATTTGACTGGTTTGCTTTCATGGATTTAATATCCGAAGTTTTTTTTCAACTTGGAAGGTATTTGCGGCACCTCCATTCCACAGCACATGGAGTGAATCCAAGCCTAATTGATGTTGAATATATCAAGGAAACCATGTCCAAACATAGATAAATTCAAGGAAACCAAACCAAATCGGGTAAAGTTCATGGAAACCAAACCAAATCCAAATCCGAATCAGTGAAACACAAACAAAAACTCAAAAAAACAATCACATTTTCCGTCTTGGGCCAACTTCGAAAACGCGTTCGATTTTCCAGAAAACCAATCACAATTATGTATATATTGCAAAAAATAATCAATCACAATCTCGGTGTTGGGCCGTTGGCCAAAACGTGATCGATTCATTTTTGCAATATCAAAACGCGATCGATTTTCCAGAAAACCAATCACACTTTCGGCCGTGAGCCAACTTCCAAATTGTGATTGATTCTGTCCGGCCAAATGGCTTCCTGGATTTTCTGTAAATTCCAGGAAGCCATCGCCAAACATATATAAATTCAAGGAAGCCATCGCCAAACATATATAAATTCAAGGAAACCAAACCAAATCGGATAATAATTAAAGGAAAACCAAACTGCCGGGCAGCCCGCGTTCGAACATTTCCTGCTGCTGCGCAACTGTGTCCGTTGGGAACATTTTCTGCAACTTCGGCAAAATGTACAACCACAGCAAGACGATGTCGTGAAGCTCCATCTGCTTCTCGTCGGAGAGTTGTGCTGCTTTCTGCCAAGCTACATCATGTGCACATTACGACACGCTCATCGAAGCAAACCCAATAATTGAACTCTGTGGAACAGTACGGCCTTGGCTTTGGTGCTGGATCTCGTGGTCACCTCGCGATTGAAGTCCTGGCCATGATACGAATGAATTTCTACAACTGTTTCATTTGTGTCATATTGCTAACTGAACAATATGACGTCCTTGATGACACGTGTCGCCCACGCGCTCGCAGATCCGTCCGTTGTTTGCATGATGGACCCCCATAGCTCACTCTGCCTGAAGCGTTGAACCTGCCTCTGTTGATTTGGCAGCCACCAATCAGCTGCCAGTACGTCGATCGGCATACCTGTCAAAAGACCGCTCAGGAAAACACAAGCTGAAGCGGTTCAGGGTTGAGGCAAGGCTTAAGGGTTGATTAGGGTTGCGCCAATCCTGAGACTTCATGCTTGTAGTCGTCGTAGTGAGCTCGGATGATTTCTCTGAATTCGGCTGTCGATCTGAGCCTCAGATGTGGTGGATGGTGTTGAACCAGTAGAGCGGAGAGGTTGCACTGCGGGCTGTTACACAAGAGAAAAGCCGAGCAGCAGATTCATAATCAGGTTCTTCCGTCCGGTGTTGATTCTGTGTTTGGTTATAGTGACTCTCTTGTTATAGTTGGCAACCGCAGCGCCGAGAGCATCCCGGAGGGGCGCCTTCTTGGATCTTCCTCCCTGATTCTGTTCAATTTCGATTGCGGCTGCCATTTCTGCAGCCAAGACCAGCGGACTCGGTGCTTGCTTCTCTGCAGTAAGATAACCATTGCCTCAACGGAACACTGATTTCTGCGGAGTTTGAATTTATGAAACTCACATTGCGATGCTCAACATGAGTGCATGTGCGGCCAAGCAGCGAAGTGCCTGGTAGTGATACTCAGCGGGATTTGCGTGGTAGGAGAAGCTGCATCTGATGTAACGGAACGAGTTCAGGGTGAACACGAGTTGTGCGTCGTGCAGTTCTTCGTCTGTCAATTCCAGGTGGTAAACAATGCTGACAATGGCTTGCATGATCGTCAACTTCGTTTGTCCGTCCGTAACACCGACAGCAAAGTCCGCTCCGTGCTCGCTGAAAGATCGATCACCTCTGGATTTACTATTTATTGTCAGGGGTATTGAACTTGAAGTTCCTGTGCTACATCATCGCTGCAGACTAGGCACTTTGGCAGTGAGGAAACTTCACGTCCACTGACTCGCTGGGGCGGTAGCCACGCAACAGAAACTCCAAGAAGTGCGTTTTTGTTTGTACGTTTGCTGCATGAAGCCCGTTCTTCATGCTGTGATCAAACATGAACGCCGACAAGGGAAGCCAACCCTCAGTGTTCTCTGTTGGGACGGAGGTGATAACTCTCTGCTCCGTGGTCGCAGGCTGCGTCATGACTAAGTTGTTGATGGCCTGTCAAGGGGTCACACGACAATGTTATCCACTGGAGGAGTGCGACACTGGTTTTGCCCGAGCCTCTTTCATACTGTCTTTTGTCATGCGGTCTGCAACTTGTTGCCCGATGTTTCCTTTCTTCAGCATAACCTCGAACTGCGCATGAATCTTCTGCATAACGGCCGGCATCTCCGGCGTGTCCGTGTCATTCGTCGCCATTCTTGCTACGTTTCGTCAGAACCGGGCTATCCGTGCTTTCAGGACTAGCCAAATGCTGAGCAATCACGAGAAGTTAAGTGCAGGGGCAGATTCAGGTCAGGGCACACGACACGAACTGCACGGATGGGACACTTCTCTGTCTTATCGCGGCACAAAGTACGTCACTGCATCCTTGAAGTTCGTGTTGAACTCAAGTTTGTCGAGTTACATCCTTGAAACTCGTCTTGACCATGTTCGCCTTCGCCATGCGATCTGGTGTGCGCAGAGAAACCAGACTCGGCCAGCACATCTTACCTCCTCCGGAATGCCACCCTGAGGTGGAAAGCTTCGTGGCGGTGCGGAGGTGCAAGCTGGACGTTCATCATTCCTGAGTTAGACTGAAAGTTCAATAGATAGTAGTGGAAGCAGTCTTACCACATCTAAACAACCGGATTCCAAACCAAGATTCCTCGAGGTCTCGGTCCGTTTCTTATGAATTCCAGTCTGGGGTATTCCTCCTGCCTGACACCTGTTGCGACGCTGCGGTAGTACGTTGCAGCACGACGAAGATGCGGATAGTGCTTTTCAATGGATTCCGCCAGCTCCAGTACCTGTTGAGCTCTGTTTTCCTCCAGTTTGGGCCCGGTTGTTGCAGTCGTTGTATTTGTTTGTCTGAAAAACTCTTCCGTGTCGCTGTGAACACCATTGGCCAGCACAGTAGCGGTGCTTGACTGGCCTGCTTGTCACTCATGTACATTTTCATGATGGCAAATACGTCACTCTGGTTGCCGCAGTTCCTCATGCGAACAGGTAAGCGTTCTGATAGCTGCATGCCACGGCCATGATCCGGCAGAGCTGCAAACAGGGCCCAAATTCAGGGATGCTTCTGGCTCGGATTGACATCTGCCTTACACTTTGATGCTCCCCGCCTTCGCGTGGAAGAAACTGGAAGACATGTGGCACCCGCTTGTCAGACTTGCCTTCGGCTCGTTCCTGATACGCATGGAAAAACTGCACCGATTTTGGAAGGAGCTCGTCCCACTTGCGAACCTGCGGCAGACTGCAGCTTCTAATGTGCGGCCTCAAACTTACCCGACTGCGTGTGCTGAGTTGGAGCTCATAGTCTGGCCTGCGTCACATGTTCGCACTGCATCATCATTCCTTTATCTCGAAACATCGGCCCGAGACTGTCCGTGAGGATTCTGCTGATGTCTTGAGGTGTCTGGATGTCCGTAGTTTGATTTAAAGCCGTTGTCACCAGGGCCAGTGTGGCGTCTCAGTAAACACATTCAGCTCATCAACAGTGCATTGCTGTGCATCAGCTACCACGCAGCAAAAAACTAACTTAAAGAACAGAATCCCTGCTGCCGAGTATCCCACATCCTCATGCGTGTGGCCTACCTGAAGATGGTTGTGTGAACTTGCTCGGAAATAGTTCATTTGCACCAAAGCGCAAAGAAGCTTTGAAGTGCTCTGATGGCGAACTTCTTTCGTTGTGTTGTCTGCTTGTAAGTAGAACCTTGGTTCACCGATAGTTGCGTCGGAGTGATAAACTGAGACACGCGGTGCCAGAGTCATGCCAGGACACTCGTGGGGGAAAGGAAGATTCTTTCTTCTGTACCAGGAGAATGCCGTGTCCATCGCGCGCATGAGCTCAGAAGCAGCACAGCCACATACAGGCACATACAGGCACACCGGCGGCCGGACCGCAACAAAAAGAAGCACTCGAATCCGGAATGCGGTTGAGCTGCAATCTCCAACGTCCAATTCGCCCCAAGGCCCATGCCCTCATCACATGTGTAGAAGAATGCACCAACTCCGTGCACCAGGACAAGGGTGATGGTTACGTGGATGCCTCACAGGAATGCTGGGGAGTCGACTACTGAAATATGTCACGGTTGCACTGCGGACACATGGGTTGCAACTCATCCCTCATGCTAATCAAGGCAAGACACGTGGATTCTTCTCAAACGCGGACAATTTCGGAGTTCGTTGATCTGGAAATTTCGGGAGCATGGCTTTCGCCTTGTCGTAGCTGTCCAGTATGACGCAAAGCAAGTCTCGTTGTGTTTTGCTACGTTCACGTGCTTGCCAATAGACCTCACGGTCCCTCCATTGTGTGATATGATGATCAAGAAGCTCGTTGCATAGTCTTACATGGAGGTTGAAGTCCTTCTTGCTCTCTGCGATAGCTGCCCGTAGTTTGGAGCAGGTAAAACATAAAGAGTGCGTGGACTTCTTCCTGAAACGAAGGCACGGTGACCAGCGCACAAACTCCGAGTAGAAGAGCGACCTTCCTCCCACATTCACATCCTGGGATCCCCTTGCACAAAATGCTTGGTACTGCGTGAACAAGGTGCTTCCGCTGCTGTGTGGCAGCTCTCGGACTGGCAATTGCACAGGATCCATATCAAAACTGATCTGCTCCGTTGCGGTCTGCATCTTGTACGCAATGAGTCGTGTCAACATCCGTTTCTGCAACTCGGGCGTGCTGGTAGACAAGACCTCCGCTGTAGTGAACCTTGGACTTGCCATGCACCCTCCGACTCGAAAAGTACAAACCACAATCCTGCACCATGTTTCTATCACAAAGAAGCCAAGACGCTTCGTGGTCATCGACTCTGCTGCACTGTGGTACATGTGCATAAAGAAAACTCTCAGAGAAGCCTGCTTCAAGGCTGGCCGTTTCGACGAACTCATTTTCCGTAGGTCCATCCCATGACAAACGGATTTGCAGCGCCTCAGCCTGCTCCGTCCGATTCCTAGAAGGCACAGAAAAGCCTGCCTGCAAACTGCATGACCTGCGATACTGTAGCGCAGCTTCTTCCCGCCACCTTGTTGTAAAGACCACAACAATCCGTCCTGGACGGTTTTGGACAAGCTCCACAAACGAGAGCACACGTTCGTCATGGTTTTTCGGTACCTGGCAGCCGCGTTCACAGCTGCAGGGATGCTTGCAAGCCTGTGCAATGCGCTTCGGTCTCATGCCGTTCTTGCTGTACGCATCCATTTCCCTATCTTCATCGCAGCGCACCGAGTGCAAACACTCCAGCCGGTCCAGGGTCACGTCCACACGTGCCCACGCGGTACTTGAGGAGGAGGAGGAGGAGGAGGAGGAGGAGGAGCTTTCATCGTCGGATTCGTAGGATTCGTCTTCGTCGGATTCGGATGGCCTTGGCAATCCGGGTTTAGGTTCAAGGTTCAGCCTGAACATAATAGACCCCAAACCCTTGCTGGGACACAGACTCTGACTCCGTCAATTCGTAGCGCTGCAGCCCACCAGTTCTGCGTTTCTTCTTCCTCGACTCAGACTCTGACTCTGTCAATTCGTACCGCTGCAGCGGAATATTGTGTTGAATACGTCGTTCTGGGATACTTTGACTGCTGGAGCTGGGAGCTCCATTCATGAACCCTTGCAGATCGAACTGCGGCGGCATAGCTGCTGTGTTCCTGACTTAATTCTCAAGTCATGCTGCCCTGAGCCATGTTCATTGTATTCAGGATTGGTCTGACATTGGTTTCATCCTATTGTAGGTCTACTTGACTCCCCGGTTCGGTCATACTGAGCCACACAAACAGAGCAATGAGCTTCCACAAGCTTGCTGCAAAAGTGCCGGACAACCGATTGCATTGCGGGCGATTCCGCAACTGAGACGCATTTCTTTTATGTGCGCGACTCTCCTAACACATGCGTGACATCTACCGCACTGCACAAAACGCAAATGGCGGCCCCGATGCTTCGAAAGTGCATCATGTTGCCTCCCAAATCATGGAGCTCCTGCAAGATTGAAGCTCTGGTCCCAATGCATGGATATGGCCAAAAAGGAAACATACTGCTGCCCTGGGACACGCTCTGACAGGTTCTCCAGACTCAGCTTGTTGATGGGAGCGCCCATCAGCAGCATCACCTCTCTGCCTGTCAAAATACCCGATGGATGAAATTGCCTCATGTTGCCTCCCAACTCATGGAGCTCCTACATATGGACTGCAGGCCTAGTAAATATCGTTGATGTTTTCCCAGAACCAGGAATCGGCCGCCAGGTGTGAGGCACTGTAGCGGCCTGCATCGATTCTCTGGGCAAGACAATGGCAACTGCCTCACACCCTGGCCTTCCTTTCTTCATGACATGCGTTCGTCGCAGAGACTGCGACGTGTTGACCATTTCCATTGAGCCTGACAACTCAGGCAACAGTCAGCTTGCCTTCTTGCTTGTCAGTGACTGGCCTCCGTTCTTTGCCCAGACCAAGTCCAAGAGGTCCATTTCCCTTGTTGTTGAAACTTGGGATGCTGCTTTCGGGCAAGCAGCTTCGAAGCAGCCATGGGCTCGCTTCCTGGATACCTTAAGTCAATGTGTCCGAAGGTAATAATGGGAACCCGAAACCCTGAACCGAGGACCAAGCGTTGTTCTCTCTTGCCCAGATGTTGTGTTGTGCAGGCGACTTCACGTGCTTCTTCTTTGTGTTCCTGTCTCGACGAGGGAACTACATACCGGAACACATGGGCATGGCTGCTACATTATTGCGATCCTGCGTCTTGTTCTTCCGCGACTTCGTCTCTCCGTCGCGTGGCACACCGCTGGGTGAGAACTGTGCAACAAGAGGTCTGTCCTTGGAAAGCATGACATGCATAACGGCACTGAACCTGCATCTGCATCAAAACAAAGCCAAATCTCCAGGAGTATTTTGGTTTGCAATGCATTTCCCTGAGAACTTCCTCTGTGTAGGACTGAAAGTTCTGCTTGGCGTCGGAATGCAAGCAATCCCGTCTGGCCAACAGAATATACAGTCGTTTGCGACTGATCGGGCTTCCATGCTGCAGCCTTGCTCTGGTGGCGTCTGACACTCAGTTGGCGAATCTTATGTGCAGCTCGAGCGCTGATCTATCATCAACACTGCCATTGCATACCTCGATCAGGCCATGTTCAAGCTGAGCCGTCGACGGATTTGATTGCTGTAGCCAAGCGTCGTTCGTAGCTGTGATTTCACAGTCTGCTTGAAGATCTTCATACATCGCTCGAACCCCATGACATTCTCCAAGATAACCATCTCAGTTGCTTGCTTGACATTCTCCAAGACAGCCATCATCTCAGTTGCTTGATCATGTTGACAAGTTGCTGGGGGGTTTATTACCTTGATGTTCCTGATTGTTTTCCATAGCTGCTTCGCATTCTTATCTTCCAGCATCTTGGATAAATGATGGAGCATCGAAAATGGAGTGCATGGGAAGCCAGACACATAGAGGGATACCTGCACATTGTTTGCAATGTCACTGACAGACTTCCTGCAGGTCCGGCCGGCCTTGTCTTGCAACCAACTAACATTCGCTTTCAACATATCGTCTGCAAGCCTGAGTGACTTCATGTGCTTGGACTGGATAGCACAGACTTGCCAAGCAGCCTCCCCGGAAACTGAGTCACAGCGGGACTCCTTCAAAGTCGAAGTTCCTTTGCAGAAACTCTCGTGCGCTTCTTTTTCGTTCACTTCCTGACCTTAGCAGCAACCCAGAAAACCTTAGGATGGTACTACTTGCAAGTCCATGTTCAGATGAGGTACAAATGAGCGACCTGTTCCTTTCCCAAGAGCATACGTAACACCATCAGAGGTGTTTCTGTTCCACTGCCTGAGGTTCCGCTTACAGGGCTGACGCATGAGGGCTCAGAGCCGATGTGCCAGGTGGCAATCCGACACATAAGTAAGAGTTCGTTCCTGCATGTCTTTTTTGAAGCGGGCCATTCCTGCCGAGATACTTAAGGCTGCACTGTGCAATGGAATTCAGGTTTCAGGCCTGGACACAGTCGTAGAAAATCACCGGCGAAGTCCAAGTAGTTGAGTTGATTATCACTCAACTTGTCGTTGGACTCCGGGTCCAGCTCCTCCATGTTCAAATTTATGATATTCCTTTCCTACGGCTGTCGCCAGTTCTCCTGCGACGTGCTGCTGCTGCTAGAGATGCGCCGTAGTATCGTCGTGGCAATGGAAAAGGTGGCTAATTTCCGTCGGATGTCTGAATCTGTCTGTTTACTTGTGAATCTACATTGCTTTGGGCCTGGATTGCCGTGATGCCAGGCAAGCATGCTTCCAACTAACTTCTGGTGCAAGCATAACAGCTGAGTGCCTTGCCACCTGCTTGCATTCTTGCGTGCTGTAGCAGACCTGGATGTAACTACGTGGTGTTCTTCCCAAACCATCCAGAACAACGTGACTGAGGCGTTGGCACAATACTTGAACTGGCCCACCCCATGTCTCCATTTCCCAGCCTGGTGGGAAACTTGAATGAACCACACCAGATTAAACAATAAACTTGCCTCAGGATGGGGCAAAACCAAGTAGGCCACACCTGTGCGAGCAGCGCACAGCAATCTTGTTACGGGTTCGACCAGGGGGCATGAACGACACAAAGCATCGCCGGATGGTTTTTTGCCTCAGCGTACTGTCTGCTGAGTGATGATTTCAAAAACTCTATGCGCAGGGATTAGGCTTCCTGTGCATCTGTACGTAGAGAGGCCCGGACCAGGGTTTTTTTCCTACCTGCTATTTGTTTGGCACCAATTAGCTGACGTCTCCCCAACCTGGTCTGTTCCTGTTGGGAAGCTGCGTGTGAGCCTGGAAAATCACTGTCCTAGCGCTGCTACTGTCTAGGTCCGTAACTACATCAGGGCTCACAAAAACTTCCTAGTGTACATGGAGCCAATCACTGCTTGGCCCAATCGTCAAACTCATATCTGCTGCCATCGCCGTAGCTCTTGCCCCAATCGACATAGCTGCAGTTTTCTGGCCCTTTGCCGGGCTGTGAGCCTGGCCCTTTGCCAACGCCCTTCCTCTGCCTGTTCTGCTCTTCTGGCTTTTCTTCCTTTCCTTTGGTTCCTTTGGTGGAATCCGTCGACGAGGCAGCCTGCAGCTTCTGTTTTTCCATTGTCTCTTTGACTTCAAGCTCCCATAACTCAGCCTTAGCTTGTTCCACTTCCTTCTGCGAGTTGCACCATATCTGTCTTGGTCCTGACTTCTTGTAGACATCCACCACGGCGTTGAAGAGAGCTCTTCCCTTCACTGGTGAAAATTCTGGTCCTTTGCCGAAAGCTCCCGAGTTGTCGTGTTTCCCATTTCCCTTGTCTTTTCCTTTCGCCCTGTACGTTTGGTTGAGCTTGTTGAACTCCCACACGTAGCCAATTTTCGGGAAGTAATTAAGATTTTCACTCGGAATCTGAATCCGCGGAGACTGGATCACAATCATAGGTTCTTCGTTTTCTTCCTGTCTTTGCTGTTGTTCCTGTTCTCGGCGTTGCACTTCCTCATACTCTGCCGTAGCGTCGGCGACATACTGCTCCAAAAAGTCCGAAATCTCCGTTACCCAGCCTTCCACTCCGTCCATGCCTTTGGCAAGGTGCTTCACTGCTTCCTGGAGTTCCTTGACTGAGTTCGGTTCCACGCTAAAAAACTTGAGTGCGTGGTCTTGCTTCTCTTTCATATCGTCTACTTCCTTGACGATGTTCTTCAGCTGCTGCTCTGACTTGAGGACAGTTTCCTCGGACTTCTTCACCTTCTCGACAACTCCACTCGCGCTTGCAACGGCCTCTTCAACGCGGCGGACCGCACCCTCTGCATTGGCTTGCCACTCGTCGTCTTTGTCTCGCGTCTCCTGTTCTGCTGCTGCCTCTTCGAGCTTCTTCCTGGCAAACTCCTTCAACTGCTCTTCTTGCATCCCGTGGGTTGGATGCACTACTGGTGGTGTTGCTGCCGTTGGATCTTCTGGTCGTGCTGTCGCCTCGGAGGTTGATGCTTCGGCGCCCGTGTATGTGTCCTCCTCCTCCTCCTTCTCCTCCTCCTCCTCCTCCATGAGACGCGCCCGCCTGGCCTTCTTCCTCCTGCGTCTCGTCTCCTCTTCGTTGTCCTCCTCCCGCTTGGCCGTTATCGGGTTCCCCTTGTTGATCTGGTTCATGAAGATGTGGGCGGCGACGCACAGCAATGCCAAAGCAAGCAGCAACTCCGTCAGCGTCATGATGCAAAGGGCTACGTGCGGCCTTCTTCTCCTTTTGGAAGCTTGAGATTACTGCTCACTGCATCACACTGACACAACCATGGACTGGCATCCGAACCACTTCCGAAATCACTTCCGAAACCTTCCCGGCCTCCCTGGCGTCGTCGTGGTCGTGGTGGTCATGCTGGTCGTGGTCATGCCTGCAGGTCGCGAGCCACACGGGGGGTTTAGGGTGTGAGAGACATCAGCGCCGAGTTTAAGACGTGCGGTTTCCGTCGTTCTTGTACGTCTCGAGGAATACACTGACCACTTTCCTGTCAGAGACATCACTACCCAGCACTTCTTAAGGGCATGCGCCGGGCCTCGCTGCCACCTTCCAGGAATCCGTTGTGAGACTTCAGTCCCTGAATCTCATGCTCGACCACCGCGAAACTTCAATGCGAAGTGCTCTATGTTGTTCCGGAGGTTTTGTAATGTTGTCCGTTGTGCCTCCGTCGTTTTCTGCTTCAGGTCATTCTGCCCCTCGTCCAAAACCAAGTACGCTGTGGCCAGGACTGCCCTCACCAAGTCCGCCTTGCTTGCATCGTTCATCTGTCGTATGTCCGTTGAGACCTTTGGAAAAAGCTCCTCAAACACTTTGGCAAAGTAGTAGTGGCCGACGTCTCCATAATTTGTTCCATCCGGCCCTTTGAAACTATGAATTCCGTGAATGGAGACTTTCTCCTCTCGGACGCCCCCTTTGGATGAGAAGGCTTTTCTTTCCTGTCTTGAAAACTTGTCGACCCACTCATCTAGGAATGCGTTGTTGTCCTTGGCCTCCGCCAGAGCACGTGCCCACCATGCGGCGGCCATCAGGCTGGCTCGTCTTTCCTCCGTCATGGGGGGCTGTGCACCCTCCGGTTCCTTGGTGGGCTTTGTACCTGAAGGCTCCTGCGTCGGCATCTGTTTGCATGGGACCCTCGGGATTTCCGGGATGTCGTCTGACGGGCCGCTTTGCTTCTGGTCGTTGGTGCCGTCCTTCTCGTCGAGCTGCTGGAACTTTGCCAAGAAGCGATTCCCCCACTGTTCCTGTTCACGCCGCATTGCAAAAATGCCCTGCAGAATCTGGTCCTCCTCGTAGCGCAGCCTCTGCAACTCCATTGTACTTTTGTTCTTTTCTTCCTCGTGGGTCGTTCGAAGGAAAGCTACTTCCTCCGTGATCTCCTTGAGGCGCGTGTGTGTCCACAGCACCGACTTCTCGATGCCGTCGAGTCGTTGCATCACATTGTCCATACCTTGTGCTACTGATGCTTGAAGACGTTGAATGCGAATGATGATGTTTGTTTCTGCAGCAACCTCGTCCTCGTCCAATGCCTCCAAAGCCTCCGCCTCCTCCTTAGCCTGTCTCTTCCTCTTCTTTTTCTTGTCTGGTTCGTCATGGTTGTCGTGGTGGTGCATGGTGTAGATGTTGATGCCCATGTACATCAGAACCACCAAAAGTAGGAGCTCAATGACGGTCACCATCACTAGGGGCAGGACCTACGTTGCCAAATATCAAATAGTTGCTATGCGTGCTTGATTTGGCACAATCCTGCGTCACACAGTCAGAGATTCACATTCAAACCAAGCGCTGAGGTCCAAAGTCACGCCTGCACGGCTTCACCTCCCTCCTACCTTCTTCCCTTTGGGGCGAGCACTCATTGCATCACACAGCCATGGACTGCTCGTGCTGCACCGTTCCTGAAACTGCCACGTCTGAAGCACAGAGTTTACAAGTGCCACTGCCCAGCCTCCAGTGAGCATGTTGGTGTGCTCGTCCGTCGCGCTTCTAGGTGAGGAGTACGTAGGCCTTTCGTGCTAGAGACATCACCGCCGAGCTTTAAGACGTGCCACTTCCCAGCCTCCAGTCAGCATGTAGCCACCGTCAAGGCTTTCCTGCACCTCAGTGCAGGTCGGAAGCGACAGAGAAGCTGGAGTCAATGTAAGGATGGATTCTGGCAGTCCTCGTAGATCTCGGCGATCGGGATCGTTGTGACTGAGTCGGACTTAAATCTAAGTCATGTCCCCCGAATTGCAGGTGAGTTTGGCGTTGGGAGGGGCATGCTAGGAATCTGTCTGTATGCTTTACTTTTTTATGGCTCTGGGCCTGGATTGCCGTGCGAACGAGACGGCTGAGGGCCTTGCCGCCTGCTTGCATTCTTGCGTGCTGTAGCGGACCTTGGATGTAACTACGTGCTGTTCTTCCCAAACCATCCACAACAACGTGACTGAGGCGTTGGCATGATACTTGAACTGGTCCACTCCACGTCTCCATTTCCCAGCCTGGCGGGAAACTTCAATGAACCAGACCAGATTGAACAATAAACTTGCCTCAGGATGGGGCAAAACCAAGTAGGCCACACCTGTGCGAGCAGAGCAAAGCAATCTTGTTATGGGTTCGACCAGGGGGCATGAACGACACAAAGCATCGCCGGAAGGTTTTTGCCTCAGCGTACTGTCTGCTGAGTGATGATTTCAAAATCTCTATGCGCAGGGATTAGGCTTCCTGTGCATCTGTACGTAGAGAGGCCCGGACCAGGGTTTTTTTCCTACCTGCTATTTGTTTGGCACCAATTAGCTGACGTCTCCCAAACCTGGTCTGTTCCTGTTGGGAAGCTGCGTGTGAGCCTGGAAAATCACTGTCCTAGCGCTGCTACTGTCTAGGTCCGTAACTACATCAGGGCTCACAAAAACTTCCTAGTGTACATGACTCACTGATGGGGAGTCTTCCAGTTCTCCCAACCTTGCTTCCACTCCTCCTCCTCCTCCTTTTTCTGCTGATCCTTCTGATTGTGCTGCTGCTGATACTTCTTCCATGCTGTGACAGGCGGCTGCTTCTGCTTCTCATTGTCCTCGTTCCACTGTTCCCACAAACGCTTTGCCGCTTCTGCCTTCTCCTGTTCTGCCAAACGCTTTGCCGCTTCTTGGTCGATCAACTCTTGGCGAGCCTGGTCTAGTTCCTCTTGGGTGTCGCACCATCGGTCAGTCTCCTTGTGGAACTGGATGATGTTGTGCCACAGCTCTCTTCCTTTTATTGGTGGGTTGGCATGACCTCCCTTGCACCTGTATGCCTGCATTTTTTGTTGAACAGCCACTGCCATCCTTCAGCCCAGAAGACTGTAAATTGGTCCTCCGCTTGAGTCTGTTCCGGCTGGCTGTCGGGGTGCGTGCTCTCCCCGTCGGCATTTGTGCTCGTATCTGTGTCACGTTTGTTGTCGTCTATTTCATACTTCTCCAAAAAGTCCGTAATCTTCTCTAGCTTCTCTTCCATGGACTCTTTTCTGAAGCTCAGAATCTTGAGCTCTGACTCCAGACCGACGACTATGTCGGGTAGCTTGCCAAGCTCCGACACGTGCTCCTCTTGCTTCTGTCTCAGCTCGGCTATCTCCAAGAGGATGTTCTTCATCTTGTCCCCTAACGAGGAAATTTCCGTCTCGGAGCTCTGAACCTTCTGCAAACATCCGTGCATAGTGTGAACGGCGGCCACCATGCGTTGGACCGCGGCCTCTGCACGTTCCTGGAAGTTCTCGGGCTCCAAATCCTTGGCTTCCTTTGGCGGATCCTTGCCACGCTGATCTCCTTGTTCTGATAGTGCTTCATCTTTGGGCTTGCTTTCCTGCTGTGTTGGTGCTGTTGGATCTTGTGGTTGTGCTGTGGCCGTATGCTTTTTGTCATTATTGCGGTCTGACCTCCCGTTGCCGCTGTCCTCCTCCATGAGACTGGCCCTGGCCTTCCTCCTCCTGCGCCTGTTCTCTTCTTCGCTGCGCCTGTTCTCTTCTTCGCTGCCGGAGCTGTCCTCCTCCTGCTTGGCCCTTCTCTTGTTCTGCTGGTTCTGCTGCATCATGTACATGTAGCCAATGGCTACAATTGCCAAAGCAAGCAGCACCTCCGTGAGCGGCAGCTCCATGATGCAAAGGGCTATGAAAAGCGTACTCCTTTGGGAAGCTTGAGATAGTTCTGCTGTCAGACGGGCGCACACTCACTGCATCACACAGCCATGGACTGCACATGCCGCGCTGTTCCTGAAACTGTCATGTCCGTCTGAAGCACCGAGCTTAAAAGTGCCACTGCCCAGCCTCCAGTGAGCATGTTGGTGTGCTCGTCCGTCGTGCTTCTAGGTGAGGAGTACGTAGGCCTTTCGTGCTAGAGACATCGCCGAGCTATTAGGACGTGCCACTTCCCAGCCTCCAGTCAGCATGTCCCCTTTATCATCCCAGTAGGTTCATGGTGCAGGGCGAGGTACCTACCCGTCCTGCACCATGAACCTTCTGGGATGATGTAGCCACCTTCAAGGTTTTCCTGCACCTGCGTCAACCGCAACAAAATATGTCACTCTTGCTGTTTCGGACCTTCCATGTGGGAGTCGGTCCTGCTTGTAGGTCTCGAGGAATACGTTGACCTTTCGTGTCAGAGACATCGCCACCCACCGTGTTTAAGAAGTGTCTGTCACTTAAGTGCAAGCACCGAACAGGCCGCCCAGCACAGGGGGGTTGGGGGGGGTGGGTGGGTTTCTCGGTGGGTGGTTGATGGATGGGTGGGGCGGTTAGGTGGCTGGGTGAGGGTGGGTGGGTGTGAATCAGGGGTGCGGGAATTGGTTGGGGGACCGGTTCGTGGTGGGTGGTTTGGGGGGGGTGGCGGGGTTGTCATGCAGGAATGGTCCCTGATGCATGCGACTTTTTCCGATGCTGCTCTTTGCTTCATGACCCATCCAGTCAGAAGTCCTAAGTCTTTCTAGGAACTTCACACGGCCACCGGGCCCATGCCCCTGTGCCACCGCATCAACCATGGAGTTCGTCGTGTTCTGTAAGTGGATTCAGAATCACTAGATGTCAGATTGTTTTGGTTAAGACTCGAATCCATGGGGATGTCACGATCAGAGCCATCAGCTACGTTATGAAATCCGTTATTCCGTCTCACTGCTTACTGCGACAATCCGTCCTCTCGGATCTGGGCGAGCGGGATGGCTTTCCTTCCCCATCGAAGTCAGAGTCGGACTCGTCACCGCCTGGAACGTGCGAAGTTGGGGTCGCACAAGGTTGCGGTGATGAAACCAAGGCTCGGGCTGCGTGCGGGAGAGGTCGGGGTGAAAACGAGCGTCGGGGACGTGGGATGCAAACTCTCCTGTCAGAGATGCGCATTTCACTGACTGAACAACTGACAAATGAACAGTCGGGCCAAGCTTACTGTCCTTGAGCTTCTCTTCGTTGTCTTGCTGCGTCGAGCTCGCGGGTTCCTGCAAGCGGAGTCGTAGCCGGAGCCGCAGGACCTCATCCTCTTTCTTCGCCAGTGTTCTTCTCCAAAGCTCCGTTGCAGTGAGGACTTTCTGTTTGTACTTGATGTGTGCATCCTCGAGCTTCGCCATCCTGTTCTTGAACTTGTTTGTCATGTCCGTCTGGGCTTTGGAAACCTTCTCGCCGAACTTTTTCTTGCTCTCTTCTTTCTCTTTCTCCATCTGTGCCTGGTACTCGGCCTTCACCTCTTTGAGTTTGTTCTCATACATGGCAATCAGTACCTTCATCTCCTTCTGGCTATCCTCGAACTTGTACTTGTACGTGTCTTCCGTGATGGCAAGCCTCTTAGCCTTTTCCTCGTTGTTTCTCTCATACGTGTTCTCCAGTTCGTCCAGCATGTCCTCGCCTTTCTTCTTTGCAGCTGCCAGTTCGGCCTCGTGCTTCTTCTTGTCGTCCGCAATCTTCGCCTCGTACATTTTCTTCGTCAAAATCGCTTCCTTCTCAACCTCCCTCAAGCGTTCGATTTCCATGCGGTCCTTGTTCTGCGTCATGATGGCGAGCTTGTTGAAAGCCGAATCCTGCTTCTGCGTCTCCTCCAACTCATTCTTCCATTGGTCGTACATCTGTTGCAACCTTCTGTTGCAGAGGCGCCTGATACCGCTGAAGTCATTGGCTGAGTGCTGCATGTTCTTCTCAGCTTTCTTCCACTGAACTTTCCATTCATCCGGCAGGGGTCGGAGTTCCTTTGTGAAGCCTTGCTTCGTTGGGTCCGTCTCTGTGTCGTCGTGGCTTCCTGCAGGGTTTTGACTTCGACGCCAAGCCGCCCATTCCTCGTCGGTGTACACTTGCTCAGTCATGGCGCTAGTGGCGCCAAGAAAAAAACGGTGCGATCGCGTTGAATGTTGAGCTGAAAAGCTGCTGCAGTCCAACATGTTGAGCTTGGAAGCAACCCACGGTGCAGCAGTCAAGTCTTGGTGTGGCTTAGGCCGGGGCTCTTCGAGGATCTCGATGCGCAGACTGTCTCAGCCTGGTTGGCCGGCGACAGACGGAAAGTGAGCAGAGAGATACTGAATCCATGCATGACTTTCCTGCCTCTTCCTTCCCTCACATCACTCCTTGCTGCCTGCTCATTCCTCGCATCTACAGTCACACCCTCATCTTGATCATTCCTTCTTCCTTCCCTGCTTCCTTCCCTGCTTCCTTCCTTCCTTCCTTGCTTCCTTCCTTGCTTCGTTAATTATTTTCGCTGTCTCTCTCTCTCTCTCTCTCTCTCTCTCTCTCTCTCTTTCTTTCTCTCTGCATCTGTCTTTGAGGGTCCGGCTCACCCCTGCTCGGGGTTCATCCTCACCCCTGTTCGGGGTTCATCCACACCCCTGCATGGGGTTCTCACGACCCCTGTTCGGGGTCCAGGCTCACCCTTTTCGGGGTTCATCGGACGCCCCTGTGCGGGGCTCTAACGACCCCTGTTCGGGGTCCAAGCTCACCCCTGTTCGGGGTTCATCCACACCCCTGCACGGGGTTCTCACGACCCCTGTTCGGGGTCCAGGCTCACCCCTTTTCGGGGTTCATCCACACCCCTGCACGGGGTTCTCACGACCCCTGTTCGGGGTCCAGGCTCACCCTTTCGGGGTTCATCCCGCAGCCCTTTCAAGGGCTTGGTGCGGGTACGCCCCTGTACGGGGCTCCAAAGACCCCTGATGTGGCGACCTGACATCCTGACAGAGCCTGCGCGAATGCCTAATTACAACTACTTTTGCCTGCTACCTTTAAACTTCTTTCCTGATCAATGCCTCCTTACCTACATGCCCGCCTACCTAGCTATCTATCTACCTAGCGACCTGGAAGCCTGCCGGTGCACCTAGACCTACAAGTACCTCCCTCCTGCCTATCTACTTATCTATACCTGCCTGCAGGAGTGGGTGGGCGGGTTTGGGGGTTGGGTGGGATTACAGTTTAGGGTCCAGGGTTTAGGGCATGAGCTGGACGTTACGAAAGCTTAGATTCCCTTCATGTTTAATCATGAACACACAGGCTAATTTTCAAGTCGTTGTGAATCGTACAAAAAGCTGCCTTTAGGGTTTCAGAACACAAAATCTCAAGCTTCTTGTTTTCGTTGAGCCACAAGAACACCAAGTTGCATTTGTTTGGTTTGCTCGGCACAAACGAATCTTCAAAATATTTTGATCTTCAAAAATATCTTGCAACAAAGAAATTCCATGTGAACTACAAAACTTGGGACAGGCAATTATGTCAGTATGGCTTTGATTTTTCGATGTACATGTTTTCACATTTCGAACAAACCAAGTTTTTCAGGCATTGATTTTTCTATTGAGCCACAAGCACACATCTTTTTATACATGTCCAGCATCTCGCTCTTTCCATAGAGCCACAAGAACACACATGACGTAGGCCCAATGTTGCTGCAGTAGTTGCATTTGTTTTCCGTCCTGCCCCCCCCCTTCAGCACGACATCAGACATGTTGCTTTACGTGTCCTATATACACGTGTTCTGACATGTCCATCATGTCAGCAACACGTGTCCTATATACACGTGTTCTTACATGTCCATCATGTCAGCAACACGTGTCCTATATACACGTGTTCTTACATGTCCATCATGTCAGCAACATAAATCCTAGGACCCGGTTCCATAACGGAAAGGACTCGGTTAGCCCCGGACTGGCATTTATGCAAATACAGATCCCGAGCTGCAAGCCTATCTATTCTGTTCTAGTCGCCACTATTCTCGCACTGTTTTCGCCACTTACATGCGCAAATCACTTTCATTAGGTTGATCAATCGGTCAGGTAGAGTATATGTTGTAGCGTAGCACAAGTGTTTGCAATCGATTTTCGGGCATGGTCACGTGTTATTCTTTGACGTTGCGAGACGTTTGCATTTCCGAATGACAGACCAGAACTTCCGGTGCGCACTTTTCAGCGGTTGCAGACCTTCCTCTGCAGTTTTGACGACGACCGTGCCCAACCGTGGGGCAAGATGCTAGTGAGCGACATTCGGCATGCATGCATGCTGCAGGCAGTGCAGTTGCAAGATCGAAGGAATATTGGCATGATATTGCAGGATCTGCGGTTTTTTTTGCTCGAGTGTTTGAATTCTGTTTTTTGTAAGCAGCATGGCAATGTCGAGTCGGAGGTCCAATGGTGCCACCGGGAAAGATCTCATGAAGACTTTCAGAGGAAATCTCCAAGCTGTGGAAGCTGGAGATGCCCTCTTGTCTTTGGATGCTTTTTGCAAGAAGCATCATGTGCTCATGAAGGAGATTTTGGGCATCACTACTCGGCCGACTGCAGCTGTCATGCGTGAATCAATGAGCTTGGTGTGGCCAGGGGCACCAAGCTTGGAGCTGAAGACGTTTGCGAATCATCTTCACGAAGTTTACAAGACTCTCTTCACGAAGACTCGCAACATGTCCACAGGAGGAAGGCTGGCCGACAGCATTCAGGACATGTGCTTCTTCATCAAGGACTTGCTCGGTTTACCGGAGAGTAAGCAGGGGTCCAAGAGGGCAAGCTCAGGCTCTGCCCGGTCGCCCAAAGCCTCTCCGAAGAAGAAGATCAAGCAAAGGCTGGACTCGACATGCCAAAAGGCATCGACAAGGAAACTTGAGGTTCACGTCTCTGTGTCCTCTTCGGATGCAGGTGCAACAGTTAAGAAGGAGCCGGCAGAAGCTGCAGAACCTGCAAGCCATACGAGAGATGGGCCAAGGCCTCTGCCTACAGGCCAAATCAGCAAGCTATACCAGCAGGCTGCATCGGCCGCCAGCTTTTTCCACACAGATTTGTCAGTACCAACGGTGCTGCGAATTGCAGGTGACAGCCGAGAGGCTGCCAAGATGCACAAGGGGCCTTCTGGTTTTGCTGTGGCAGTGTGGTCCGATGGGCATCAGATCGTGAGCGAGATCCCGAACCTTCTGCTGGACAAAGCAGCTGCAGCCAAAGCATCTCCTAAAGGAAAAGCAAAAGCAGCTAGCAAAAAGAAGCCAGCTGCAGTCATCAAGAAGCCAGCCTGCCTTCCGCAGGAA
The DNA here is from genome assembly GCA_905221615.1 of Symbiodinium sp. CCMP2592. Taxonomy (NCBI): domain Eukaryota; class Dinophyceae; order Suessiales; family Symbiodiniaceae; genus Symbiodinium; species Symbiodinium sp. CCMP2592. Next base: position 206,863 of record CAJNDT010006019.1, on the reverse strand, counting down.
GATGGAGAATCTCCAGCTGCAGGTGCAGATGATGCTGCAGCAGGCCAAGATCTCGAAGCCCCTGCCGAAGCCGCTCTGGTTCCAGTCGATGCTCCAGCTGCAGATGATGATCAGGATCCGAACTATGGGGATGTGGCGGTTCTCCCTGCAAATGCGGTTCTTCGGAAGGAGTATCGTGCAGCAAACAACACCATGGCCTTTCGCATGATTTGGCGAAACGAAAAGAACAAAGAGTGCAAGAGGCAGATGTTCCAGCTGAAAGGCGGCTCCGCCACCACGAAGGAGCAATTGCATGCAACAGGAGAGGAAGCCCTACGAAAAGCTCGAGCTGGAGAGCCTTTGGCCCAGGTCAGGAGCTGGGCAGAAGAGCAACTGAGCAGCATGCAGCCATAGCTGGGTGAGCTGCAATCGAGACTCGACGATCGATGACGATTTTGCTTTCGAGCAGAAATTTGGTGAGTGCCTGCATTTTGGATCCATGCTTTTGCAACATGAAATTTGGTATGTGCAGCATGCAACTTGAAGACTCTGTGTTTTTGTGTATATCTGTAGCTGGCTCAAAGCATGCATGTCCACGTCTCTAGGTTAACATGGCTTGCGAGGTGTTTTCTATATATTATATTCTATAAATACGTAAATTAACAAATCTAGATATTTTGGCCATTTTGGCGCTTTGAGGGTTTAAGGGTCTATAGGATTAGATTCCTGTTGCCTGCCGGGCCCTCAGTTCGGTTGTGAGCCTGCCTGCCATAGATTTGAGAGTTCCAAGCAGTGTTTTTTGTTTTCGGGAGGTTCGCCGCCTCCCGGGGTAGGTTTGAAGCCCCTTGCCCCCTGTGCCCAGGTCGAGACCATGGTGCTCGTGCCGCTCTACTGCGAGGACAAGGACTGATCTGCAGATTCTTCATGTTCGTTTTTGTTTGCAAGGGCAGCAGATTTGTGGAAGTTCTTGCCTCCATGCTTAGAATTTTGAGCTCGAGGGCTCTGGAGTACTTGTAGCTGTGTTTTTGGATTTGGGCCGCCATGGCGGCGAGCAAGCTCGGTGCAGCTGTGGATTTGGAGGAGGAGGAATCCGAGGAGTCGGAGGGTCCGGGTGGAAGACCCGGCAGTGCCCGTGCCGGCCGAGGCTCGGCCGGGGCCGGATTTGAGAATGTGTCGTAAGTGCAAAACGGTGGCATATCTGAGAAAAGGAGGATGCAGCAATCCCTCATGCACCTTGGTTTGTTTTCAGGAAGATTTAAACTTAAGTGTGTTAAGTTTTCGATTTTATTCGGGAGTCGTTTTGGACTCCCGTATTTTTTTATCAGGGTTTATGCAGCTCCGCCCTGCAGGCCCCCTGTACTATGTCCACCAGAAGGACTGGAAGTATCATGCGAAGGGGAAGCAGCGGGAGAAGAGCTGGATGGAGGATTCTGAGGGCTTCGAGAAGATGCTCTCCAACATGAGGTGGGCCTACAATAAAGCGGCCGAGGAGAACAAGGCCAAGGAAGCCCAGGAGGCCAAGGAGGCCAAGGAGGCCAAGGATCCCAGCAAGAAGGGCAAGAAGAAGAAGAATAAGGGGATCAACCGTCGGCTGCGAGGAGTCCAACGGGGCTTCACGAAGGGACCGGGTACCATCCGTGCAGAATCTCAGCTTCAATAATTTTTTCTGGAGTTCTATTTTGGGACTCCATGTATATATACAGCTAAGGAGAAGCCCTCGGAGCCGAAGCCGCCCAAGGTGCCATCGGAGCCGAAGCCGCTGAAGCCGCCTATCAGCAAGGGCATCCCGAGGGCCTTTCAGGACAAGACGCCCATCAAGGCCGAGACTGTGGGGAAGGCTTTGATCCCCAGGACGTATCCGAGAGTGATTCAGCCACCGGTGCCGGCAATCAACATCAATTTCTTTCGGAGCTCAGGTGCCTCCGGATCCTCAGGCAGGGATATATATTATGATAAGTTGTAATAAAATTTTTTATTATAGATTTTTCGCTGGAGTTTTTTTGGAACTCCAGTTTTTTGTTTTCCCCTGCAGATGTCATCGCCGGGTTGCTTGCGGCCATTGGAGCCGGGATGGCGGGGCAGCCGCCGATGCCGCCGCCGGCGGCGGGCCCAGGGCCAATTATCGAGGAGGTTAAGCCGGATGAGGAGGAGCCCGGCATGGATGTGGACGATGAGGAGGAGGATGGCAAGGGCGATTCGGAGGAGGGCAAGAATAAGAGAAAGAGGGATGAGGAGTGATGTGTTTCACCCCCTGTGCAGAATGCATCTTCCAGGGCGATGATGATCAGAGCGATCGTGCAGAAAAGAAGTGTTAGTGTTGGAGCCGTTTTCAGTGGCATGTGGTGCTGTTGTTTTCAGGGTTTCATCATCCATGCTTTTTGGCAGGAGTTCCTTGGAACTCCTGAACAATGGTCTTGGCCTCAGAGTGCATGGTGTGCAGTCTGTAGCATGCAGTGCAGTTTTTTTTGTTGTGTTTGCAGCTTCTTTGTATTGCAGGTTGGCTGGGCATCCCCATCATGGGTGTCGAGGCACCGGCGGATTAGGGTTTAAGGGTTAAAGGCAATATAAGGGTTTAGGGTTTAAGGGTTAAGGGCTTAAGGTTTCAAGGGTTTAGGGTTTAAGGGTTGAGGGGTTTGGGGGTTCAAGGGTTTAGGGTTTAAGGCTTTCAGGGTTTAGGGTCTAAGGATTTAAAGGTTCAGGGGTTTAGGGGTTCAGGGTTTAAGGGTTTAGGGTTAGAGGTTTTTAGGGTTTAGGGTTTAAGGGTTACAGGTTGAGGGGTTAAGGGTTTAGGGTTAGAGGTTTTTGGGGTTTAAGGTTTCAGGGTTTACAGGTTGAGGGGTTAAGGGTTTAGGGTTTGGTGTTTTTAGGGTTTAGGGTTCCAGTGTTTAAAGGTTAGGTTTAGGGTTTGAGGGCCCGGGTTCAGGGGTGTAGGGGTTGAAGCTTTTAGGGTTTAGGGTTTTTGGTTTTCGGTTTTACCAAGTTTAGGGTTTAAGGCATAAGGGTTGAGGTTTAGGGTTTGGGTTCAAGGTTGAAGCTTTAATGTTTACAATCAGTGTTATAGAATTATTATAATGTTGCAAGGGTTGAAAAAGGGTTGAAATTTCAACCGGTTGCAAAATGGCTTGTGCTTTTGATTAAGTGGTGGGGTGGCTTTTTCAACCGGTTGAAATTTCAACCGGTTGAAAACGTAGTGCTGTATATATAAGACACTATAAGCTGTGTACCAAATTATTAAACTTTTTAACTGGAGGCTGTGGCTCCAGGAAACCTACAATACAAAGATCTTGCTGCTGTGCGGCTACGGTCTGGGTTGTTTCAGGACAATCTTCCAGGGTCTATATGTTCGGTGGCACAGGTTCTAGGTGTTCCAAAGGCTCATGGATAAAGGTTGTGCAAGGTGGGGGTTGCTCCAGTTGTATAGTGGTTTAGGTGAATTGGTGGTGTACATGCTGAGGATTCAAAGGTGTGGGTTTCAGGGATCGCCCAGTATGTTCAGAAGGCTTCTGGCCCTAGCAGGTTTTGGGTTCCAGTTTAATTTTATGTGGGGGCATCATTACATCATCATATCACAGTAACATGTGAATGTTACTGTGATATAATGATGTAATGGTGTAACAAGCATGTATAGTGTGATGTACATGAACTTATCGTCATCTATAAGTATAATATCGATCGTCATTTAATATAGTATATACTCATATATAAAATATATGATATATATATATATATATGTACTAAAACCTTAAAAAGAATTAGTATCATAATCTATATATATATATGTATATATTAATGGACATATATATATATATATATACACATACATCTAGACATATATACATAAACACCCTTACCTTGTAGAACCTCTATACTTTGGATCTATGTTAACCCTTACAGAAACCCAAATCCTCTAATCCCTGAAGCTTGAAACCCTAAAGCAAAACCCTCAGGTGTCTTGCTGCATGTGCTGCAGATACCATGTGTCCGGGCCACAGGTGCAACAGTGATATGCTGCATCGTTTTGTCACAGCATGATAAACAAATGCATCAAAACACACTTTCGATTTTGTGGCTCCAGATCAAAAATAGTTTAAATAACTGGAGCCTTTTGTACAGTTGCCCTTTTGGCATCATGGCCCCAAAGAATAAGGCCAAGGCTGCTCCGAAGACGGAGCCGAAAACTAAGAGGGCCAAGTCCGGTGCCTTGGTGATTGGAGATGATCCCACACCGGTGGAGATGAAAGCCAGCATTCAGAGGATGCTGAATCTTGTGAAGTACAAAGCCGACCCCGTGAGAAACAAGAGTGGGGAGTGCCAGAGCGAAGCCCAGCAAGTGCTGGAGGCCGGGTTGCAATTCTCCACTTGCTATGCATTACATTTTTTTGTGGGTATTGCATGTGCCAGGCCTACCGGCAGATCGCCGACTCGGACCGAAAGGGATTCATCGCTGCCTACCAGAAGAATGGCCTTAAGGACTTGAAGTGGGTGGGCCAGTACACCAAGAAGGTTGTGAAGGAGGAAGCCGAGGAGGATGTCTCTATCAAGGGCATGATGACAGCGACTCTTAGATTTTATTTTATATAGGTTGCTTGGTCATTTTGTTTTTAATGTTTTGTTTTGCAATGTCGCTGAGGTCGCGAATTTTTGGCCTGAATGGCCTCAAGATCAGCGACTTCCCAGAGAAGAGGCAGAAGGAGTTGCTGGAGGGTTTGCTCCAGGAATCCGAGGATTTCTGGGGGCACGAGAGGAACCTGGTGAAGCACAAGATGCCCGAGCTCTGCCGGTACTTTTACCGGACCTTGGTGGAAAGCAAAGATGCAACCCGATCGACCGAGTCAGGCACCTTCGAAATGAGTGCTAGCCTAGCAGCGAAGGAGATGAAAAGCCTGCAGAACACCAAGGGTGAGGTGAAGTTGGAGCACCCCGAGCGGGCCGAGCTGAGCAACTTGAGCAAAGTGGCCAACAATGCAGCCAAGAGCTTGGATGCCAAGCATGGAGAGTTGAGCTCGGAATGCATTGCTCTCGAGAATTGCCCCAAGCTCGCTAGCAAAGCGCCGGAGGTCCGGGTTACCCTGGATGCTCTGAAGAAGTTTGTGGAGGATCTTCGAAAGATCCAGGTCCTGCTGGATCGCAAGCTTCCCACGATGGACGAGGCAGCCTGCAAGAACGAGAAAGCCGACATGGAGCAGTGGAATCGCAATGCCAATGAGCATCTTGACAATGTGAAGTTGCTGCTGAAGAAGGTTAAGGGCTGGCAGGCCTAGGATCCACCGAGCATGGATCTGGATATCATGCAAGCAGCATTTTGCTGCAGTTTTGCGAAAGCAGCTTTGAGGCGATCCACGGCAGGCGAACTTAAAAAAAAACAGTGCTTTGCAGCCGCGAATAGCATGCACTACATATTGTCTTTCAAGCTTTTGCTGAATGTTTTCTGCTTGCAGCCAAGGTCGATCTTCTCGAGCTGCAGACAGGGCCCTTTGCATGCAAAAGGGCGAGTGCAGCAGCAGCTCGCAGACTTCAGCCGACAACTGTGCTAGCTTGCTGTGCAGGGTATAGGTGCTCAAGTTTCTGAAGTTTGTTTCACTTCTGGAGCTGCATGTGAAGCCATGTACTCCAAGAACAGTCGTGGTTACAATGAGGAAGACGTGCCTGAGAAGAAAAGGTTTCGGGCCAATCTTTCGGATGCTTTTTTGTCTGGGCAGATCACAGCTGCCAGGACAGCTTCCCTTTTCAAGGATGCTCAATCTTCTGGTGCCAGTGGTGTGGACGACTTGGCCGCTGTACAAGACAAGAATGCAGCCAGAAGCCTAAGAAGGAAAATGTTGAAGGGGTCCCACTGGCCAGACTGCTACTATGCCGACATAGAGCTGCATGACCCCAAGCTGCAGGAGAACCGCCAGGTCTCCTTGCCGTTTTTGCTTCCCCATGAAATTCTGGGGAAGCTTTTTGAATTTGGTGACTCAGCCTGGATCCTGAGCCAGGATGTGCTGCAAGAGGATGCTGAGCTGATTGAGAAGTTTTCTTTGTCGTGCCAGCCAGCGAGAGATCCAGCGACAATTCTGCCACTGGGGCTCTGGAATGACGGGGTGCCTTGCAATTGGGACAGGTCCCAAAGCTTGGAAGTTATAGCTCTAAGTTTCCCATCCATTCCTGGCCTTCGAGTGCCGCTGTTCTGTCTGAAGAAGATGTTTGAAGCCAAGAAGTGTACCATGGATGCAGCCATGAAGGTTTTGGTGTGGAGTTTCGAGCAGCTGGCTCTTGGAAGGTATCCTTCTCGAAGGCATGATGGCAGCCCCTTCGATTTACGGGTCGACAAGGCACGTCTTCGTCTAGCTGGGTCAGATTTGCCAGTTGCTTGTTTGACACAAATCAGGGGCGACTGGAAAATGTTCAAGGATACCCTTTCCCTGCCAGCACACAACGAAAACAATGGTTGCTGCTGGCTTTGTCCCATGACACCTGATAAAGTGCACGAGGTGGATTTGCAGGCCTCCTGGAGACATCAATATTTTGATCAGGAGACCTTTATCATGAGGTGCTGGGAGGAGCACAGGTTCATGAGTGCTGTGTGGCAGTTTCCAAATTTTTGTCTCAAGGTCATCAGGTTGGATTGGCTGCATATTATGGATTTGGGTTGTGCTGCAGATGCTGCTGGGAATGTTCTGTACCACCTGCAAAGCAAGATGCCTGGTTCCAATATTACCAAGCGAACTGCAGAGCTCTACAAAGAGATTTCGCAGGAGTACAAGAACCAGGGTGTCGCATCCGATCGACTGGCCACATTGACAGAGACCATGTATCGCAAGGAAGCTGGAAAAGCTCCAAAGCTCAAAGCCAAAGGTGCAGAAACCAGAAAGTTGATACCTATTTTGGATGCTGTGTGCCGAAAGTTTTTGGACAGCTCAGGGGATCTGGATTCGGCAGTTTTGGCTTGCATCTCTTTGCTTTTGGCATGCTATGCTGCTCTGGATGTCGAGCCCTACGACCCCAGCCTCATGGAGCGAGAGGTCAGAAGGTTTGCTTTGCAGTATGTGTCTTTGAGGGATCACTTTGGTGACAATATCGCCTGGCGAGTTAAACCGAAGCTTCACCTCCTCCTGCACCTTTCGCAGAGCCCTACATGTCCAAAGGACATCTGGTGCTATAGAGATGAAGATTTCGGAGGAGCTACTGCAGCCATGGTAAGGGCCAAAGGCGGCCACAACACTCCGGGAAACTCTTCCCAGCTTGTCCTGGACAAGTTCAAAGCCAGAAACACCCTGCCTGTGCCAGCTGCTTGAAAATGATCGAGCGAGTGATCGACTGCATGCTTTGATTGATTTTAGGATTTAGGATAGGGTTAACGGCAATTTTCTGGAGCCTGCCTCCAGCAAAATCTGTCAAACTTGTTGTTTTAATTGAAAGCTGTCAGCCTTAATTAAGAGACGTACTTTTCATGTTTATTTAAAGCTGAAAGCTTTAAATTTTCATTAAAACACCTTTTATAATGTTTAAATAAAGGTTATAAGCTTTAAAAAGAGTTTAAAGCTTTATATAAGCATGAGATTTACGCCTGGTAGGGAAACTTAAGCATGTCACCTTATTTAAAGCTTATTGGAGCTTCAGGGTGCGTCGACGTCGTCAGCGGTGGGTAGTGCTGGTAATGTGGAGAGTATGCACATTGTTTATATCTCAAGACAGTAACAGTACCACATAAAACAACAGGGCCCTGCCCACACTGTAAACTTAAACCTACATGCAGGTCCCGTGATGGTGGCTGACTGTGAGCTCGATGGGACAATTTTTGTTCACACTGACGTTGTTTCCGTAATTTTGTGGCCAGCAACGACAAATGTAGACAAATTGGTATTGGTCTCTTTCGTCCACATATCATCAAGTCATATGTCGAGACGTTGGGTTATTCTAGCATATCGGTCGCACCAAATGAGCTCGGTAAATCCTGCGTGTGCCCCTGTGACATCGACATCTCGAAAGCCAGAGCCCTCAAAGAACCGTAGTGCTTGCCGAGTATCCTAGCTGTTCCTTAGGATTTCTGTTTTATTTTTGTTCTTCCTAGTGGCGAGTAGGGACCTCTAGACATATCCTTAGACTGTATAAGTTGTGTGCTTTATGTTTGGGCTCAGGCGGAACATTGATGCTCAGTAATGACCACATCAGGTCTCCAAGGCTTGTAGCTTCTGGTCAACAGAGCAGCGTAGGTAAGGACAGTCGGCAAAATTAATTGAATCCTTAGCGTGGGAAAAGGATTGGGTCTGAGGGTTCCGCTGTGAGGTCTTCATACGTGTAGAACCATGAGAAATCCTTAAACCTCGTTTAAAACCCCAGAAAACTCAAGTGGCAGCCAAGCTGGCGTAGGTGGAGATGTCGATGTCACATGGGCGCACGCAGGGTTTGCCAAGCTCATTTGGTGTGATATGCTAGAATTTGACTTGATGACATGGACGAAAGAGACCAATACCAATTTGTCTACATTTGTCGTTGCTGGCCACAAATTACGGAAACAATGTCAGTGTGAACAAAAATCGTCCAACGCCCTAAACCCTAACCCTATACACGAGACCCACTGAGGCACGTGCCTTGGACAACGTGACTACTTGAACGTGGGCTGTTCTGTACAAAATACAAGACATGGAAACTATATATCAACAAGCTTGAATACAGAAATCCAGCTACTTATTTTTTAGTTGACAATCATTCCAAGTATATCTTTATGTAGTAGCAACCTAGCGGGGCACACCAAGACAATAAAACTACGTGAAATTCCAGCGCCGCGCGCGCGCGCCGACGTGCCTGCTTGAGCGTGAGCGCGGCGACACATCGACAATAAAAGCCGGTGACGATCTGACAACGCGAGTTCCTGCAGCGCAGCACGTGGCGACATGACGATGTGGGGTTTGACGCGACGACGTGAAGCGCCTGACGACGTTAACGGCGTCAGTGGCGTCGACGACGTTAACGTCGTCAGCGGCGTCAACGGCGTCGACGACGTTAACGGCGTCAACGGCGTCAGCGGCGTCAACGGCGTCGACGACGTTGACGACGTTAACGGCGTCAGCGGCGTCAACGGCGTCAACGTCGTCAGCGTATATTGTTGGATTCACAGCGTCAACAGCGTCAACCAAGATTACGTATTGGCTATGGACATCACTGATTAGCATCACGGAGGAGATTGATAATTGGATGTATCGAGACAGTAAAGACGACATTTTGCTTCCAAAACCTCACGAAGGCCGCCCTGTGCTGTGGTTGCAGCTCCAGTTCTTGCTTTGTCTAAAGCCCACGAACGCACTCGACGTTGGCTTTCCCTGCAAACTGTCGTTTTTCTCCCTACCGGACCGGTACTTAGATCCTATGACGAGAAGAATCCGAGACATGAGCAACAATTTTAAGCATGTTTTGCACGTGGACATTCCCAACAGGTGGCTTGACAAAGAGACGGCTCAGGTGTTGGAGGGTGAATGTGTTAGCTTGGCAAAAAGCAGCTTAGACCGCGACATGCGGTTCAATATCAGCAACACTCTTCGCGAGCACATCAACCTTGTGAGTACCGCCGCTGTCCCTTGCGATCTGGCGGCAGACCTGCCTGAGCTTCCAGCCGAGGCAAAGCAGGTAGGCTTGCAGCGGCAAGTCGTATGGCTGGAAGGCCTGTTGAGGTCCACTAGCAAAGAGCAGGTGGCCAACAAAGAGCGAGCTGCTGCCGTAAAACGGAAAGAGTCGCAGGAGTACAAGAACAGCGAAGAGTACCGGGCCGGGAAGCACTACTTCAAGAAGCCGTTCATCATCACAGATGTCAGGAGGAGGAGTCGAAAGCAGGCCGCGAAGGTCTTGAACTCACACACTAGATGAAGCCGATTAGGAAGTCGGTATCTTTTTGCCATCGCATGACATGCTGGCAGTAATCCGGGCCATTTCAAAGCCATTAGCGGGGATACTTCTTGGATTTGAGGGGCGTACCAAGAAGCTCCACCGTTCAAAGGTCCGCTTGATTCTCACGTGTCGCCTCGGGACGACTTAAGACTTGAACTCTGGTCCTGGCCCAGGCGAATGTCGCCAAGTCGGCCGGTGCGCAGGAAGGCTATTCTCATTGCGCGGCTCCTGCTACCGATGATGTGCGGGAGCGGCTCATGGAACTTGCCCGGCACTCCACCGTGAAGCTGACCAAGTGCCCTGAGATTCAGGATGTATCAATATCCATGTGGGGCTGCACCGCTGACATGGCCTGCACCTCTTACGAGTTGCTTGGCCTGGGGGCTCTGAAGTTTGCATGTCACGGCACACGTGAGCTGACCTGCGTCAGCTTCGATTAATGCACCGAGCATTATCGAGACAATTTGTGCCCAATCGGATGAGCCTTGCTAAGTCCGAAGGCTGGTTTGCCTATCATGCGCACGATGTCGACCTTCCTGCACGACCGAGCTCGAAGCTTTTCGGATCACGTGTCGCCCCATCTCCATGTGATATATTCTTTCTGGCTTCATGTTCTCGGAGCGCACCCCCAGATCGCCTACGTATGCAGGTGACAGTTGTGGAGTCACGTGAGGTTGCCGGAATTCTTGAAAAGTTCATCGGGTAGGGTTGCTGGGGCAAGCAGTCCTTGATCGTGCTTGACAAGGCTTGCAAAGAAGTGGAGGCAGCCGCGCTCAGTGCACGCCCATACCCTGCCATGGACGTGGACGAGGAAGGCAACGGCAAGGAAGCTGCGGAGGATGCGGGTGCGGACCAAACTCAAGCTGCTGCTGAGCTCCGCAGCGCACCGTGACCGCGACGGTAGCGGGAGTCTGTTTCGCGGTGCTTGCACTTTTGGGCAGTTGGACACGCATGCTTGCTGGCTGAAACCTTTGCCAGTACCAAACTCAGCGCAATAGTTGCATTCTGTTCGCACAGGCCGACAATATCATCAATCCTGCGCAGCAGTTAAGCCGGGCAAACCTCCTTTGCCAGTCGTTCCATTGGGGTAGCCGCCGACCACTCCGGTACGCAAACTGCGCCAAATCTTAGACCCTCCGCCGCCATTCCGAGGAGTTGTCGGAGAGATCCGACATCGGAGCTTGAAGTAGCTGAAGCCAATCGAGAGTCGGCACCTGCTGGAATGCCATTGCAAGCCCGATAACCTGCTTGCTGGTACACGCCACTGAAAGCCCGATCACCAGGTGGAACGGCATTGAAAGCCCGATCACCTGCTCAAACACCACAGAAAGCCCGATCACCTGCTGGAACGCCACTGAAAGCCCGATCACCAGGTGGAATCGGAGCGCCATTGAAAGCCCGATCACCTGCTACGCCATCATTAGAGCCCGATCACCTGCTGGAACACGACTGGAAGCCCGATCACTTGCTGCAACGCCATTGAAAGCCCGACCACCTGCTGGAACGCCATCAATTGAAAGCCCGATCACGCCGATCACCAGGTGGTACGCGACCTCGGCCCCGGCGCTCTTCGGGAGGTGGTATAGCAGAGTGTGAGCTTCACCCCTCAGAGCTGGTCGTTGGCCTTGCCCTCGTAGCGCTGGACATAGTGGTGAAGCTGCTGTTGCACCTCGGCATGTACCTCAGATGATGCGTAGAGCTTCCCGTGCCTTGAAACAACAAGGGCGCTTCTCGAGGCAAATTTCTTAAGCGATCCTGCTGTTCTGGAGAAAACAAATGTCGCATCCTTGCCCGCCTCCCGGTTGCCACAACGGGGTAGGAGGCAGCTCCTGCGGAGGACGAAGGAGTCACTACTTGGAGCTGTGCCGAGGCTGCCGCAGAAGTTGCTGGGTAGGTGGTGCTGTGCCATGCTTGACTGATGCTGGACGGTTGTTCGAGACATCGCCCCTGCAAAAAAAACTTTTCCTGAAGGCCACTCGTGGTACGTAGACCTCAAAAACTCAGTCAGCCTCGCCACCCAACATACCAAGTTGTAGCTGCTCCACGCTCCCTCCTCGGCAACGTACCATGGTCAGGATGACCTCGGTATAGTATAATATAGGCGCCATCTGAAGTCCGGGATCCCCACGGCGTTGGGTCTCCACTGCCCGGCGGCTCGTCACGCGAGGTTCTTGTCCGCTGAGGATCCACGCTGTTCGACGAGACATGGTCTCCTCTGGCCTGCTGCTCTCCTTGACCTGGCACTGCCGCCCGTGTCTCACTTGGTCCCATGCTGAAGCCTCGCCCTCGAACACTGGAGCAGCAGGGTCAGCCCTGGTGGGCAATCCAGAACGCTCGTCGTCTTCTCGAAAACCTTATCTTTGTTACAGGTCAGAGGCGCAAGGAATCAAGCCATAGCACGGACCTCTCCCTCAATTTTCCAGGCAACACGCACGAGAACGGTCCTTGGCGCATCTGAGCACAGCCTAGGGCATGAGGCTTCGTTCTACCTGCGCTGGCTTCTGCTGCTGATCATGCAAACGTGTGCTGGCTTCTGCTTGCTGGCTTCTGCCAATCGCTGCGGCTCTCTGAGCCATTCGCTTGCGACAACGGCATTTGCGCACGATCCTCCATCTGGTGCCACTGCCCTTCACGAAGAATCCAGGTCGACCGAAGGTAGCGACGCCGACGGCGGCCCCCGCAACACCCGCGGGAACTTGACGACCAAGATGAGGTCCACGCTGTTTTGCTCCTGCAAGCCTTCTTTGCTGGAAAGACCCGCACGATAGAGCACCTGAGGCAAAATCGGCGTCTCCGTGAAAGGAAAGGGAGCCTCGCGCTTGAACTAGTAATGTTAATGACCCTCCTCATCCGCGCTTTGTGCGTGGGTAAGACGCGTCAGGTCCATGATCTCTTGGGAACCAATGAGGGACGGCGGAAAGATGTTGGAAACGGAGTCTTTGATCGACTTGGTATGAATATCCGCATCCAGCAGTGACCTCGTAGGCAAGGGAAACGTAGCCTTCCTGGAATACGGAGTGCATCCAGCCAAAGCTGATGCCATGGGTACGCTCCAAATGATGCATAGTCGGAGTCTTGCCCGTACCAATATCACCCCGATCATGGTTTGATCGTCGTCGTAGAAGACGAAGTTGAGATGTTGACCTCCCAACCGCTGCCACAAAGTAATGGCAGGAAGACCCAGACGAGTCATAGCAAAGTCGGCCGCAACAATCTCGGCCTCAGGTGTGGAGTGACTTAAGCACCCCTGCCTTTTGCTGAGCCCCGCCAAAGGAAACCTTGTGAGAGTCTTTCAAGGGCTCCTGCTAGAAACCAGCTCCACCGGCTTCCCCATACATGGAGAGGGCACAGGACATCAACATAGTAGTAGTACTAGTACTCGTAGTAGCAGTAGTAGTAGTAGTAGTAGTCGCAGCAGCAGCAGCAGCAGCAGCAATCAGGGGGAATGGGTGGGTTTGGGAGGGTTTCGGTGGGCAGGTGCTTGTCACCCCATAATTTCGATTCCGGGTGGCTGAAGGTCCCCAAACACGCGCCACCTTCAGAGCCGGATGTCCCGCGAGAGCCGGATGTCCACCCAGAGTCGGATGTCCCACGAGAGCCCGATCCCAGACCCTTTGGTCATCCCAAAATCTCGACTCCGGCTGGGGAAAGGGCCGAGAGACACCCCCGGACAAAATTAAGCCCATGCCTTCTCATATGGCTTGTGAGACAGCCACCTGCCCACTGAGCTGTGGCCGGATAGATCTTTGGGGGGGCGGCCGCTTCATCAGCGCTTTGGGGAACGTCACGGGCTCAATCCCTTAGGGTTGTGATTTGGGCCGTTCCCCACGTACAAGAAGGCTTCATGCAAGCTCCTAGACCATCCGGAAGCATCGATTTTGAAGCTGCTAGATATATCAGCGGGTGATAGATCTGTTTGAATGATCAAAAACGTTACCAGCGCCGATTTTGAAGCTGCTGCTCCCGGCAGCGGGCAATAGGACACTGCGAGCCGAAAGCGGACAAAGCCAATTATCAGCGGGGGGGTCTAAATATATGTACCTCGTGACGAGGAACGAGTTACGACTATGTGTGCTAGCTAACCTATTACTACTCGAAGCTATCGAAGGTAGCTTCGCTAGAAACGAAGTTTCGTTCGCTATCGTCGCTCGCAGGAGAGTTGCCTCTGACATGCGAAGACAGGATAGCTTTGACTTGGAATGGCTACGAAGGTATGTGTGACCGTGGCCATTCTGGATAAAGTCCCCCATCAGGGGGGTAATTTTGAAGTAGAGGGGGAGAGAAGGGGAACTTGGCTATCTAGCCAAGCGAGAATGGCAGCCTCTCCTTGCTCCCCTTCGGCTTCGTCTGCCTCGCACACGGCGAGTCCTCCGTCACCGGCTACCACGGTGATTCCGGCTAGTCCCGAAGGCAAGGTGCCGGGAAGTCCGACCGCCCTGCCTCCGGCTTCGCCGACTGTGCATGGCGAGGGACAGGTGTCTCCTTCCGGTGGGATAGGGAGTCCCCCGCTCTTCCGTCCTTGTTGGATAGCGCTCTTGTACAGAGGCGTGCGGTGCTGGATAGATGCCACGAGCATCTGGCATCGCGGGGCTTCGGTGTACTTGAGCTGGCTACCGAGTACATCGGCGACTCGATCTACCTGTGGATACAGGAGGCCCGGGAGGCTAGAGACCTCGTGGAAAGGACCGCTGGCTACCAGGCTACCGCGCTGGCCTGGATGAACCTCTGCAAGCGGCCGGCGATTGAGGGGATAGACCTTCAAGAAGATAGCGAGCCGGAGCCTCCAAAAGGAGATAGACAGAGGCGCCTGGTCAACGAGGGCTCCTTGGCCCAGGCGAGGGAAGAACGGCTACAGGCCACCTGGGCTATAAAGTTGAAAGAGGAGCTAGAGCTCTGCGGAGCCCCAGTCTTGAAGAAACTGGAAGGAAGCCTGGATCCGGATAGGGCTATCCTGGCGCTGGCGGGAAAAACCCGGGCTAGCACCTTGAAGCGCTACGTGTCCATCCACGCAAGATGGCGCCTATGGCTACGCGAGGCCAAGGACGGCCGTCCTCCGGGGCTACCGGCGGACCTAGCAGACTATATCATCGCTAGAGGAGATGAACCCTGCGGTAGAACCGTCCCTGAGGCTATCCTCAAGGCGATCTGCTGGATAGAGCGCGTGGCTGAGTGGTCTTCCGAGGCTAGGGCTACCCATGGAAGAATTGCCTGGGCCATCAAGGATACAGTGGTTGAAAGGCTATCGTGGAAGGCACCGTGGACGCGGAGAGCACCGAGGTACCCGGCGGCTATCCTAGTTAGATGGGAAAGGCTAGTCCTCGACGCAAGCGTTGCGGTGGGATGGAGAATCTGGGCCTGGGCTAAGCTCCTGAAGGCCTGGGTGGGGAAGTCTCCGGTGGTCAGATCTCCAGGCTATGATCCCGAACGAATTGGCGATGGTGGAAGGTCGGCCCGGGGCTAACAGACGCATCCGTGAGCTACCCGTCTGCGTTTCGGAGAGGGCCTACTTCGAGGACACTGCCTGGCTATTGGTTGGCTTCAACCTGCTGAAGAAGCACGCGGGCTATCAGCGAGACTACCTGATGCCGCGGCTCGGGGATAAGGGTGCCTTGGAAAAGAAGATGGCTACCTACGCCGACGCGATGGTAGCAACGGCCGGGCTGCTGGCTATGGTGGGGATACCAGTGGTGGCTAGAGGCTACTGGTCAGAGCACAGCGAGAGGGCAGTGCTACCCACTGGCTTGAGCCTGAAACCGATACCTCCTGCGGATAGAGACATGCTGGGGAGATGGAAGCCAGAGGGATCGGATACCTACATCCGCTCCTACGGCGGCCGGGTGGCTAGACTCCAGGCCATCTACGCGGAGGCGGCTAGGGCGCGAGACCGGGAAGAGCAGCTAGACGAGAGAGAGATTGCAGGCGACCTCGGTGGCTGGCTCTTCCGCACTGGCAAGGCTACCGAGCAGGACGCTGACAAGCTGGCTGGAGAACTGCGGCGAGAATGGGCTAGCGAGCGCATCGTGGAGCTGGTGGCTAATCCCGGGATACCTGAAGAAGCTGCGGCGAGCGATCCCCCCGAAGATGGACCCGAAGAATCGGCTAGTGAGCCGGAGCTGGGACCGGAACCGCACCGGAGCCGGCCGAGGCAGCTACTTAAGAAAGCTAGATGCACCAGCTATATCATAGTAGAGCTACCCGGTAAGAAGTTTCGGCTACACAAGGGGGGCCTTGCCGGCTGCTGGATGGGCCGTCGCCGGATATTTAAGAACTGTCAAGAGTTTCCGGCTGACCAGTACACACACGTGTGCCGGCTATGTTGGCCCAAGGGCCGGGGAGACGGGCCCTCGTCTAGTGATAGCGACACCTCTCAGGCTAGCACCGGAGACCAGCAACCGGGGCCGGGAGAGGGTGAAGCTTCGGGAGAGGCCCAGGTGGCAGAACCACCAGGGATTCCCCCAGGGATAGTACCGTTTCCGGTGGCACCGCTCCCGGCTATACCGTTCGGCTGGGGCCCGCCTTTTGCAGGCTGAGCGGATAGCGAGAAAGGGGAAACCGCGGGTCGGGGAGAACGTGGGGATACGGCGGGGGGGGGGCCTCTCGGGATACACTCCTTCCTTCCCATCCCTCTGGGGGACGGTCTGTCTCGGGGGGGGAGAAAGAGAGGGAGAGAGAGAGAGAGAGAGAGAGAGAGAGAGAGAGAGAGAGAGAGAGAGAGAGAGAGAGAGAGAGAGAGAGAGAGAGAGAGAGGAGAGAATCACGTTCTTGCACTTGTGCTTTTGTTGTCTTGCTGGCTAGGACGTAGGCTGCGAGGTTCTGAGGCAGGCTAGTCGGCATGTGCGCATGTGCTGCTGTGAGTGTTGCTGTCGGCTAGAGTTTTGCACAAAAGAAACCGCCGTGGCTACTGCGGCTAGAGGGTGGATTAACGGCCCACCAAGATCGAGGAGAGCCCACGCTAGGTGGGCGAGCCTGTGAGCCTTCGTGGCCGGCTAGCGGCCCATGGATAGATCGGCCAATTGGGCCGATCAGTCGGAGCAGGCTAGTGTGCTTGCACAACGGATAGAGATTCTCCAGCTACTGGACGATTGGATAGAGGTCGACCCCGGCAGCTTGGCCGAGCAGCTATACGAGAGGCTAAGTCTGGATAAGCTCCATGAGCTGCTCCAGCTAGCTCGAAAGGCTAGAGACATGCGGATAGCAGAGCACCAAGAAGGTGCCAACATACCAAGGGGCTATGCAATGGGATGATATCCCATGGGGGCTAGAAGCCAGCCTCTCGCGGACCGAGGCTCAATACTTAGAGGGCCGGATAGCGAAGAACAAGCAGCTAGCGGGGCTACGCCCGTACCGACCAGGCGAGACGCTAGAAGAGGAGTCGGTGCAGAGCGAGGAGGATACGCCCTGGCAGAAGCAGAGTGCCGAGGCTAGCCACCAGGATGACCTGGGCCCAGGCCAGGCCAAGCTGGATATGCTGCAGGAGATGATGCTGCAGATGCAGATGCAGCAGGCTAAGATGGTGGAGCTGGAGAAGGAGCTCCGGGCGACAACCCCTGCGGCTAGGCAAGAGGAGACCCCGGCTAGGGGCTCAGAGGAGGCCAGCACAGGGGCTAGACAGCAGGCGAGGGATCCCACGCCAAAGCCTGCTAGGGATCCTCCACGATACAGCAGACCCAGGCTAGAAACGAGCAGAGGAACCAGGCTACGGGGCCATGACCTTTCCGGCTGTCCGCCCACAAGCCAAGAGTGGCTCCAAGGGGCGAGGCAAAGAGGGCTACATCCACCCGGAGGCCGATCACCCGGTGGATAGGCGGCTAGGAGCAGGCCGCTACAATGAGGCCCAATGGGAGGCTATGGCCGAAGACGGCCGGATAGCACCCGAGCCAGCAAGGAGCCGCGGCTAACATCAACCTGGATAGGCCGACCGCCCGGCTAATCCGGGAAGAGCCAGAGGTCGTGCATCGGCTAACGGCGCCCCCGCCGACGGCTAGCCAAGCCAAAGGGCGACCATGGGGCCCGGGCGGCGGCATGGTCGACCAGACCTGGATATACAATGCAAAGGCTAATTGGCCCCTCAACAGCTACGAGAAGGGCGACCGTCGGGATAGAGCTTTTTCGCAGCTAGGGGATAGAGGGCGACGGGTCCGCAAAAGTGGGACACACGACCCGCCCTGGCTATACCAGCTGACCGATAACGACTACATCGCGGTTAGCAACAAGTCGGATAGTGCCCTGCAGCTGGTGGATAGAATCCCCGAGCAGGGATGGATAAGATGCCGACCCAACGGGGCTACACCTGGCGTAGGTCGCTGGGAACCCGGCGGGGCTATCTTTAGATGTATAGTGGTTTGTGACCAGTGCGGGCTAGAGCAATGCAACAAAAGAATGTGGTATTGCCTGGATACGCACGGGGATAAAGGCCATACGTGCAACGACTGCCGGCCTCCGGCTAGAGCGGCTAAAGGAGAAGGCAGGGGCCGAAAAGGCCCGGACTAGCACGGAAGTATGGCTAGAAGACCCCAGACACACGGCTAGAAGGAAAATGAAGGCGAGCGCTTCGGTCTTGCACATGTTGGCTAGTGTGTCTTTCGGCAGCCAGAAAGAAGAGAGTGGCCGGCTAGATTTTCTTGAGACGGCGAGTTTTCAAGGGGCTGGTCGGGGGGCCGGGTCCTGTCTGGGGGTTCTCCGCCTTTCCCAACTCTCTGGGGGGGGGGGGAGGACGGCTTGGGGTCTTGCCTTGGTGGGTCCTCCCTCTTTCCCAACTCTCTGGTGTGGGGGGGCTAAGCTGTACTCACGGATGCTAGAGCTTTCAATTTCAAGAGACGACCCTAGCTTGACAGCCGGCTAGCTCTGCACGAGCTAGGCACCGTCATGGCTTCGGTTCCTGATCCAGTCGAGCTAGCAAAGGGATCCACGGATTTTCGCTATCTCCTGACCCAGAATAGGGTCCCGGATACTTCCCAGGCCACCTTGTTCAAGGCCGGAATAGACACGATCGCAAAATTCTCGGCGAGTTTCAAGGACGAAGCCGATCTGAAATCGGTGCTAGCGAAGGACTTCTCGATAGAGCCGGAAAGTTCGTTGGTGAACAGGGCGCTAGCGGCCGCCTTCGTGGTGGCCTGGAGAGCAGCCCAGGCTCGTACCCGCGAGCAGGCGGATAGAGAAGCGGCTAGCGAAGTCCGGGAGTGGGCGAAACCCATCCCACAGACAGAGTACATGGCTATGCGCCAAGCCTTTGCGCAAAAGTTTGGCGAGCCCGAGGATAAGCACATTCCTGCAAAGGAATACATTGAACGAAAGCTACACGAGCTAGAAACGGGCGAGTTCAGGGCAGAACCCTTGAACGAGGTGCTATCCAGAGACGAGATTGATCCGGATGTGCTAGTTCCCCAATGGGATAGCAAAGGCACCGCCCTCATGCTCAAGAAGGCTACCTCGAAAGGGGCGATGCCATCAGTCCCAGAGCAGCTTCGGCTCCGGCTAACTGTGATGCAGAATGCCCTTCTCATGATAGGCTTGCAGCACCCGGGGCGATCCGAGCTGAAGGATATCGACTTCCAGCTCTTTGAGAAATACAAAGACTACTTGCTGGGCGACTTTTGCTACGGGCTACGTTCTAACGATGCTAGCGGTTCCCTGGCGCCGCCCTGGACCTTGGTGCTATCCTACGAGAATGCTATCAGGAAGCAGACCTACAAGCAAATGGTCCTCAAAGGGATAGGCTTTGCCGATGCGCTAGTCCAGTCCTGGAAAGACGCGGCTACAAAGGAGCGTCACTTCACAACCCCGCTAGCACTTTCTGCCAAGCGGCCGCAGCCCTGGTCGTGGGATAACACGCAGCCGGATAAGCCCACCAAGAAGCGCAAGGGCAAAGGCAAGGGCAAGGACGGCAAGGATAGCAACAAGAAGGCGAAGACCGGCACCTTCAACCGCACCGAGGATAATAAGCCTATTTGTTTTCGGTTTAACCTCAAGGGCGGATGTAAGAAGGGGGATAAGTGCCACTTTGTGCACGTCTGCACAAAGTGCCGGGGCGAGCACTCGGCCCTCAACTGCCCGGGTGCGGCTACACCCTCCTCGGCGGCTAACTGACTTCCTGCGCCACCGCCTGCGGCTCCACTTCAGGCTACTCCGGCTACGCCTCCGGTTAACCGTCGGCTACAAGTCTTGTACCTCTTTTCCGGGTGGGAGAGACAGGGAAGCTTCCAATGGCATCTCCGACGGCTAGCTTCCACCTTCAACGTCGATGTGGATATATGCTGTGTAGATCTGGCAAGAAGTCCATCGACCGACCTGGCTACCTCTTATAAGGCGAGATCCAAATATCTTGCTATGGTCCAGTCGGGCTCTTGGGACATTGTGGCTATGTCCCCTCCGGTGGCGACCTTCTCTCGGGCTACTTGGGCAAACCGCAAAGGTCCGCGGCCCGTTCGCAGCTTCGGCGAGCCTCGTGGTTTGGCTAAGCTCACCTCCAAAGAGAGAGACCGGGCTATCCTTGGCAACATTTTTGCTGATTTTTCTTTTGAAATAGCTAAAGCCGCTCTCAGCTCGGCTACCTTCTTCGTCTTGAGCAACCCGAAGATCTGGGGGCTATGCCAGCAGGCCCCAACAAAGGGAAACGACCGGCTAGCATGTGGCAGTGGCCTGAACATGGGCACTTGGCTAGTCAGGGGCTACGCTCGACTTCGGCGAAACCAACGCGGCTGCTGCTCAAAACAACGTTGGAGATGCCGGCTACGGTGCATGAGGGCCTACCGACGTACGATCCCGATGGAGGCTACCTCGGGCCCCTGCCCCCGGCATCAGCGGCTACTCCAACGCAGGCCCCAATGCTGGCTACGGCTTCCCATGGCGAGTGGACTTCAGAGCTATCCTGCTGGCTGGCGCAACTTGCTCTGGCTACCTGCACGACTACTGCTGCGACTGCCTCCGGAGAAGGGGGACAACATGTGCAGGATACGACCACACCTGACGACCTTGGCTACGTCACGAACCAACCTGAAGGACCTCGGCTACATGGTGGCCAAGGTCCACCACGGCGATGCCACCAGACCGATGGGATAAAGGACTTCCACGATGGCGGAGGGCTATGCTCCCCCGGGCGATGGCCCCGCCAATCAAGGCTACATGCTGCGGGCGAGTCATGACGAGCCAAAATTCGTGAGATCGTGGTCAGGCGAGCGGGCTCCGAGACCGAGCTGGAGAAGGAGGCCTTCCGGATGGCTATGGGAGGCGAGTCCGGATGCAAGCTAGCTCGCGATAGTCTGCTACATGAGGAACTGCTGCAGCTCTTGCAAACTTGGATAGAGGGCCAGGACCTCAGCGAACCCGGCATTTTGGATATTCCCCCGGGCCAGCCTCTCCGACTTCGGCTACTTCGGGCGATCCTCGAGGCTGCGGGCGATCCGGATAGAGACTTCCTGCGCCGGGCCGAGGAAGGCCTACCCTTGGGGATACTGGAAGGGCTACCTCGGACTCCGCATGTTCCTGGTGGCTAGACTCTGACAACACCCCGTGGGAGCCCGCGCTAGCATGGGTACCCTACTCGTCGGTTAGTGATCACCGAGAGTTCGTGCGGGCTAAGTTCGACGAGGACGTGGAAGAGGGCCTCATGGAGAAGATGACCCTTGGCGAGTTCAAGGCGAGGTTTGGCGAGGATAGGGCTATCGCTTCTCTGGCCGTGATAGTCGAAGACGAGGAGAAGGACAAGAAGCGGATAATCCATGATGCCACCCATGGCGTCAGGGTTAACCATCGGATACGACAAGATCCGAGCTCCGGGGGCGAGAGAAAAGAAACAGATCCTGCGAGAACTGATCCGGTGTGGAGAGGTTGCCTTCTCGGTCGTTGGGGATATCTCGAAGGCCCACCGGCGATACAAACACCAGGCTAGCGAGCACGGCTTCATGGGTTGCCAGATAGATACCGAGGAGACGATCCCCGGTGACCCGGATAGCCAGATCGTCTACGTCAACAAGGTGGGCACCTTCGGGCTATCTCCTGCAAGCTATTGGTGGACTAGGATAGCCGCATGTGGGCTACGGGCAACCCATCATCTGTTGGGACCCGGCTACCCCATCGACCTCCTGCTATATGCCGACGACCTCGAGGCCCTGGGGATAGGGACGGAGGGGAGGAAGGGGATTCCTCTGAGTTACCTCCTCCTTTTTGTCCTGGGTTATCCTTTCAAGTGGGCGAAGACTCGAGGTGGCTATAGGGTGGAGGGCTGGGGATGGAGACCGAGTATTCCTCCCACAGGCTAGGCATGTCGAAGAAGCGCGCATCCTGGCTGTGGCTAAACGACAAGGTGGCCTCCGGCAAGGTCACGGCCAAGGAGATGCAGCAGCGGCTAGGAAGGCTAGGCTTTGCGGCCATAGCATTGGACTGGCAGAGACCCTTCCTGGGCCCCCTCCACGCCTGGTGCGCGGCTATCCAGGGGAAGACGGGATACCTCATCATACCCACGATGCTGAGGGTCCTGATGCGATGGCTAGCCGACAAGCTCGACCAGGGGGAGAGGCTTCAACGTCCCGTGACTCTCTACGCTGGGCTACCACCACTGAGCTTTTTCGCTGAGTCCGATAGGGCCTGTATAGGGGGCTTCCTGGAGATATCCGAAGGGAAGCCGGGACCCTGGTTTTCACTCGAAGTGGATAAGGCCTGGGCTCCCTGGGCTTTCTCGAAAGGGGATCCCAAGAAAGTGATAGCTGCGCTAGAACTGCTAGCGACCCTCGTGGGGATACGTCTCTGGGTCCCCGAGGGCGAGGATAGAAAGACCTCGCGAGTGGCCATCCGCGGATACACGGATAACAAGTCCAATGAGGCACTTGTGAAGAACTTTGGCTCGACAGTTAGCTCCACGCGCTCCAAAGTGGGCAACGTCTTAGAGTAGAAGCGGCTAAAACTGTCGGTGTGTAGGAAGGTGCAGGCAATGGCTCCTTCCTCTGGTGGTGCGTCCACCTCTCGACTTCGACTTCAGCGACGACTAAGGGTCATGGAGACCCATCTACACCACGACGACGGCTCAAGACTACTCCTTTGGCCGTGGGCCTGCAGGCCCTCAGAACCATGGCGCTGGCAGGACCAGCCAGGTGAAGTCCTTTCCTTGGGGGAAAGGCGCAATCCAAAGAATCGACGCTGCTTGGGAAGCGGCAACCGGGGTGCATCCGAAGCGCATGGTGGCGATGGTGATGCAAATGTGATGAAAGCTATCTCCTCTTTGGTAGGCTTCATAGTGGCTAGACGTGCTGCCAACTTGGCTGTTGCACGTATGGCTCAGCAACGCATGTTGGCCTTGGGTGTTGATCCAAGCATGCCATGGTTTTGTGAGGGCGAGTTCGGTGTCCTGCTTGGGTTAGCAGATGTACCGGACCAAGCAATCAGCGCGTGTGAGGCGGCGGCTTCCGACAGCGGCGGCGCAATCAGCGCATGCGAAGAAGCGGCTGCAGCAATCAGTGCTTGTGAAGTGGCGGCAGGCTGTGCCAGCGACATTCCGAACGGTGGTGGCGATGGAGCCACAGGTCAGCGGAACATCGATGCACCCTCTGCTACTGGCGGTGGCGGTGCAATCAGTGCAAGTGTCGGCTTTGAATGTCAGGGGGCTTATGCTTCTGGCACCTGTCAGGTCGACGAGTTTCCTACTTTCGCAGAGGACGATTGCTGTGACTTCAACCTTGCCGAGATCGTGCACAGTGAGCAGCTTAGGGTTGGCTCCCCAAGCGGGCTCCCCCAAGAGCTCGAAACAAGATCCGCTCAAGGACCAAAATGCAGTTGTGACGGGCACCTCCCTAAGCCCGAAAGAAGACCCGCTGAAGGGCAAAAACATCAAGTAGTGTTTTCTTCCGTCCTGCTTTGCGCCTCCATCCGGGCCGATCAGCGCGGTGATGGAGCAATCAGCGCAAGTGAGGCGGAGGCTGCTGCAATCAGCGCTTGTGGCGAGGCGACAGGTGGCGGTGGAGCCTCCACAGCTGAGGGTGGCAATGTTGCCACTGGTGCTTGTGGCGCTCTCGTCGGCAAAGGTGCTGGCAACTACGGAGCCAATGGTGCCGGAGAGTGTGCTGCCTGCCGTGGCGTTTGTGCATCAGGTGACTGCCAAGATGCTGCCGCAGTCAATGTTGGCGACCTGAAAATCAACAGGCTGCAGCTGTCTTCGAGGGCGACGACGGCATTTCCAGGACCGATCGTTGCCGAGCGAGCTGCGGGCGCAATCTGTGCATGTGAGGCTGCTGAGGTCCGTGATGGGGGCGGCGGCAACGCAGCCTGTGAGTGCTTTAGGTGTTGCTCCCCAAACGGGCTTACCCTAAAGCTCGAAACAAGATCCGCTCAAGGACTAAGAAGGAGTTGTGACGGGCCGTCCCCAGAGCTCGAAAGAAGACCCGCTGAAGGGCAAAGATCTCACATTGTGAGCTCCTCTACCCCTCTATGTAGCCCTAGCTGGGCTCCCCTGGTCCACCCTGCCTCGCAGTGCCTACGCCATGGAATTGCTGAGGATGGTTCGATCACGAGCACGAGGGGCGAACTGGCCGAACGACGCAGTGGCAGCACCTTGCTGGACGATGGCGACTGCGACGACGACTGCCAAACGCCTGCCTCCTCCTTGCCCCCTAGTCTAGGGTTTAGTCCTCCCTCCCCCTTGGGGTTACCTGTGTGCATGCAAACTCTGTGCT
Organism: Symbiodinium sp. CCMP2592; assembly: GCA_905221615.1. Taxonomy (NCBI): domain Eukaryota; class Dinophyceae; order Suessiales; family Symbiodiniaceae; genus Symbiodinium; species Symbiodinium sp. CCMP2592. The sequence continues at coordinate 182,360 of CAJNDT010006019.1, read as the reverse complement.
CAGGCTGTGCCGGGACAGGACAGATGCAGGATGGGCTAAAGCAGTGCAACTTTGAGACAGGGGGCGCTTTCGAGTGCCAAGCCATACCTTCCCCTTGTCAAGGGTCAAGTGTTGCTTCCACGAACGACTTCAGCAATGGGCTGCAGACTCTGACTGCTTGTTGTTATGATGGGTCGAGTGTGCCGAAAGGTGCGGGAATATCCCCAATTACAACAGTAGCCGGTAGGAGCGCCAATCTTGCTGAAAGTGCTGCTGCTGTCCCGATGCCCCGGCATGATACCCGTGCCTACCTGACTGGTGAAGGTGCTGGGCAGCCAGACGAATGCGACTGCGACGACGACTGCCAAACGCCTGTTTCCTCCTTGCCCCCTAGGCTTGGGTTTAGTCCTCCTTTCCCTTTTGGGTTACCCGTGTGTATACAAGCTCTGTGCTCAGGATGTGCCGAGACAGGACAGCCGCAGGATGCGCCAACACATTGCTACTTTGAGAGTGGGTGTGTTTTCGAATGCCAGACTGTTTCGACTTCTTGCAAAGGGTCCAGTTTTGACACCATTAACGACTTCAGCAACGGGCTGCTGACTAGGGCTACTTGTTGTATTGATGGGTCGAGTGTGCCGAAAGGTGCGGGAATATCCCCAACAACAGCAGGAGCCGGTAGGAGCGCCAACTTCGCAGCAAAAGCTACTCATGTACTGATGCCCTGGCATGCGACACGTGCCTACTTGCCTGGTGAAGGTCCTGGGCAGCCAACTGGCCCGGACCATCCCGGCCACTTTCAGCAGCAGGGCTCCCAGTTTGTGTGCGGCCGACAGTGCATTCCTGCTGGGCCGAAATCTCTTTCATCGTGTGCTTCCGACACCGAGCTGCATACTCAGGCTGCCTGTTATGCTCAGGGGTCCAAGGTACCGAAAGGTGCTAGCATATCCCCAGCAGAGGCAGGTGCCAGTAGGAGCGCTAAATTTGCCCACAGTACTCCCGATCAGTGCTTTGTTCTCGGTTGTGGACCGCTCGACCGTTCCCTTTGCAACGACGGCGGTGCAGGTTGGCCGAAAGGCCCGAGTAAATCCCCTGAGGTTGCCAATGGTGAGGTCGAGTACCCGCGTTTTCTTGACGATTCAGGACTCAGGCTGCACACTCAGGCTTCAGGCTTCGCTGGCGGTATGAGTTGGCCGAAAGGCTCAGAGAAATCCCCGGCTGGGGCCGCAACCTGCAGGAGCGCCTTTCTTGCCACAGGTGGGGCCACCGAGTGCGTTGCTGTCTGCCCCGGCCTGATAGGTGAACACCTCTATGAGGAAACCCAGTGCATAAGGCCTGCCGATGACTCCTCAGGTCAGACCGAGCAGGTGGAACCCCGGACTTCACTTCCACAGGGCATGCCTTTTGCAAGTGACGGTTGGCTTTCAAGGTGGCTGTGTCGGGAGTGCATCTCGGACTGCTTTGCATGCCTCAGCGCTCTTAGTCGTAACTTTAACTACTTAAATGCCGCCCGGATTGGGGAAGCCTCCAATCCCGGCCCCGGTCCCAAAACACAGGCAGGACTTCATGCGTTCATTCAACAAGCAGTGCAAAAAGCAATCCAAGAAGCAATTGCGAGCTTTGACCTCAGCGCCCTACTGGGGAACATTGCTGCTGTTCCCAATGGGCCCGCTCTGACTCCAGCGAGCAACAAAGCCCACAAACGCAGGAAAGCCCGGCTTAAAAAAGCGGCGGCAAAGTTGGCAAGGGCAGCCGGGTCGCAGGGCAACAGCGGTGGACCCACAGTCCCTACCCCGGAGGCCCCGGTGATGTCGGGCCAGCCTGAGGTCAAGGGCAAAGGCAAACACAAAGGTGCCAAAGGCCGCCATGCAAAGGACGCCGGCAAAGGTGTCCCCAACTCGGCCCCGAGCGCAGGCAAAGGTAAAGGTGCCGTCGCAGCCTCGGACCTGAGTGCGGGCAAAGGCAAAAGTGCAGGCAAAGGCGTGGGCGGAACACAGCCCGATGTAGGCTGGACTACGGTCACGCGCAAGCCCAGACCCGACCCTGCTAAGGAGTTTCGCTTGAGGGCGCAGGATTGGGATCATCCTTTGCTTGACCCAGCCCACCTTGCCGATAAGCTCGAAAAACTTCCTGCCAACGAGGTTCTTAAAGGCATTGTGCTCTGTACCAAGGAGCGCTCAACACTCTTTGAAGCTATGGCAAAAGGCTGTTCCAAGCAGTACTCTTTGAAGTTTGTTGTCTTGAACCCGGAAGGCCCTGATCGAGTGCCAGGACTTGTCGAGGATCAGCTTCAATTTCGCAAGGCCAGTTCATGGTTCATTCGCTCCGACACGGCCCACCCTATCCCAGGCCTCAAGGGCTCGGGGGCCACACAGAAGGTGACCAAGCGACCTTCCGCAGTTCTGCATGTTCGCCTCCCCCGACCTTTTACGGTTGAGGACACGTGGGCTATGATGCTCAAACAGCCGGCGCAACACATGATGAAGTGGCTGAGTGGCAATCATCTTAACGCCTTGGACACGTGGGCATGGAAGGAAGAAAAAGTTGGCAAAAGCAGCCAGTTGTATGGGCTGTTGAGAGTCAACGAACCAGATGTGTCCTCCGTCCTTGCCATTTCGGGGCGTGACGGCTTTTTCTTTGAGCAGGCCAGGTCGGCAGGGGCAGAACCCAAGATTTTGACTAAAATCACCTGGGTTGAGCAAAACAAAGGCGAGAGTGCCGGCGACTACTTGACACGCATCCGCCGCACAGCGGGAGATCTCGGATTGGCGCACAGGGCAGGGCGGCTTGGACACGTGGCCCCGCGGCTCAGCACTGAGGCTGTGGAGAAGGTGTGGTCGGTACCGTGGGTCCCCTCGGACTGGCATGCTGACCAGGTTGCCACCGTATTGAAGACCGCCTTCGATGATATCACCATGCTCCGCCAGCTGCGTAAGAAAAACTTCAAGGTTTTCTACTTTCGGGCAGCCGCCAAGGAGCCGGACCGTGACCTTGTTCCCTTAGCTGCCACGGAGGGTGAGACCACTTTGACGCTTTGGGCTGCCATTGCGCCGCCCCGTAATCAGGTGCGACAACAGCGGCCCCTGAAAGCCTCTTCTGTGCTACCATTGGCACCCAAACCCTCCATCTTTGAGCCTCGACAGGCGGTTTCTGTCACCACTGAAGACACCGACAAGGATCAGGATGAGAAGCAGCTCGGTCCGGGCAAGAAGGCCAAAACCTTGATTCGGGACATACCCAAAGGCTGCAAAAAGGTGCAAGTACCCAAGGATGGCTCGTGTGTGTTCCACGCATTTGCCGCTGCGCTTAAGCACATACACCCCGACCAGACCCCTCCGCACCATCGGGAGCTGAGGGCAGGCACTGTGACGCACCTTAAACAACATAAGGATAAATATAGTGGACTTTGGGATAAGTGTGACCCTTCGGGCAAGGCCGTCCCTGACTTGACTTACGATTCATACTGCGAGCTCCTTGGGGGCGAATCGGCCTATGCGTCGGACTTAGAAATGCGGGCACTGTCGAGAAGCTGGGGGATCAACATTGTTGTGATACCAGCCGACTCATCCCTGGAACCCGAAGCCTTCACTACATCACAAGCCAAGCATACAGCTGCCTTGTGGCTGGAGGACAAACATGTTGACCTGTTGGTGCCTGAGACGGGTACTGCTTACCCCGCAGAGCTGCTTGCGGTACGCTCGGCAGCGTCACTAGGCTTTCGAGCCGGGGGCAAATCCGTTGCATCTGTCTGCTCCAAGCCGGCCACGGTTTGGTCTTTCGCACCAACCCCTTCGTGGAAAGCTCGCAAGTGCACAAAGGCCCGGACTGAGTGGAGTTCACAGTCGTCACAGGCACCCGCCCAGGCTTTGTCTAAGCCTCCCACCGTGTGGTCCGCCAGCTCAAGTGTTCCTGGCAGTGTTGTCGCTGGGCCTCCCGAGCCGCAGTGCATTGACGACCTAGATGCAGTGTCTGCCAGTGTTGCGTGCAAGCCACCCACAGAGCGCCAAGTGCATTACTGGGGGAGGGCAGGGCTTCAGCTTGATCGCAGTCCAGTTGCCATTTGCTCCTTGTGTCCGTTCCGGGCCGTTGCCAAGTGTGTGGCTACCCGTCAGGCCAAGCTATATGCTCACTACAAGACCCACCATCCAGGGCAGATCCCGTCAGGGGTCCCGCACGGGAAGCGCCAGCCATCCATCATCCAGGCGAAGGCCGGCGACAACTGCCATTGGAGGTGCCCGCTTTGTGATTTCGGCATTGCTGCTAGGGATGCCTTCTCTAAGAGTCTAAGAGTGCCGATGCTGTGACTGCTGATAAGCTTGCCCACAGATGCGCCGCCCATCCGAGGGTACCGTGGGCCAGATTCAAGGCACTCGACCGCAAGAGCACCATCGACAAAGCTGCTGTCACACGCCGTGGCCGTGAGAGTATCAAACGCATCGGTGCTGCCAGGGGAACGCCATTGGAACACTTTCGGCTCTTTTGTTGGCCAAGGGCCACTCCTTCGAAGGTCTTTGCAGCCAGAGGTGGTCTCAGATCATCGTTTGGGTGGCTGTGTCTTGAGTGCAAAACACCATTTCGACAGCAAAGTGATGCGCTGTCCCATGTAAAGCGTGGCCTCTGTGATCGTGCCACGGCAAAGCGCAAAGCCAAGCGCCGAGTTGAGGCTGTTAAGACCCTCACCAAGGCCCATGCCAAGCAAACTCCAGAGGGCCCGGTCAAGAAGCGGGAAAGCCATTTGCTTGAACAGGCCGAGATCATTTTTAATTTGCCGTTTTCGTCCGACTAGCCACTGTCAACATTACTGGCAAAGGTGTGTCGTCTGTTGATGCCATTTGCAATTTCCTTGCGGCAAACGACGTGCACATCTGCACCATTGCTGAGGCTGACATCAATGTTGCATCAGCCCCGGGTTTCCTTCGTGCCTGGAAAGCCCGTGGCTTTTACGCCGCTTTGTCTGTTCCTGAGGACTCCGGCCTGAGTCGAGTTGCCCTGGTCAGCTCCCTGCCTTTTCGACCGTTCCGACTTGCAGAGGGTGTGGGAAACACCAGGTGCGCGGCAGGCATTTTTGAATTTCAAGGAACACCACAGCATGCACAGATCGCTTTTGTGTCCGTTTACGGACAATCAGGACACCAGGCAGCCGCGTCTGCCCAAATTTCGGACATCCTGGCGGCATGCACTGCGGGCCAAGGACCCTTCGTGGTCGCGGGCGACATGAACCTCGAACCGGCAGAGGCCGTCCTGGGCGAAGCCCTTGCAGCAGGGGCCATCCGGTCTTTAGACGACGCCGCGCAGGGCGCTGCCCTACCGCCCACGGGCCCAGGACGCAAGCGCCGCATAGATCACGGAGTTTGCCACTGGTCACTGGCGGCCAGTGCCGTCTGGCACTTGGAGCCGTCGTTCTCAGATCACCTGTCGGTGGTCTATGAGCTACCTCTTGACACTCCCCAGTTTATGACTATGCCGCCCAGGAGCAAGGTTTGCGATGCATCTTCTGACGACCTTGAGCAGTGGCTCGGTGAGGCTGATTTTGATCCGTTCTGGTTAGCTTTAGCCACGGGGGATGTTGATAAGGGTTGGCAAGAGCTTTCCAATGTGGCCGAGAACTGCCTGTGTCACACGCGATCGGGCGATCATCCCCGGAGTCTGCCCTGGTCGCCTACTGCTGCGGAAGTGCACTCTTGTAAAAGGTTCGAGGGGTCTGCTTCGGTGCGTGTACTATTGAAATTGCAGCGGCAGCTCTCGATGTTGACTAGTAAGCCGGACCAGGCCTTGAGGCGAAAAATCCTTAAGTCCCTACCCCGTGCCCGAGCCATCGTGCCTGACCTTCCGTGGACCCATGAGTGGGATCTTGAAAAACTCCTCGGGCCTGTCGGGGAGTTGCTTGGGACCTTTCAAGAGCAAGAAACTTCTGCAATTCGGACTAGATGGAAGGCAATGCTGAGGGAAGACACTGCCCGCCAGCGTGCGTTTGTCAAATCCAGGGCCGATGCCCAGCTTGAGTTTGAAAAACGCTGCCCAAGCCAGGCGGAGGCACAAGCCGCTGGCCCTGTGCATCCATCCAAGGTAGTACGAGCTCAGGCCCAAGCTTGGCTTTGCAAGTGGGAGTCCGAACCTGAATGCCATTACGAAGGTCCTTCAGAAGGCTGTTGAGCCCACACACGTTGAAGTTCAGTTTGACCCAGGCGCGCTCAGGGCCATTGCTGCTTCTTTTTCGAATAAGGCTGCAGGGCCTGACTGCTGGCGTGCAAAGGACTTAGCACGACTGCCCAACCGGTGGTGGCACGCGGCCGCTCAACTGTGGCAGCATGTGTGGGATCGGGGCCAAGTGCCAAAGCTTTGGAGGTTCGCCAAGGTCACCTTGATCCGCAAGCGAGGCGGGCCCAAAACCCGTCCCATTACTCTCACTCAGGTAATTTGGCGAGTTGGGACCAAGCACATTGCACGTGCACTCCGTCCCTGGACCCTCAAATGGGCTTCTTCCAGCGACCACGGTGGCCTTCCGGGCCGCTCCACTTCGGACGTCTTGTTTCAGCTCCAGGCTGCAATCAAGCGGGGTGTCAACACTGCAGCATTGATGGACGTTGCTGGGTACTTTGATTCCCTGAATGTGCCGGCCATAGGCAGAGTATTCAATCGATTAGGTGCACCGCCCCAGTTGTTGCCACTCCTTGAGTCGTTTTATTCTGATGCCAAGCGGTATTTTAACTTCGAGGGTTCGTATGCCCCGGGTGTTCATCAGGTTCGTTCGGGCTTTGGGCAAGGCTGCCCGCTATCGCCATTAGCGGCGGCAGCCTTATCTCACTGCTGGAGTGAGTATGTCAAAGCTTCTTCCACCAATATCGGTGCACAAATTTTCATGGATGACCGCACCCTCTGGATTGAGCCCCGGGGCTCCCTTCAGGACCTTGATGCCGCTCTGCTCGCAAGTGCAGACTTCGACCAGGCTTTCTCGTTACAGCTTGCGGAGGACAAATGTTTTGTTGCAGCCAAGCATCATACGGAGGCCACTCGCCTCCTCGCTGACAAGTGGCACTTTATGACTTGTGGATCCCTTGAGCTTTTGGGTGTGTCCTTTGACTTTGAGGGAGCTGGGGCTATCCCGAAATTTTCGCTTCGAAAAGCGGTTCTCAGATTGCGATTGCTTCGGTGGACGCAGGCTGCAACCACTTCCCGAATCATGCTTGTGCGGTCGCTTGTCATGCCTTGTTTGGCATGGGCGGCAGGGTTTGCCAGACCGAGTGCCAAGGATGTCCAAGCCGTGCAGCACGAGGTTCGCTTCTTGTTTAGCTCGGGGTACGGTGGGGATGTGGCCACGGTTGCCTTTTACGAGTTGCTAGGATGGGGGTTAGAACCTTCTTTCGCCCTCGACCTGGGCCTGTGCCGACTGTTTTGGCGATGGGTCTCTAAGCCGCCGGTATGGCTGGAAGAAGTCCCGATTGGACACTGCCCAGGGCGTTGGCATGCGCAACTTCCTGAGACTGAGAGCCTGCTGGCTCGCACGGGCTGGTGGTTCTCTCGCGACGCCACTGCTTTGTGCAGAAGGGATGCTGCTGGAGCCCTCAGAACTGTTCACATCGGCTTTGAAAATTTTCGCATCGTCCAGGATTGGCTTGAAGGGTTCTACCGTCAACAATACCTCAGCCGTTGCCGAAGAGTGTCCCAGAGCATGCACAGGGTACTTGAGGATGGTGTCGCTCGTGGTCTCGAGCTGCCGGCACCTCCGCTTTCGAATCCGACTGCAAGGCCACAAACGAGTTCTCGCTGACAGATCGTCGCTTTTCCATCGTAGAGCGGCCTTTCTTTCAGGTGGCACCACGTGGCACTTCGAGAAAAGTGTGGGGCGTCGCCGTGACCAGCTGCACCTCCGGTGCCTGTGCGGGGCACTGCGACCGAGCCGTGCTCACTTGCTTTGGGTGTGCCCCTCCACTGCCGACCTCAGGAGTGGCCTCGATGGCCCCAAGCACCGGGGCGAGGAGCGGTTATTGGCCAAACACCTCGACGAGCCTCCGCTTCCACCGCCCGCTGTGGATGCTGAGGGGCTGATTGACGAAGCGGCTGAAGCCATTCAGACCGAGCTGCAGGAGTCCACGTCCATTGCGATTGCGACCGATGGTTCTGCAAAGGACGGCGTGGCGGCCCATGCGGTCGTTGTGCATCGATGTGCCAAAGCGTTCGCTGGTGGCAACAGTTGTGAAGACCAGTCTTCGTTTCGAGCCGAGCTATGCGCTCTACTCCTGGCCCTTAAAGCTGTGGTTGTGGCCGCTTCGCGTGGAGCCAGGGGGAGCATCACGATAGCTGTTGACTGTTCAGCGGCCCTTCAGGCTCGCTTTTCGTGTCCCTCTCTCCCATTGTTTTCTGTTCATTTCCAGCAGCTTTCTGCCGAGATCCGCTGCTTTGGAATTGATCTTCATTTCATGTGGGTTCCGGCACACAATCGCAAGGCGTCATGGACCCCAACACACTCTTCTTTCAGCGCTGCCTTCTTGAGATCCTTGAATGATGCCGCCGACCGTGCTGCCAAGGACTGTGTCGCTAGGCGGCTCAAAGGGTCTCTTAGAGAAAAATGGGTGGCCGAGGCTACTCGTGTTAAAGTTTGGGAGGAGGCTGCGGTCAAAGCTTCGGCCAAGGCTGCAGAAAGGCTCCACTGCTTCCTTGAACGTCTTCCTCGAGCTGGAACTGACACTGTTTGCGACACCAGTCCTCCCCCGGGGGCTGGTCCTTAAGGTTTAGGCCCGGGTTTTCCCACCCTCTTGTGTGCTGGCACTTTCGTGCCCGGAGCTGCTGTGTGCTGAGCCGTGGGCTCCAGTAGCCTCTGAAACTTGAGCGGTGGTTTGACCGACCACTCTTCGAGTAACCTACCGTGACTCTCTTCTGTCTCCCCTCGAGCTTCAAGCCGGGCTGCTCGCCGCTGCGTGGCTGGTGGCGCTTCTGGTGCTGCCTTTGTGCTGCTGGGGCGAGTGGCCTGTGCTGCTGCTGCGGCGCTGCGTGGTGCTGCTGGCTGCTGAAGCGAGGTGGACTGAGCTCACACAACGCCGTCGCGACTGACCCGCCGTGTACAGTTTTACGGTAGAGCACGCCCTCTTTGCTGCTGCTGCACTAGCCGTAGAAGACTGTTGAGCTTGCTGCTCATCTTTATGTGTGCTCACGAGTTCCCTCTGTACACCCTGAACTCCGTAGCCACATGTTTGCAAGTCGTAGGCTCCCGAGGCCACTTGTAAAAGTAGCATTGGAGCTTTCCTCACCCGAGTGCCAAAGCTTCTCACGTCGGACCTCTGGCTACCGTGCGAGCTGGCATCCTGTATAGCTTTTGTTTTCGAGACTCGCAACCCCTGCAGTACAGTGTCGGCGGTTCTTGTTTCTTCAAGAGTGAAGCTTGACACGTCGTTCACGTTCGCGAGAGCGGCGCGAGAACTCAACAAGCAAAAAGAGGCACTTGTGAAGAAGGCTATGACGACCAAGTATCCCTCCATGTTAGTTTTAATGGAGATAGCAGAAGAGCTATCCCAGAAAAACTGTGAGCTACAGCTCCAGTGGATACGGAGAGACATCAACCAGCTAGCGGATGACCTTACAAACGAGGAGTTCAAGGAATTCGATCCCTCTCAGAGGATAGATCTGAAAGGAGAGGAATTCCAGTGGCGTGTTCTTGGCCGGCTACTCGCGCATGCAGATAGCTTCTACCAGGAGCTAGGCACGCGAAAGCGAGGGACCCCGGATAGGGTGTCCAAGTTTAGCCGTAAGGCCAGAAAGCTAGATCCCTGGTAGCCTGAGTGGCGATGCGTGGGGATAGATAGCCGAAGGCTATCAGTTATCTCCAGGCAACCTGGGATAGTTGCCACTCCAGACAAAAGAACGTCCGTGCTAGCTGTGTTGCTTGTCCGTCTGGTCGTCGCTCGGCTAGCTCGCTAGCTATCTACTTTCGCACTACTATCGTCCTGGTGGAGTTCCGGGGATGGTGGTGGGATATAGGAGCTAGTGCACGTACCTCGTGACGAGGAACGAGTTACGACTATGTGTGCTAGCTTACCTATCACTACTCGAAGCTATCGAAGGTAGCTTCGCTAGAAACGAAGTTTCGTTCGCTATCGTCGCTCGCAGGAGAGTTGCCTCTGACATGCGAAGACAGGATAGCAGTGACTTGGAATGGCTACGACGGTGTGTGACCGTGGCCATTCTGGATAAAGTCCCCCATCAGGGGGGGTAATTTTGAAGTACCCACCCTGCCCACCCTGGGGATAGATAGCCGAAGGCTATCAGTTATCTCCAGGCAACCTGGGATAGTTGCCACTCCAGACAAAAGAACGTCCGTGCTAGCTGCTGTTGCTTGTCAGTCTGGTCGTCGCTCGGCTAGCTCGCTAGCTATCTACTTTCGCACTACTATCGTCCTGGTGGAGTTCCGGGGATGGTGGTGGGATATAGGAGCTAGTGCACGGGAAAGGAGCCGTTAAAAGTTGCTGACGGTAGAAAAGGTATTGGCTCAGGGTGGTCATCCCTCCCGGTATATGATCTGTTGCTGAAAATCCCGACAGCTGGACTTCCAGCTGGTCTTCAACATCATTGATGTTGGCGGACATGAGGCTCCGAAAAAACTGATCATCAATCTGTTGCTGGCTCTCCAATGGGGCCAGTTGATTGGAGGCCGCTGGCCCTTTCTTGGCCTGCTTTGTGGGCTGGCTTGGGCCCGGAAGATCAGCTGCTGGGGCTCGTGCTGTTGGCATCGGCTGTTGCGGTGCCTTATTGGGCCTGGCTAACTTCGGCGGTGTGCGAGGTTCAGCTGGCCTCCGCAAATCTGGAGCCACAAAAGGTGTCGCCACTGGTGGTGACAAAGGCGGCGGTGGTGGAACCCAGTATGCTGTCACATTGCCCGGGGGAGGAAAAGGTGGAGGCAGTGGTGCTGAAGGTGGCGGCATGACCTGCCTTGGTGGTGGAACCCAAGGTGCTGGGGCTCGCCAGTTGCCCGGAGGATACCTTGGGGTACCCATCTGTGGTCGGGTCCTTCTCGGTGTACGGCTTCGCCGTGGCCTCCGTGAGCGAGAAGTTCTAGCACGACGCCTCGAAGGGGATCTAGAGGCATTGTGTGCCCGATGTGATAAGGCTGGTCGTGGTCGGGGTTGAGGATGTATTTCCTCAACTGGTCCTTGCAATGCAAGAACACGTGGCTGCGGATTGGATCCTTGGGATTCGCCGCAGAAGAACTGAAAGACGTACGATGCCATAGCTGGGGTACACAAGGGGCAGACTATAAAAGTCGTCGCGAGCCCAGCTTACAGTATCGGAGAAATATGTGCACATCAAACGATACAAGCGTCTTGCAAGACCCAAGAAATCGGAGTTTTGACACTTTCAGGTCAACAAGTCTGCAGGGAAGCCTCTATCTATGTACAATTGGCGAAGTGCCTGCAGTTGATGTTTGCGACTGCTCGGAGGCCATGCGTACTGTACAATCAAAGCTTTGCGAGATAAATAGCCTGAAATTCGAGTGGACCAACTTCCTGCAGATCTTGGGTTTCGGATTGACCAGGCTTTGTCTGGTTGCAGGTAGGTCACTGTTCTGTTGGCCATGTTGAGCCGGAAGCCCAGAAATTGATGATTCGTAACTTCTTCCAGCTGGATAGTTCCTCCGTAAAAAGAGAGGTGTTGAAAATCTTTCATGCATTGGTGCGATAGAAAGTTTTCATCGCACACTACAAGTCGATTGTCAACATATCTGCAGACAAACAGTTCCGATGCTTGGTTGTCAAAGAACCTCGCAGATTCCAGGAACTGGTGCCATTCTCTTTGCCAACAAGATTCTCGCTGAATTACCGGAAGACTGCTGAGGACCGGGCTGATTTGGTTACCTATACAAGTGCCCCGGTGTTGCCTGAACAATAAGCCAAGAGTGGTAAACACTCCTGCTTGGAACGAGGTCTGTACAATCGCAGTCAGGTCCGAAACATGAAGAAACCTGATGTGTTTGGCTCCCTTTGCCATGGGTTTACCAGGCCAAGCAGACTCACAATTGGGTTGCTTTTTTAGGGAAACCGTAATATGCGGAGGGTACTCCTGATCTTGATACATCTGTACAAGCATCGACAGCGAATCCAGGATTTGCTGTCCCTGCACAGAGTTGAAAAATCCCACGAGATCATCATTGATTTCAGCGAGATGCACCATGGAAGGGGTGCGGCGGAGAAACTGATGCAGCTTCTTCCAAAGTTGGGGAGTAGTTGCTAGGCCCATTGCCTCAGGCCAGACCAAGCGAACCATCAAAAGAATCGCTTGTGCAGCTGCAATCAACAACTTCTTGATACAACTGTTGGAGTACGATATTATCGTCCTCCCTTTCAAAAATTCTTTCTTGCGTTTGAGAAAGACGAACCCAACAGGCAAAGTGCCGGAAGCATTGATTCCCCATCTATATCGTCGTTTCAGTATGGCGGGAATCTGTTGAAAAACACAATGGTTCCAGAGTTCTTGGGAGCCTTCCACAGGCTCAAAAACATCTGGATCCTGCCAGGTCTTCATGGCAGCTTGGAGGTAGAATTTGGGACAGAAGACCATAAGATGGTTCGGCTCATGGTCTTCACAATGAACAATGAACTGTCGATGCAGTAAATCGCGAGCAGCAGAAACATCTCTCCATGTGAGCCGATTTTCTTGGCCCAGGTGATCGAGGTGTTTGCTCCATTGTTGCTCGAGAAATTGCTGAAAAGCTATATCAACACCCTTGGGAAGACAATGCTTGCGCCGCCAAGATGCAAACAGACGGGTGTTGTGATTGAAAAATTCTCTTTTGGAAGGAAAAAAGGCTGAAGATGCACTACCACTCCCTAGTTTTTCAAAGGAGCGGTGAAGACTGCCAAGTTGTTCTATGCCTGCTACAACATGGCCTCGAGTGAGGCACTTTTCCGGCAGTAGTTTGGCGTAGTAAGCACAAGGGCATGGTGCTTCATCAACAGAATGATTCTGTAACCATTGGTCCCAGTCTTTGAAATTGTGCATGAAGTCTTTGAGAGACTGATGAGGTTGCTCTCTGACTTTGCAAACTGGAAGGTGAAAAGGTATAAGGATCGGCTTATGTGCCAATACAAGCTTTCGGATCCATCTGGAAACATCTGACCCAAAGCTTGGGGATGCAGTGAATTTCAACTGCAAGCCCAGTGTTGCCATTGGCCAGGACATGTTTCGGAATTGGCAAACAGTTTTGAGCACCTTCCTGGCTTTACTTTTGCCAGGCTCTTCCAGGCAGTTGCTCAAGCGAACCAAAGAGTAAATCTCATCTGGAAGGTATCGGTCGCTTCGCAGCTTTTTTGCCTCTTCAAAGGGGGCACGGCTGAAGCATGTAAGATTGAATAGTATCTCCCATGCCGACCTTCTCTTGAGTTGAAAAGGAACGGGCTGAAGTTGTCTGTGGAGCTTCTTTCTCAGTTTTCTCCACAGTCTTAACCCGAACCTAGAAGACACACTGTGTCGAACTCTCTTGTTGGGTCTAAAGCCCAGTGCACTCCTTTTAAAAAAGGAGGTGATGTACGGGTGATTCAGCTTGGGTTGCCACATCCCAATTAAGCAGTGTTCCGTTACCCATGCTTCCTTGTAAGTTGAGCATGGAGAAACGAGAAACAAAGTGTACTGCTCAAGACACTGATTGGACACCCAGTATCGGATGGCTAGCTCGGCCTGAGCTTCGCCCCCGTTTGCCAGCTTCCTGGCAACTGAGAATCTGTTGGACTCTCTTCGAAAAACAGATTGGCTGGTAGAGCCTATGTACATAAATGTGGAAGGCTGCCTGTAATGTTCAATGCTTGAAAAATGGCGCCAATCCACTGCTGTTTTCATATACACCGCATTTTGTGATTGAAATCTGGGCCACGTGTAAGTGGCGGGGTGCACCCGGAACTGCTGAAGCTTCTGTCGAATGGTCTCAGCATACGAAGACGGAGATCCTTCTTGAAAGTAAAAAAGCAACAGAAGATGAAGCAGGCCTTGGGCCCACAGTGCCGACTCTTTGTTGAAGCCCGGACAGTGGTGCAAAAAGAACGTCACAGCCTCTCCCAACATACAAATTTGCTGCTTGATCTCTTGTTTGCTTGAAGCAGCAAGATGTTGGCATTGAGCTGCTAGTCAAGCAGTTTGAAATTGTGCAACAGCAATCACAGTAGACAAATTCTTGATGGACAGCCTGGATGCCAGCTTTGGATCCAGTCCAAACTCTTTAGCAGCTGCAACCAATTGGTCTTTAGATGCTTCAGTTTTGAGAAGCTTCTGGACAGTCTGTACATGCTTAACCAACATTTGATACTTGCCTTTAAACTCTGGCTTGTTCTTGTAAGTGGCTAGCCATTCAGTGACATGGTCATCTGTGGCTCCTTTGGGACGAGTATCCAGCTTTCGTTGCGGATCTTTAAGGAGCTGTTCAGCTTCCATTTGGGATTCCGGCTCAGCAATGGGCATGGCAGGCTTTGCCCGTCGTCCTGAGTCAGGCTCAGGATCTTCAGTCGCCTTCCTCTTCAGGGGAGACATAGCAATGCCATGCTCAGCCAATTTGGCTTTAGCTTTGGCAAGTTCTTCGGAGGCATCCGGATTTGTTGGAGGCGCTTTGGCCAAAACACAATTGAAAAGTTCTTGAGCAAGCGGTTCCATGAATCGCATTGCTTCCTTATGCTTGTCGGGAGGAGCCGAAGTATGGCAGGCTTTTGCTGCCTCATCGATAGAAATGCCACTTTCACGAAGCTTCTTCAACAGTGCAGTAATGAGTACCGATTCTTGGCCGCTTCGAGCCCAGACGATACTCTGGTGCCTTCCTTCTGACAACAATCGAAATGAGAAATCTCCAAGGCCTCGATGGGCAAGCTCAAAGGCACGGATGTCGCTGACATCACGGCCAGCCAGCCCAGCTTTGCGAGACCACTCTGTGGGTTGAACCAACTTATGCAGCACATGAGCACCTTTGCCCAAAGGGGTCTTGTCATAGTGCTGGTCATCTGAAACAAAAGAAGACGGCAAAGAAAAAGTTTGATACGTGGGGCTGGCTACACATTCCCACGACTTCTCTGAGTATTTGGAGTCCCATTTGTCTTCTTTGCTCCATCGATTCCATTGCTGTCGATTGTCCCAGCTGTTGCTGGAGTCGCTGTTAGACCATGATGATGATGACCAGGAGGCCATGGCGAGGTCACTTGTCCAGGGGAGAACAGTTACTTGATCAGACTGACGGCTGTTGTGAGAACGAGAGGGCATCAGTCCTGTCTGCAACTGGGCAATCAAGCCCTAAACTGCATATGATTGCTCCGTAGAGCATTTTCGATCTCTGGAGACCAAGAGGTCTTGTTTTGGCAAGAAGCCGATCAGGGCTTGGACCGATCAGGGTCCTGTGATTTTGACTGGGCCGATCAGGGCCAGGCAGTAGGCTACCCTACCGTAGACGACACGATCGACGAAAGCCGTCTAGAGCACACTCGTGCAATCCTCCCTCTGGACTGATGGTAATTGTCGGAACTCAGTCTTTCAACATAGAGGTATCGGATTTTAAGCCACTAGGCAGTAACATCAAACACACTTATTGGGGTTCTCGGCTTAGCCCCGAGCCATAACACTTGCAAAACACTGGCAGGTACGCTGGGTTGATCAGACCCAGTATCAGCCGTGGCATAGCCCTCTTCGTTGGGCAACCAGCTATGCTCACGGGGTTGCCCCCCTGCACAAACTATGCAAATCCGCAAACCTTGGCAAACAGGTGTTCACACACACACACACACACACACACACACACACACACACACACACACACACACACACACACACACACACACACACACACACACACACACACACACACACACACACACACACACACACACACACACACACACACACAACACACACCACACACACCACACACACCACACACACCACACACACCACACACACCACACACACACACCACACACACCACACACACCACACACACACACACCACACATTCACACACACACACACACCACACACACCACACACACCACACACACCACACACACCACACACACCACACACACCACACACACCACACACACCACACACACACACACACACACACACACCACACCCACCACACACACAACCACACACACACAAACAAACACAACACAACACAACACAACACACACACACACACACACACACCACACACACAACAACACCACACACACCACACCACACACACACCAAACACACACACACCACACACACCAAACAACACCACACACACTACACACCCCACCACACACACACCCAACACACACACACACACCACACACACCCCCTACACACACACACACACACCACACACACACACACCCACACCACACACACACCACACACACCACACACACACACACACACACACACACACACACACACACACACACACACACACACACACACACACACACACACACACAACACACACACACACACACAACACACACACACACACACACACACACACACAACACACACACACACACAACACACACACACACACACACAACACACACACCACACACACCACACACACCCGCACACCCGCACACCCGCACACCCGCACACCCGCACACACGCACACCCGCACACACGCACACCCGCACACCCGCACACACGCACACACGCACACACGCACACACGCACACACGCACACACGCACACACGCACACACGCCCACACGCCCACACGCCCACACGCCCACACGCCCACACGCCCACACGCCCACACGCCCACAACACTCCCACAGGCCCACACGCCACACGCACACACACACGCACACACAACCTCAGTCACAGATGCACCAGTGCGCCGATGAATGCAAATTACAGGTTCGTGGTTGCCGGTCTCACATCCACTTTCACTCATGTCGCTGCTGAGAATCCCACTTGGTGCATGTTCGAGGCCTTCGGTCCTGCAGTGGTACTTGAAGCGCGGCGACTACGACTGTTGCACCGGGCTCTCTGGTCTCACAGAGACATTCCTGCGCTTTCCACGTCAAATCGACATGGGGAAGTGCCTTGGATTTGCATCATTTCGCGAATTTGGGGTGGGTCTGCGTTGGGCACAGTGCCCCACCCAATCGAAGGTATGCAGAAGGCGGTGCCGTGTACCATCTTTACGCGATCATGGTCGAGTGTGATGACCACTACCTGTCTTACATCCGGCCAGAGATGGAAGGCGGACAAGTTGAAACCGGCTGCTGCCCTTGCTGTGATCTCGTCCGTTTTTTTGAGGCGATCGTGGGCAGTGGTACCGCTTCGACGACCGTGAGGCGGGGTCAGCAGTCTGCGGCGTCTCCAATGCTACAGCCGTGGATGCTTCCTTTGGGGGCGAAGAGTGGCTCTGCGTGAACTATCTCTACGGCCCTTCAGCCGTGCTGAAGCGGCCGCGGGAATCCCGGGCCTCGATGTTGCTCTACCTCAAGGCGGGCCCGGCTGGCCGCACTCCGGGCTGCACTGAAGCTGCACAGAAGGTCTTTTGTTGAAGTTTCGTGCCGCACTGGGCAGGATAGCGAGCTGCAGCAGCTGCTTCGCGAGCCCAAACTCCCAAAGCTGTGTCCGGAGTTGCAGATGCCCCTTCAGCGCGGAGAGCACCTGCAGGTGACATGTGGAGTGTGGATAGTGTGGCTTGTGGAGTCTTAGATTGGGATGTGTGATCTTGTGTGGCTCTTGAGGCGGGCAGCGTGGAGTTGGAGGCTGCGGCGGCTGCAGAAGCCGAGCTTCTGAACGATCTCCACGTAGAGCAGCTCAAGGAGGCACGAGACTCAACGCTTCTCTTCGCCAAAGTGTAACAGGTAACGCATCCAGGCGGCTTTGCTTTCAGGAACGACTCGGCTGCTTCTCTTTGTACCGTAGTGCCGACGTGTTCGTGTTCCGTGCCTACTCTGTGCTGAGAGCGTTCTCAAACTGCTATGAAGCACTAGAGATGGAAGGTGCATCGAAAAGGTTCGCGCGTAGGAGCTAAACCGGCTGAAGTCTCTGGCCTGCCGCCGGGTTGGAATGTTTCAGAGTAACGCAAAAGAAGGCCCGCTGCCTTGCTTTCGTTTCGGCGACTGATCAGCCCGACCAAGCCCAGTAGCTTCGGACACTTGCGAATGGAGCTCCAGGACTACAGAGCAAGCGCCATGGAAACATGTGTCGGAAGTCTTCCACTTCGGCAAGAGCGGCAAGAAGATCGATGTTGGTGCCGTCGTATTCAGCGTTTCCTTCCGTGGCCGCGTCTGCGCGTCTGGTGAGTGACGGCAGTGGGGCTACGAACAACTTTGTCTGGTTGATCCCTGTCGTTACGGAAAACAGGAATCAGATCGGAAATAGGCCCACGGGGCTTTCCGCTTAGGGAGGATTCTCAATTTCCCATTTTTGCCCGTGCAAACGGCGTTTCTGCCTCCCTCTGTTCCACGTCTTGGTGAGGTGAAGAAGAAGAAGGCGAAGCAGAAGAAGAAGCAGAAAGAGAAGGAAAGGAAGCACCAGGCGACGTGCGTTTGGTCGTGAGCTTGGAGTGCGGAGGTCTGGCGGCGCGCGCGCTTTTGTGAGGTTCGGCCTGGTGAGGACTCGGGCAGCTTCGAGCCAGTCCGTGACACGGACGAGCGGGAGGAGGACAGCGAGGACGACGAGGCGGGGGACGCCGGGACGCCTTCCGCGGAACGGGGTGGAACGAGCTGAACGAGCCAACGAGATAGAGTAAAGTGAGTAAAGAGAGAGCAGAGATCCGGGCCAGCGCTCTGAGGAAGCGCCTTCGGAGCCTCCCATGGAGGCAATTTTTTTTTTGGGGGGGGGCTCTGGCACATATAAAGAATGGGCCATGGGCCGAGTATCTTTCCTGCGTAGACCCGCGCCGGCGTTTAGGCCGTGGAGAAGGAGGTGGACTCCGACGAAGAAGGCCCGCGGCTCGCGCAGAGTCGCAGTCATCATCGGCTCTTAGTCTTGTTGGCTCCTTTTATTCTGAGGTTTCGAGGAAGTTTCGAGGAAGTCCTGCGAGGGGCCCGCGGCAAGAAGCGCGGGAGCAAGAGCCAGAGCAACAGCGGAAACACCCTTCTTGCGGGGCAAGGCCGGAGCCGGTCCCCTCTTCCTCCCTTCCTCCCGTCCTGGCCCGTCCTTTCTCTCTTTTCTCCGAGGCGAGGCGAGTGGCAGCCGCGCCTCCAGCGCAGGGCGTGCGCCGCCCAGCCAGGAGGAGAAGAACGAGGAGGCCCCGGCTCGCTCTCCGCAGCTCAACGCAGCCCAACCGGTCGTCGCAGGAGCTCCTTGCGCCACAGCCCAAACCAGGGCAGCCTTCGCCCGAGGAGCCCCCTGTGGAAACGGAGCCGCAAGAGCCCGAGCAGGCGCGCGCGCGCGCCACGTGGGGGCCCAGCATGCCCCTTTGTGGCGGTTTGTTGTACTGGACTCTTGTTGCTGCTACTCTAAAAGAACCTATAGATGAGTGCATAATATACAAATATATACACACACTTATATACACTCATATACACTTTTCTACACTGAGAAATACAATGAGCATATATATATATATATATAATAATATTAATAATAATAATCATAATAATAATAAAAATAATAATAATAATAATATATATATATATATATATATATATATATATATAGGGACTGATATCGAAATAAATACCAATATATATATATATATATATACATATATATATATATATATATATGTATGTGTATATATATATATGAATACACATATGTGGTCACTCCCTTGTTGAAAGACCACGCCCTTCCAAGCGAGTCGTAGTGCATGATCTGTCATCGGATAGGTGAAAATCATTGTTAGAAAATCAATTTCAAAATGTAGTTTCTTTTCAATATTCTACCCCTAAGTTTCCGGATGTCCAACAATTTCCGTGTTTTCGACAAATCCAAATTTTGCAAACGTTCGAACATTTCTCAAACTTTCCAAAATTTTCAAGATTGCCGAAAATCTCGCCCCCAATGTGACGGCCTCACTTTGCCAGATATGATACGGATTGTTGGAAGCTTTGGAAATTTTGGATTTTCGGAAAGTTAACGGTTCCAAAATTTGCAAGAGTTAACCCTTATGTTTTCAGACAAATAGGTATGCAGATTTTGGAACTTTGGAATTTTGGAATTGGTTAACTTTTCTATCTTCAATCACCTCTATGTCAGAGAATTTTAACATGATGTATCCTTCCAATCCCACTACTTTGGATCAGTGGAGCGTATTAATAAATGATTCAAAGTAATTACGAAGTTGAACCAGTCAATCAACAGAGCACTTCCTGAACCTTTCGGTTTCCAAGCATAAGTTCTATACTAAGATTACTACACTTACTGTTACTACTTTTACAGCTATTGCTGCTATTGCTACTTCTACGACTATTATTCATGAATAGTTGCCATGTTTGGTATTTCTACTGTTCACAAGGTTGACCAATAAAAGCAAAAACACCACTCGTCCCACTAAGAAGAGTTAAACCCTGTCAACTGCTTGAATTAATAGATTTGGCTAGGGGTTAAAGTGTTTTCAGGGCGAGAGAGGGATGGCAGCTGATAGCACTATGTATCAGTCAGTATTACCAGTTTCACACTATATTCCTTTTTCGTCATCAGGTTAGAGTTTTATCATTTACTCTTTGTCCTTTTGCATTTGCAATTCCTATTGTCGGTGCTATCCACAGTCTTACTTCAATTTCTCCCAAGTTAAGTTTCACTTATTCAACCATTTATTCTTTTTAGTTCCCCGAACAAGTTTGATAGCATGAGAACAGCAAATGGCTGCAATCATGATGTCTCAAGTGCAGAAGCGATCCAGGTTGGGAGGGTCGATGAGAAAACTTGCGGTTGTTGGAACTGCTCTGGCTTGGCACTTCAGCGGGCTTCTTGGAGGCTTGTTTGTGAAAGGCCTTTGGGAGCGACAACTGCTGCCGGCCGATCAGGTGAAGGCAAGATTCCGGAGTGCCGTTGAGTCAGCCGCAGAGAAGTGTGCCGCATCGGTCATCCAACAATTTGCGATCGATTGTGAACCCGAGGAACCAAAGAAGGATCGGAAGAAGAGAGAAAGATCTGGTGATTCGGGGTCTGGGGCGGCCAAGTCATTTAGGTCATCTTTGTGAGCTTGATCAACTGGGTGATTGGGGGATTGTTACGCTTGTCTAGGACTGCAACTCTGAAGACAGTGGCGACGAGGCAAGCCCAACGACACCCCAGGAGCGACAAGGGCTGGCCCACCTGCAGCTGGCTTTGATTCGGCGTCGCCGTCATGGCCAAAACTAATCAGCGGATCTTTGTGCAGTACGATGTGCCGGGTCGTGTGTTGTGGCACGAGCGGCTTGTTCTGGCACATGTGAGAAATGACGACCATGCTGTTGCCACTCCTGATTCAGACGTCTATGTAAAGCAGCTATCATTGATGAACTCCGACATGAGGGGCATGAGGGCTAGGGGGCCTTCCTGCTGGAGTGCGAGCTGCAAATGTGTACCACCTTACCACAGGAGGATATCACTACGGGGAGGCGGTCGCGGGGGTGATAGCCACTGCGGCTGTTGGGGCTAAAGCGGTCCATCCCCTACCAGCTGGTGGTAGCATCTTTGTCGGGGATGGCCCAGAGGCCGATCCCAGGACTCTTGGATTGGTCATTGATGTGATGGGCCGCCCGGAGACGACTTTAAAGGATGCCGTTCCGAAAGAGTCCAGCCATCGCGTGCTGAACTCAGCGGTCAGGATGCTCGACAGAGCCACCCCAATCTCGGCGTTAGCCCTCGAGCTAGCGCTGAAGTTAAGGTTGCGAATGATGGCACTGACCGTGCTATCGCGCCTGGACACAAACACCGCCTTGGCGTGATGAATGCCTTCTTGCCCGGTGCCTACATTCTCGGCAGCATAAGCTGCCTTAACCGACGTCCCTTGCCAACACGGACCTGCGCTCCCGCAGCACCCAGCTCCTTCAAAGACTGAAGCAGAGGGCGCAGCGCCGAAAGAGTCGTGGTCCTGGTCCCGCCTCCCTTTCTTCGAAGGGCAAAAGCAATAGGTCGCACCGACGATCGTCGTCCACATGCTAGGGGCGCTCACCACCAGCCGCACCTGTCACTGCTCATCCCCGCCTCCCTTGTCTGGCCAGCTCTCTTTCTTCTCTGGCCTTCCGCAAGTTCTTGGCAAGGGAGGTTTTTTTGTCCGTCTCCGCCTTGACACATAGTCGAGCAAGATCATGAGCGTGGAAGCCAATCGAGTGACGCCCCCGATGACCGTCTGCTCCTCAAGGACAGGCGGCCTCCGGCTGCCTTGGACTCAGCCTCCCGTACCTTCTCAGATAATAAAGGAATTCGCATCGTTTGCAAACGTCTGAACAAGATCTCGAGACTGAGCAAGTTGAAGGGATTCAACTGATCGTTGAGGACCGCCGTCTTAATGACGTGCTCAAGTTAAAGTGCTCCGACACATCCAAGCGGCGCACCTGACGAAGCCGTTCATGATGGCCCTCAAGGCCTAGATTCTTGGCCGTACGGGGTGCCGTGAGGGGCCATCCCATCTTCTTGGACAGAATGGAGCAAAGCCCAAGCTGGATGAGTTCGAGGCTGCTCCGCGCCCGAAAGCTCGCACCAAGGTAAGGAGCGAGCACAGCCGGTGCAGCAGGGCACCGCGGAAATCGAATACGAGCAGCAGTGACCTTGGGCCGGAGTGCCGCGGCTTGCGTGCCGCCTCTGGCCCCAGCAATACGTATGAGTGGCCGTGAGCTTTGATTGACTCCTGTTCCTAAAGAACAGTATCCCTATCATTAACTACACAGGCCATAAGACCTTACATTGGCTCTCATGGTGACAGCAGTATCCTGTTTCCTTTTCACCCAATAGAGATGCTTTATAGATCAACGCTTTAGTTCGCATGGATCAAAATGCTATGTCGAGTAATAACCCCATTGTACATCCCCATATTTCTACCCATAAATAACATAATTACATCAGCCTGATTGGCCCCCCGATAGTAAGGATATTGCAGTCCGCTGGACAACCCCAGTATTGGATCTGATTCAAAATGCGCCTTACTCGCAAACTTAAGATCGATCTTAAGATCACCCATAAGCTGTTCCCATTGGTAGCCGTCGTACTGTACCGAATACTTCCCTGAACAGAAACCCAGAACAGTGGCCTGACCAACAGGTTAATTAATCCAGACGGTTGTGGCATCCGTGGCATGAGCATTCTAAACCCCGAAGTCCCGAAGTTTAAAGTCATGGCATCCCCAATACGAGTTGCTGTTTGCTCATGCAAGTAAAACAAATGCTGCCCAAACAGTTACTTCAACAGTAGACGTCATACTCCTGCCAATATTAAACTGCACAAAGCGAACTCCACCAAGAACCACGATCCTTGCTGTGTTCGCTCCGGCGTTGCCCAAAGGATAGCCTTTAAGTTTTTTGGGACTATAAAATTATTTGTTCGTTTACATCAACATTTGTATTGTATATGGCATACCCTTCTCACTGTGTTGTTATATGGTCGATCATGGCGGACTTGCTGCCAGACTTGCCCGTGTGCCTGATTGTAAGTACATGTATGTGTGTGGATGCACATATTAACCTTTAGGTGAAACGTGTGCTAGATACCAGCATAATGACGCGGATCGTTAATTGACTGCTGATTCCGAGCCACATCAATCCCAACCCTATCCTTGTCATTCGCAGCTATGCCAAAGGTGCCGGCAATATTCGCCTTAGCAGCAGCCCTTCTGACCCCAATATTTCTTTCGAATTTGCAACCGTAGTCAGCTGGAAGACATCGTAGTGGTAGCTGTGAGCACCCCGAAATCCTAGGTCCTGGTCTGTGTTGAACTTGCGATACTCGCTTTCCATTGACACCAAACATGATCCGAATAATGTCCTGGATACTACCCAGTCTACTGCATAGTATGTACGCTAAGTGACTCGAATCGCAATAGTGATGACACTGGAACCTTATTGACAACACTAACTCGCAACGCGCACAAACAACAAGTGAAATGCACACTCTTTGCTAAGAAACGCTGGGTCTTGGAGTGAAATACCAAGAATTCCTAGGAAAAAATGGTGTTTGCGTGAAAGAAGATAATTTTTTTTGAGGACGGGGGGGGGGAAACAAATTTTTCGCAGGAAGAACAAAAAACACAATTTGTTTTTGGGAAACTATACGGCCAGACTCCAAAAGGATGGTTTTTGCTTTCCACAGGGAAAAATGGTTTTGTGGGCGGAAAAACAAGGTTTTCCTAACAAAAAGATGGTTTTGGCCAGGAGAGCGAGCTTTGCTTAGGGAAAACCAGAAAATCAATCATGGTGGAATTTGGCCGCATAGTTTCCGAAAAGATGGTTTTTGAGTTTTCCCGATGAAAAAATTGGGTTTCCTTCCCAGAACAATCCTTTTCCTGGTTTTCCCTAAGAAGAGTTGGGTTTCCTTCCCCGAACCATCCTTTTCCTACATGAAAAGTTGGCTTCTTACATCAAAACCATCTTTTCCAGGAAAAAATTGGTTTTCCTGCCCAAAACCATTTTCTCTAGGGGAAATCAAAAAAATCTTTTTGGAGTCTGGCCGCATAGTGTCTCAAAAGTTTTTTTTTGTTTTTTGTGTTCCCTAGAAAAAGTTGGTTTTTGATTGGGAGGCAGTGTTACCGTTGACTACTTGCGCACGTCGAACCTGAATGAGTTGACTGACACGTACTGTTGAAATGTGAGATTGATTTCGGTAGTCCTTGAGAAATACAGTATCCGGACCTCATGATTGAATGAGTTGGCGGACACGTTCTTTTGGAATCTGAGTTTGTTTGGGGTAATCATACAAAATCCGGACCTACAGGAGAAGCTGGTTTGACACAGTATTTACGATACAAAAACGAGGGTCGGTAGTTCATGGCTGGGTATATTATATATTATATATTATATATTATATATTATATATTATATATTATATATTATATATTATATATTATATATTATATATTATATATTATATACTATATATTATATATTATATATTATATATATTTATTATATTATATTATATTATATATATATATTATATATTATATATTATATATTATATATTATATATTATATATTATATATTATATATTATATATTATATATTATATATTATATGTTATATGTTATATATTATATATTATATATTATATATTATATATTATATATTATATATTATATATTATATATTATATATTATATATTATATATTATATATTATATATTATATACTATATATTTTATATTATAGATTATATATTATATATTAGATATTATATATTATATATTATATATTATATATTATATATCATATAGTATATATCATTTATTATATATTATATATTATATATTATATATTATATATTATGTATTATGTATTATGTTTTATATGTTATGTAATATTCATTATATACTATATAATATATATTGTATTATTATATACGTATTATATATAGATATATAGGACCTTGCGTAGGGCTGCAGAGTACCTTGCGCGCCTCCGATTCGAAGTGAGTTACGCATATTAATACTAGTGGCAAAGACTGGTTAGAGCGAGGGCACCTTTTCTGCTACAACGTTGCAAGCACAGAGATAGGCAGGCGAAGATGAGCAGATTCACAGCCTGCATCGAAGGCGCGGAAGAAAAAGGGCAAGCAGAAGAAAAGGAAGGAGAGAGAACGGGAACGAAGACCGCAGGCCCAGGTCTTCTCGCAAGTTCACACGTCTCGCCACTTCTGCCTGCTGCAGGTAGAGGAGAGGTCCGAGAGGAGGGATGCTGACAGCGATGAGGCGCGAAAGCAGATGCGCCTTCGATCAAGAAACACTTCCGGCATATATTCATGGATGTGTGCTCTATGTAGTCATCTGTGTACTTACGTGAGCATACGCATGCGGATGCAGCGACACACAGTGAAACCCGGAGACACGCTTCAAAAAATCCTTGCACAAAAACTACAGTTTTCGGTGTTCTTGGCACGCACAGCGAACTTTGCAGAGCGTCTACACATGGAGCGGATGCTCAGTGGGCCTGTTCGTTGGGTCACCCTCCACTGGCACGGGTGACCCCCTTGCAATCCTGAAAAAGACAATGGCCGAACCCTTGGCGAACATGGTGTCACACAAGTAGAGGGTCACTTAACTTGTGACTTCTATTTTGTTTCCCTTGTGACTTTCATGGTCTCGCTTGTGACTTCTCACTTTTTGACCTGGAAAAATCCTGCATTTGCATGGGTTTCGGACTCCTGGCCTCCTCCCTCCACATCCTGATACCAAACAAGCCGAAACAGGCGGGCGATCAGATGGATGTTGAACCAAAATCGCCAAATGAGGCGCTGTGTTTAAGATAGATGGTTCAAGTCTCGGGTCAAACCCCTGGTTTACAGGTGGGTGCGGGAGGCAGTGTAGTTGTTGTGTAGTAACCATGCCCAGGTTCTAGCTTTGTTGGAACAGGCCCAAAAAGGTAAATCCCAGCTTTAGCGTGCAGTAGCGTCAGTAGCGCTTCGCATTTGCCAGAAGTGTAGCGCTACAACGGTGGCTGAGCTTTTCGTCGCCGGCGCAAAAGGCGAGTAATTGTTTTTTGACCGAGCTGGTCAACCCCGCCGTAGCCAGAAGAAGTAGGGCAGCGTGCCGTGGTGTGGTCGCTTGAGCTGGCTAGCAGAGGCATCTCGCACCGCAGACAGCCCTGACTGTGTGCCCCATGGAATGGCGAGATGCTGCACATTGTGGGAGATGGGAGTGGGCCGACAAGCTCCAGCAGGATATGGTCTGTTAGGCCGGCAGGCAGGAGTCAAGGGGATGCTGGATGCTGGAGTTCGTCGCTGATAGCACGTCAGCCTGGCTTGACCAGAGCAGTGGTGCTACTTCGAGCGAAGAGAGCGGCAGTAGGACCTTTGCTCCGGAGCCTGTCCCGCTGCATAGGGAACACCAGAGACAACCCGGAAAGACCTTGGTGTCGACAGTGGCGCCGCTCGTCGCCGGCGGGTCAAAAACTCCTTTCCCAAGCTCAAGAAGGCTGCCCTGAGGAACACACCAAGCTTGGGCGTCTGCGCTTCAAAAGCCGAAAGGCTAATGGGGTGCAAGTGTTCAAAGCGTGGAATCAGCTTGAAGATGTGTGCTGTTAGGGAAGGTTCGTTTAACTGCCATTTGTCTTCCGTGCGTAGGCTAGGGGGCCCTGTGCAGACTAATCTGGTCTTTAATTGATGTGGTGTCTGTGCAGGCAGTACTGGCCCAAGCTGGCTTGGTCTTCGGGGCTGGGCCTCCAGTGGCCCCAGTTCTCTTGATCATCATCATTCATGGCTACAAGCACCTGAGAAAACAATCGCGGACAAGAAGCAAGCAAGGAAGCAGCACAAGAAGAACGCAACCCTCAGGAACCTAAACGACTGCACTCCCTAACACTGGCTACAGCATGCAGTGCACGGGTTTTGACGGCCTGGCTGTGCTGCAGGCACCTGCTGATTGCAGGTCGGCGCTAAGCCACAGTAGAGAGTTTCTTTGCGAAGTTCAGAATCTAGCTGCTCTTCGGACTCCTGCTGCCCATGACCCGGCCCGGTCAGCCTGCTCCAAAGCGGCTTGCTCCCGCCTCCAATGACGGACGCTGGTCCTCCAGATGTCCTCCATGTTAAACCAGTTCACTACACAAACAGAGCACCAGTGGTGATGGTGACCTCGTTTGATTCTGGAGCATGGTAAGCCGCATTCGCACTTGTGCTCGCAAAGGGTAACCGGAGCTCGGCGTCTCCAGCTCAGAGCCATGGTCCGAAGTCCGAAGCAGTCGGTTAACTACTCCTCGAACACAACATTTTCACAATATATGTGGCTCCAGGTTACCGCAGTTGGGCTGTAGAGGTCTGTCAGCGAAGGTTCCAGGAAGCTGTGTTCTTTGGCCATCAGGCGGGCCCGTCGGACCCATCCGTTCCGAAACCTCCAGTCCAAGACGTACTTGCACTGAAGTCGAACCCGCCAACGTTGGAAGGCCGTGAAGACCAGCAATGACTACCTTTGACACAGGTGGAAAGATATTAAAGCCGCCAGAAGCGTTCCATCCGGCCACACTTGAAGAAAAAGTGTCGCAAAGGAGCGACTGGTGTATACGTTCAAGAACTTCTTAGCATTTGTGGATCACGATGTCTTTGAAGATTTGCAAAAGGCTGAAGAAGAGACCGCAAAGATCCCACCAGAAGGGAGAAAGACAAGAGGATTGAAACTGTATTCGGTGCTAGGTAGCTATACCTGAAGAATCGTCCGCTCAAGGTGTTGCGAAGTGTTGAGAACATGAACGGATTCGAAGTTTGGAGAAAACTTACGGCAGAACTGGAGCCAAGTTCAAGATCAAGAAGTTTAGCAATGGGCCCGGCATTGGTTAGGTTCCCGGCTATGAGCAGAGGAGCATCGTTGATGGATTACGTCTTGAAATTTGAGAAGCCGCGCCCGCACTGTGCTGCCAGTGCTTGGGCTGACGTTGCGGAGCCGTTTGAGAGGTCTTTGAGCCTGGTTACTAGTTACAGTATGGCTGTCCCTCAAGTTTTTGAAGGTGCACCTCGGCCTGCGAACTGCGAACCAACAAGTCCAGCTCCTTCGTTGACGGGAGATATGCTACTGAATCAGCTGGTTGTGGCTGTTGCTCAGTTAGCTCAAGCAGCCAGCGCGACTTCGAGTTCCTCACTCCAGACATCTTCAATCATAAGACCATTGAGGAGGAAGCTAGCCAGTGCAGCAAGAATGTTCGAATGCCAATGAAAGATGTCATGTGCACGCGGGTGGACAGGGAATGCCACCGTGCAACTTGGTGGAACAGCGACTGATGGGCTGCACGTTCGTTCCACTGGTGCAAGCGAATGGTCCATGGTTGGGCCACGACCCCGCAACTGCAGCGCCTGGGATGAGCTCTATGAGAACGATGATGATGCTGATGATGTGCGAGTGCCCTTGAGCCCGGTGCCGAGATTGTCCTCCGCAAGAATGCTATGGGCACTGAGAAGTGAGAAGATCGCACGGAGCAGGACAATAAATGTAGGAGTGCTTGAGTGATGCCGCATGTTTTGGTTGAGTGAAGTGAGCTTCGACGTGTTGAAAGGATGTTTTCTGTGGATCGCAGAGACTGAAGTTCTCATGCTGTGTACAATGCAAGGCTGCACTCCCGTTTTGCAGATCAACATGTGCCACAATGACCAATCTGAGTCCACATGTTCCGCGCAGCTTTGATTGGTCATTGTTTGAATGTTTGTCTCTTCGCTTCGCGAATGATGCTTCTCAACTGTTTGAATGATCGCCGACTGAAGTCAGGATCACGGGACTAGGTTTCGCCCAATAAGCATGATGCACTGACGCATGCTCTGATGCCGTGTGGCATTGGCTCAAGACGGGCCGGTCGGCTTGACGTCACACGGTTTCTAGGGAAAGTGATTGATTTTAGTTGCTTTCGACATGTTAGGATTGTGCAGTTGGGTTTTATCGTACACGCTGAGTGTATGCAATGGGACGTTGTACACAGCAGCAGGGTGGTTGTGTCGCAGGAGCCTGTGAATATCGCAGCCGCGGTGCCGAGCAAGGCGTGTGTATGGTTGAGTGCAGCTGGGCTTTCCCTCGAGGTACATGTATCATGTCAGGCACCGGCGGTTTCGAAGGCGAAGACTTTGCCAGAGGCAAGGCCGCAAGGCGGGAGATGAGTGCCGGATGCAAGTCTTTAGCGGAAGGCTCCTCGAGAAATGTGGGTTTCCAAAGAAGAAGGCCCACCTGCAGGTGCCCCGGGTGCCCTGTGCCGAGGAAGCTAGGTGACAAGGAATGTTTCCCGTTCTTTTTCGGCCATGGGACAGGACTTGATCAAAGCTTCACATCCTGCACGAGATCTTCAGCGAGATCTTCAAGCAGTACGCGAGGACGGCCAACAAAAAAGTTTTGGCCCAAGAATCAGCAGAGCCCGCCGTTTCCTTGTGAGGAGAGTCGGTGGAGGTGAACGGAGACGTCGGTGATGGGCCACTCTCGGCGAGGGAGCTGGGCCAGGGCCGGGAAAGCCCGCCAGGGCGAGCGGCGCGAGCCACGCCTTCTCCGCCGAACACTGCGGTTCCTTCGGGGCCGGAGCCGAACAACCGGCGTCCCACAGACAGTTCGGGGAGCCCCGGCGGGAGCATTTCCACAGGCCTCTTCCAGGCAGACCGCCAGTGGGAGGCCGGAGTCGGCCCCGAAAAACCGACGCTTTAAAAGACACTCGTCCTGGAGGCCCTGGAGGGTGGGACGCTGGCGGCTGGACACCCAGAGTGCCAGTGGGCGAGAAGTGAGGAGACTTTTTGAGAGCCCAGCCAGGTACAGCGTGGCACCTGCGTTTGGGTGCGCCCTCACAGCCTCTTTGCTGTTGCATGTTGCATGTTGCTGCTTTGATGCCTGCGAAGCCTTTTCCTCATGCAGAGGGGGACATCATGAGTTTTGGCCCTAAGCGAAGTTGCGCCTCGCCGCGGGTTTTGGCAGCTCTATGATCTGATCAGTTCCCGTTGCAGCATCGGCGCATCTGGGCGCCGTCACTGTCCTTTTTCACAAAATCTCACAAAGCTAGGCCGTGTGTAGCTGATCACATCGATCTAGGGCGTCGCCGCGTGGCGTGGCGCTCTGCTGCTCTTCCCAGTCGGAGAGTGTGCTACATCACGAGGGCACACTCAAACCCGAAATCTACCAAGAGGGTAGGGGCTGCGCCAGGCCGGGCCGCCTGTACAGAGAAAGGTGCCGCGAGGCGAGTGCCGCAAAAGGAGAGCTTGCCAGCTGCGGATGCAGTCGCTCCGCAGTGTGCTTGTTGTGCTGCTTGGGTCCTGTCCCAGGTGCTGCAGCTGGATCCCAACAGCGACTGGGCCCTTGGACAAGTTTTCAAGGAGACGAGTCTAATGGAGATCTCCCTGACTTTTATATGCCCTTGAACAGAGAGTGTTGGTAGGTTTGGCCAGAAGCCGCGTTCGGACATGCTAGCTGCTGTCTGCTAGCATCTGCTAGCATCTGCTAGCCTGCTAGCTGTTGCGAGACGTCCGTCAGCGCGATGGACGGCGAGTGCATGAGCTGAAGCCAGCTGTCCGGCTGTCCTTGACCTCAGCCTAATCCTCAGAGATTCTCACGGTGGGCGCGGCGGAAGGACTGGTCGATGCAGAGCGATGCTGGCTGGGTCCCCCGCTGTGTTCTGACGCTGGCGCTCTTCCGGGTGTTCCTCGGCGGTAAAGCAGGAGAAGCCGGGCGGGCGCAGTGCAAGGGCAGCGAGTCGAAGTGAAGCTCTCTCTGCCAAGGTACAGTCCCTACGACTCCTCGGAGCATGCTGAGGTCGAAGTTTAAACGTCGTTCGATTCACTGCCGCGTTCTTGGGGCCCCGGCCCCGGCCCGGGCCCTCGAATTCCTTTCTTTGACAGGTGCAAGCTTTGGCCTTAAAGCCCGGCGACCTCGTGACGGTGCAAAGTTTCGGTGCCTCGGAGCCTAAGCGCGCGGAAATGCGCCTTTCTCCGCGTGTGTGTGTGTGTGTGTGTGTGCGTGTGCGATGCCGTGCGTTGTGCGGTCAGAGTCGACGAGGCAACGGCTGGAGCTACGGCAACCGCGTAGGGCCGGGAGCCGAGCGGCCGAGCGGTTCGCTGAGGGCTTCGAAAGGCGCGCAGAGCGCGCCGCGGCTCCGAGGCCCGGCGGTACGGTGGAAGCCTCGGGCTGGTTCCCGCAGGCGCGTTGAGCGCAGTCTCTATAGTCCGTTGTCTGTGAGAGTTCTCGACTCGCGAGACCTGCATCTTCCAGCCGCTCCCACTGCAATGACGAAGGCGAGAGGGGAAAGGAGAGAAGCGAGACGAGAGAGTGGCAGAGTGGCCTGTGCTCCGACTGCGTGGCTTGTGTCTGCCTCCCTGAGAAGTGCGGCCTCCGCAGCGACGACGGCCCCGGGCAGTCGCTTCGGCCCAAAAAAGTGGAGCTGAGCCCTGCAAGCCTGCAAGTGCAGCTGCCATGCTTTGGCGAATCCATGGCCCTCTTGCCCTTCGCTCTGTTTGCTCACGGCTCACGGCTCCGCTGACTTAGCTTACATAGCTCTCCGCTGGTCTGCTCTCCGCTGTCTGCTCTCTCGCTGCTCTGGCTCGAGCCATGCAGGGCTTAGGCTGAGGAGGAGCGGAAAGAGCCTAGACTCTAGACCCGCTCGCCTGGCGCCGCTCGCCCTTGGATGAGGCAGGTGCTCAGAGCTTGCGCATGAGAGTGGGGGATTCTACAGATTCAGCCGAAGCCCGAGAAGAGAGGGACGGAGAGAGAGAGAGAGAGAGCCCTGGCGAAGAAGAGGAAGGAAGGAAGCTGTAGCATGGGGGCCATGACTTTCCGCAGGCCATGCGGAGCAGGGCTTGGCCAGACGCCAAGTCGTGCTGGAAGTGATGTGTTTCCTTCGCCTTCTGCAGAGGTCCGCGAGCCCGCCCCGGCGTAGGCGGAGGCGGCGGCGAGGAGGGGAACACGCCTCCCGCTCCGGCGGCCGGCACGGTCGCGATGGCAGCCGCTCGGGCGGCTCGCGGGAACCCTCGCGGCGCCGCTCTCGCTCCAGGCGCCAGAAGAGCCCAACGCAGCCTTCTCTGCTGTGTCGCCCTGCAAAGGTCCAATCCCAACGATCGCAGGCCGTGGATAGAGCGCGAGAAGGTGAGCCGCTGCAATCGCCCAAGCTGTGCAGCTATGTGCTTCAGATCTCGCTTTCATCAGGGGGGCGTGAAGCTCTTCGTGGGGCGACTCCCGAGAGAGGTCAACAAGCGCCTCGTCTGTTAGAGAGGGCCCGGAAGCAAAAGCAGAGCAGCAGAGCAGCAGAGCAGCAGAGCAGCAGAGCAGCAGAGCAGCAGAGCAGCAGAGCAGCAGAGCAGCAGAGCAGCAGAGCAGCAGAGCAGCAGAGCAGGGGCAGGGCGTCATCCTCCCTCGTCTCTTTTTTGTTTGTCGCCACTCGCCACCGCTCCGCTGCTGCGCCGCCCGCGCCGGGCCAGGCTGCGGCCTCTCTTCTGCTGTCTAAGGACCGCGCTTGAGGAGTGCTTCGGGGAGTTCGGGGAAGTCCTCGAAGTCTTCATTATCGCCTCCCAGGCGCTGAGACGGTGACGGCAGAAGGGCTCGGCCGCCGGGACCTCTTTCTTTCGTTTGGAGGCCGCCAGCGGCGTTGGCTGTTCCTTCGTTCGGATGGCCTCGCCAAGGGCTCGGGCTGAGGGGAGAAAGCACAGCGGCATGGCAGCATACAGTAGCTGCAGGATCCAGGCGGCTGAGGAGGCAATCGCAGAGCTCCACGAGCAGCGGGTGCTCTCCCCGGAAGCGGCGGCAGCGGCCCGCAGCAGCAGCAGCAGCATGCGCAGCAGCATGCGCAGCAGCATGCGCAGCAGCATGCGCGCAGCATGCAGCATGCCGCAGGTGCTGATCCCGGAGCAGGCAGACCTCGGGCCGATGCAGGCACCGCCGGAGCAGAAGGCAAAAGAGAGACAAAAGAGCAGAGGTATAGCCGGCGGTAGCAACGGGGAGTGCCGTCTGCCCGCCGCTTCATTGGTTTCTCTCAGGTTGCGTTCGCCAAGGGTGAGGCGATTCGACTCGGCCGATCGCTCAGACACTCTCAGAGATGCTGACGGAGAAACCACCGCGCGTTGTTGAGGTCTTGACGAGAAGGAGGAGATTTTGCCAAGCTTCAAAGAAGCACGACAAAAGGCACTGCAGGGCATACTACTAGCGACCTTCGAAGTCTCGAAGCATCTCGTGATCGCGTGGCATGGTGTGGCGTGCAGGTGGTGGAGCACCAGGAGAAGAAGCACTTCTTCGAGAAGATGCAAAAGCAGCAAGAGGAGACTGAGAGACTGAGAGAGTGCTGCCCCAAACACGAGCTCGGGATCCGATTTTGTTCCGTGAGGAGCAGGCCAAGGCCAGTTTGCTCCGCGGGGGGTCGTTCTTCGGGTCGGAAACGGCGCGCATCGCTCGCGCTGAGGGCAGATATCGATGCTCGCGGCTCGCGCTGATCGCTTGGTCGCTTTGTCACGTCTCATGTCTTTTTGGCAGATCGTGGAGTATCAGCATGCGTTGATGATGCAACACCAGGCCAGGGTTCGGGAGCTTTCGGGGGCTTTCCGGCAGTTGCGACTCTGTGCTCGTCACGGCGAGGCCATGCTGCAGCAGATTCAGGAGAAGCCTCGCGAGGCAAGAGCGGCCAAGCTGTACAGCGGCCGCCTGCGCTTTCTCTTCGGAAGTCTCAGGATCTCGTCACCATCGTAAAGGATGGTCAAAGAAATGGCGGTCAGCCTTTCAAGCTGCGGCCCAAACAGCCAAGTTCGGCAGTCGGCC
The DNA here is from genome assembly GCA_905221615.1 of Symbiodinium sp. CCMP2592. Lineage (NCBI taxonomy): Eukaryota > Dinophyceae > Suessiales > Symbiodiniaceae > Symbiodinium > Symbiodinium sp. CCMP2592. Next base: position 148,105 of record CAJNDT010006019.1, on the reverse strand, counting down.
GGGACCGGCGGTTGGGAGCTTTGTTGCAGGCAGAGGTGGTGGAGCTTCTGCGATGCCGGATGGCACAGTCCTCACTTTTTTCAAGGGCCGGCTAGACGAAATGACCAGGAAAATGCGCTGAATCTTGGCGTTCTCCATGCGAGAGCCGAGCCGATGTGTACGGTGCCACGGTGCTCCAGGTCGGGCTGCCGGGACTACGATCCCAACCACCACGGCAAGGAGGCCTTGGCCCACTTCGTCTCTGCTCGGAGCTCAGACGCTTGGTGTCCCGTCGTCCCTTCAACACGTCTCTCCTCCTCCTCCTCCTCCTCCTCCCCTCCTTTCCTGAGGTCGCTAGCACAGAGTACGGCTCTGGCTCTCAGCTCTCGGACACCAGTCAACAAGGGGGCGCGAGCTATCGCGAGCTGTGAGCTTCTGAGGTCACGAGCAGTGGTTCAAGTCTCGATTTCCGAAGCTTCCAGCTCTGCCTGAGAAGCCGAAGGGAATGCCGGAGCCAGGAGAAAACCGGAAGCTGGAATGCGGAGTACGCTAAAGCCAAAGTGTGAGCGCTTTTGGCAGGATCTCCGGGTCTTATGCCGTCGGTGTCCCAATTCAGAAGTCTATATAAGTCTAGAAGTGTCTATGGCGTCTATGGCGCAGGCCAGGAGCTCCGCCACCTGGAGGGCCGCCGCACGGTCCACCCGGCCCCGGCGGACCTGGCTTGGGTCCCCGCCCTCCCATGGGGATGGGTCCCGGAGGGCCAATCCCTGGCCCTCCCGGACTGCCACCGCATCTGCCGCCGCATCTGCCGCCGCCGGGCATGCCCGGAATGCCGCTGCCCGGAATGCCGGGCTCCCAAAAAAAGCATCGCAGTCTTCAACAGTTCGTGTGCAGACTCTCAAAGGCCTGGGGGGCCACCCTTCGGACCGCCTGGCGTGCCGCTCCTGCCAGGGCGGGGCTGGGGTGCTCTTTACGTGTCAAGACCTGCACGCCTCGGCTGCATCGCGGGAGGATGCCGCCGCCCTTCCCGCTGATGCATCCTCCACCAGGTCCATGCTTGTCCATGCACTTAATTTAATCATTGAAAACTCTTCATGCTCTCTCAGCTCTCTCTCTCTCTCTCTCTCTCTGTCTCTCCCTCTCTCCCTCTCTCTCTCTCACACACAGATGGACAGAAATGTCCGCACCCACTCACACCACCCACATGCACCTCGCATGCCCAACCCCACCCACACCTATCCACGCCCACCTACCCACCCACTCAATCATCCAGTCGCCCATTCCAGAACGTCATATAGCAGCGCTGTGATGTGGCATTCTTGCGCGGTGCACAGCCGTACAAGTTGTGATATGGAACATTGCAGAGCTTAGCACATCGATTCAGGTAGCGAGATTCCTGCGGGAGATGGGGGTGGTGGCCGCGTGGAGCTCAGGGAGTTTTCACAAGTGAGAGCAAAGCTGTTTGCAAAGAGACGTGTGAAATTTCCCTGTCTTGAAGAGCCGTGTTGACATGTCCTCATGCGAGAGTAGTTTTCATGTTCAGTTCTGAATGCACCCTGTACGACAGACGTCTTGGGCTCAGACCAAAAAGTGTGCTCGTTGTGTGGTTGGACACTCACTAATCCAGTTCCTGCTTCAAACTGGTAGCGGAGCTGTGAGGACAACCACTAGTGTTTCACCCCCGTTGAGCCTGTGGTCCGGGGTCCGTTGGGTAGAGTAGTGATAGTCGCGGCGCAAAGGCCCCTTCTATCCTCGAAGCCATGAGCGTGGCAGGCTTGCGTTACCAGCCCAATCTCTGGTCACAGAACCTGAGCCCTGCCGAAACCAAAAGCGGCTCGTACATATATGACGGGTCAGCTGCTGGGTTCCACGATTGGTGCTTCCGGACACACATCTGTGTGCTGCAGCAGAAGGAAAAGCAGCGGCGTGAAGCTTTGAAGGACTTGCGTTTTGCTGAATCGGCAAAGTCCAAAAGCGAGTCACCAAGAAAGTGGCGCGGCAGAGCCAGTCAAGGGACCAGTGCACACCCCACCGAGGGTGATGCGAGCAGCGGTATACCCGCTAGTCCGTCCAGCGCAAGGCGGACTAAGCCCGTGTCCGAGGCAGAAGATGAGGATGCGGAGTCGTTACCGTCACACCCCAGTCAGGTGACGGGCGACGATGAGCAAGAGCCGGACACAGATCCGGCGGTGTACACGTTGCAAGACGTCAAGGACGAGTCGCTCGACATGAGCGAGTGCGTCAGCAAGATCCTAGAAGGTCTCCGAGGGGATGCCTTCTGCATTGCACGCGACGTCGGTTTGGAACGTTTGCTTCGACATGATGGCATTGACTACCTGATAGAGGAAATCAGGAGACAAGCCTTCCCTCTTCAATCCGAAGAGGCGTCCGAACTCTTCCGTCAGGGACAGCTCCTGACGGGCCCACTTGCAAAGCAGCCTGGCGAGCCTATGTTGTCTTACATAGCCCGCCGAAAGAGGTGGTGGTCGACCTTGCGAGAGCTGGACCCTGACATCCGTCTTTCCGAGACAATGAGAGCTAATCTCCTCGTTGAGCTTTCGGGATTGGATAGGTCCGAACAGCTGATGGTCAAGACCGCTGCCCGCATGCACAGTGTGGATGAGTACGCACGCGTCCTTGTTCAGCACCACTCAGTGGTGCACATGAAAGAACGTCTTCTGACTCAGAAGGACCCTAGTGGCCCGGGTAGGACCTGGAGACGTTTTGACGCTAAGCCCCAATATCCTAAGTTCGGTTACATGGGATATGACGGCAGTGCCGTAGAGTATGATCACCAGGAACAGCACGAATCCGCGGAAGGCTACGGTGACGGCTACGGTGATGAAGCGTACCAGGCCACAGCGTCTGGGGGAGGTGATGCGGATGAATGGATCGATGATGAGGATCTAGCATTGCAACTCAATGCCTATACGGCGGTGGCATACGAAGCTGAGGTTGATGACTTGGACGATTCCTACGCCGAGTCAGTTCAGCTTGCATACGCAGCACAGACCGCATTTGCCCAGGCAAAAGGAAAAGGAAAGGGGAAGAACAAGGGCAAGCCCACCGGGAAATCCGGCGGGAAGGTCGTGCGTAGTAACCTTACTATTGCTGACCGCAAGGCTAAGCTTGCAGAGCTTAAGGCTAAGAGTAGGTGCTTGAAGTGCGGTGTGATTGGCCATTGGGCCGGAGATGCTGCCTGCAAGTTTAGCGGTAAGGGCAATGGCCCCAAGGGAACTGCAACCCCAGCACAGTCTGGGGGAACTGCCAATGCAGCCGCAAAGTCGGCGGCGCCGAAGCCTCAGGCGTATTTCGCCGCAGTGGAATCTGTCGAATGCGAGCGCTGGTAGGCTCGAGGGTTACCCAGCCAACCTTGAGCTGACTCCCTCAAAGACCAATACCGGTAAAGGCCGCGGCAGTGAAACCCTCTTCTCACCACAGCTTCGGCGCACAGCCGCCGCAGGGATCATGCGTGATAGCCCCCTCCGGGTTCTGATCGCGTTTTCTCTTTCGGCCAGCACAAGGGGTTGACGTATGAGCGCGTTCTCTACACATACCCCGGGTATATCCTTTGGGGACGCACGCGGGTTGGCTGACTTCCTGAATTGGACCACAGAGTACTTTGATGTGCGTGATGATACCCCCATCAGTATTACGAGAAGAGATGTTCCTCTCAGTCAGGAGCCCCCGCCTGAACCCTTTCAGCCCGAGGTTCGCCTCGCCGCCTCAGCTGCTTCGTCCAGCGAAGGCCCCCGGAAATGCCGGGGAGGATGCAAGGAGTTCAATAAGTCGGGAAGCAACGCATACATAGACATGCGGACTTGCAAGAAATGCGGCACAGTCACAAAGACGAAGAAGGAGAAGCCTGTCATAGACCAGGCCACATGCCCACACACATCCACAGAGAGGTCGGGTAGTAGCAGGAAGACTTCCCGCATTAAGTGCAAGCTTTGTGGGATGCTTCTAGATGAGCAGCCGCAGACCGAGCGAAAGGCTAGGGAGGACGCAGCCACAGTGCTGCGGGAGTCCAACACCCTGAACTTCGATCTCCTGCGCAGCATGGTCGGCAGCACGGGAGATAGCCTTCCCGTAGAGGTAGTAGTTCCGGCTATTGCCCAGTTCCAAGAGACCGTAGAAGGCCACTTCGTAACCGAGCCCGTGATATCCCGCGGTGACCTTCTCGCATACCTGCAAGAGGCCTTAGACGATCACGCAGCGCCGTCCACCAACAACAGTTGGGAAGTGGCGTCGGTGAGATCGCGCTCCTCGAGGGCCTCTGCTACAAGGCAGGGATTCGTGGCTTTTACCGAAGGGGTCACAGATATCCATCCGGCTTTGGTTGATTTGCCCGTAGTAAACATCTACGAGGACGAGCATGTATACGCCGTGCTAGATGAGGGATGTAACTCGACTGTTCACGGTAGCGATTGGATAGCAAACGCGGCTGGAAAACTTGCGAACTTCGGTTACAGCACAAGGTTTAAGCCTGAAGGGAATCGTACCTTCAAGGGTCTTAGCGGCGCTACCGAGACTTTGGGTAGCAGGACCATACCTTTCTCTATAATGGGATTGGAGCAGGACTTGAGAGTTCCAGGCGTCCTTGATTCGCATGAGATTAAGGGTACCGCCCCTCTCCTCTTGTCCCTTTATGCGCAGGCCTAGCTTGGTATAACCAAGGATCTACGATTTGGCGTGTGTGGTGTTCGACTTCCTTCGGAGGACACTGTCATAAAGATCAAGTTGTGTCGAGCGCATGACTCAGGGCTGTTGTGCATAAACATAACAGAGGGTTTGATTCAGGTTAAGCAACCCCGCCTCATAAAGGGTTTCCAGATTCCCTCGCCGCCAGTTCCTATGTTTAGGTCTGCCGCCGCCGCCACGTTAGCTCACTCAGGACCTGTGAGCGGATTCCCCGGAGACGCAGCAGCGACAGAGGATGCAGCGGCAACAAGTCGCAGTCACAGTACTGTAGGTGCAGGCCATGGTCACAGCACTGTAGGCGTAGGCCACGGTCACAGCTTCACAACGTCAGCTGAGATTCGCAACACGAAGCGACGCATAAGTGTAGCGTTCCCTAATCATTGCATGGTAGGCACGTCCGTAGGAGACACGGAGCCCGCCGCGATGGCCGCAGCAGAGGGGCAACTGCCTAAGAAGGCGCCTCCCACGGCGAAGGCTGCACCGAAGACGCCTGCAGCGCCGGCGCCTGGCCACAGTGCCACGGCGAAAGCACCTTCAGGCGGCTATAATGCCGCCCCGGCACCCGATCCTGTGCCCCAGCCGAAGGCGCCGCCCGGCTATGTGTCGGCGACAGCGCCAAAGGGGCCGCCACCCGGGTATAACCCGGGGATTCCCGCTGCTCGTGCCACAGTGCACCCGAAGACCATCGCCCAAGGCCACCGCGACTTGGCCGCCTTCGATGCGAGAGTGAAGCGAGACCCGCATGGGCGACCCCTGGTTATAATGCCAGGTGCAGGACCGCACGGCCCCGAGCTGGACACGCCGTTGCCTGCATCCGCTGCAGCCGCACTATGCGGGGGATATAGCGAACCCGGACATCATCATTGATGTTTTTACATGGGGTTTCGACCACCATGCATGGTTGCAGCGTGTCAGGGGCAGGTGGACCGCTGACGAGCTCTTCGCACAGCACGAAGAGATGGAGACATACGCCATAACGACGCATGCATCTGCCACTAGCTATATGCTAGTGATGTTGGACATGGTGTGGCTGAAAGACGACAGGAGGGATGGCATGACGCCCGCCGAAGCCCAACGTGCCAGCGATGAACAGAGGGACCGCACAAAGCATGTTGGGTCGAACCCCGATATAATTCGGGAGAATGCCGAGCACCCGAACCTGATCGCGCACGCCAGGCATATTCTGGCGAACGTCCTTGATGCCAAGGATGCGGGAATCAGGTCCATTGCAGTTCACGTAGTTTGCAAGGCCAACAGACACAGATCTGTTGCGTCGGGTATCCTTACCCATGCAATGCTCATGGAGCTGGTGCCGGACTGCTCTATTACCCTGGGAGTCCGAGTATGCTATATAAGCATACTCGCGAAAGTTGGCTCCTGGAGCATACTTGGTATTTTGTGGTACAGGATACATGATCCATGATACATAATACATACCATATATATGCCGTATCGTGGTGGCGTATGTCCTGCAGTCTGGTGCAAACCCGGGCCGACCGGGAGCGTTTAACTCACACCAACTCAGCAAAATTGGACCGGACAGATGGAGAAGTGTTGGGTTTGAGCCGGGTTGGGAGCCGAAATTATGAACCTCTCCTCTTCTTTTCGTTTTGATGAGGCCTGCGATGCTGCGCGTATGTAGTTCCAGGAGCGAGCGTTTCAATACAGGATTTGGGGTTTGTTCCACACTTTCTCCTGTCAGGGTTTCGGTTTGCCATACGACATCTTTTTAGAGTTCTCGGTTTGCCAAAATCTATTTGGCAGCCGTCGGCTCGAGCAGTTGGAACCAAAATCATAAATAAACCATGTCCTTGTGATCTGCTCCCTATGTCCTTTTTCGGCTCTTTATGTTTTCAGAGTTGGTTGATTGGAAGTTTAGGGTTGTGAGTTTCGCATTGTTCCATGGCTTTAGCATTTCAATTTCAGGGCCCGCGGCTTTAAGGCTTGAAGGCTTCAAACTTTACGCTTCGCAGGGTTTTTAGTGCCTGGGATTGAAAGGTTGTGCTCGTTCGGAGTACGTTTGTTTTGAGTTCATTTCTACATCTGCTTTGAGTTCCTTTAGGCCTATGATCGCCCTATCCATGTTGACATGCCCATAATAAAAGAAGCTCAACACATTCCCGGATTGCTCTTCGAAATACGCTTGGCGTTCTAGTGGTGTGATTAATTTACATTTAACGCCCTTGCTTGTAAAGCAAGCTGCTCTACCGCCGGAAATATCTTTATAGTTGATCACAGATGTTGTTGAGCGCTTTGTTCATCTTAGCTTCTTTGCGCTACGCAGCCCAACTTGTAGTTTAAATTTCGTGGGTATAGATGGTTTTCATGTCGTCAAGTTTTGGTTTGTCCAAATCCTAACGCCGGTGTATGATTTGTAGAAGAGCCGATCAAATGCTGGCTTTCTGGCTACATGATAAACTTTTGGCTTCGTCTAGCTGCACTCGGGTTTTTGTCCAGACATTCTTGGTTTCGTTGGGCAAAACTTAGTCCTGTAAGGCCAATTTTGGTGTCACGGCTTGCCGTATTGCCAGTCCAAATCATTAAAACTTCGACGGTTGCGAGAACCAAAATTTTAGAACCAACCAATACTATATTGATATCTATTGATACTGCCGTTATCGCAGCACCTCCTAGTATTGCTACGACGACGATGATTGCTAATTTTAGTGCGACTATCGCATTTTCTGCGTCAAACTTCCACGACCATTCGCGTCAAAAGTGAGAATTGAATCAGCGCACGCTGGCAGCTACACCAAATTCTCCTCAAGCGATGGAGCTTCAACTTTCAAGCCTTAGCCCTCAAAATTCGTTCTGAGTCCAAGTGCACCATGATTCTTCGAAACTTCTGGACAATCTAAGTTTAACGCGCCGAAAGCAGCAATAAAACACGTGACATTACGATTCTTTTGGTGAGTAACAGCGTGCAAACTAGAAAGCTCATGTGGGAGTGAAGTATGGGATAGCTTCCGAGTGGATTTGCGCGACCTCCGGGGTTGAGAATCGAGGTCATCGAGAGCTACAAACGGATTTCACGCAAAATCACGCGATTTCACGCTGTTTCACGCAAGTATGCTCTCTGCCTATATAATTTTATATACTTTCAATCCGGATTTCACGCCAAATCACGCGATTTCACGCGCTGGATCGCTGGCCCAGCGGCCGAATTCTCTCATTCGTAAACATAGGGTTGACCGCAAGGTGCAAAGTCACACACTCTCAGCCCTGATTTCCGAGGATTGAGCCGATGGCGAACATGATTCTAAACTTTCGTGCGATTTTGCTGCCATTACAGGGAGGGTCCCACACGAATTTATAAGATATAAAATTGGCATCACATATATAGGACCCATACACCAACGCACACCCCACACACGCACACGCTGACACCAAAAAAGCAACAAACAATAGCCTTGTGTGCTTGTGTTCGTGTACAGAAGTCGCCCACATGCATATACTTGCATGTGTGTGCGCAATGTGTATGTATGTGTGTGTGTATGTATATGTATATATATATATATATAGATGCGCATGCTTGCATGTGCCAGGCATTTTTGGGTGCATGCACACGTACCTGAGTGTGTTGTATACGCCCGCTCCACGCCTATAGCATGTGGCATCCGTTGTTTTTCATCCGTGATGAAGTGAAGTTCGGCGGGTGTCAAAACATAAGCTTCCCCACATATCCCCACAATTCAAAGAAATCGTGTGAGTGCGTTTGAGTATCGGGGTAGCCAAAACGCTTGAATTCTTGCCATTCGGAAGAACCTGATGCAGGCCTCGGCCCTGGTAATTGCATCCACCTAACAATGTTGAAAAAATGTCCTCCCCTTTCTTCTGCGAGCAGTTTTTGGGCTACTTAGGTAGCGGGTATCTTGTCAGTTTGTATTTGCACAAAGCAGACATGCACAGGTGAAGACCCAGATTCCATGTTCAATGAAGTTTCACAGCAATCTTCTAATGAAGTGTTCGACTGCACGCGTTCCTTCAGACACAAAACCGGAAGAACAATCTGGTTCCCTCGTATCGGGCTCACCATTTTAAAAACAGCTCTTTGGATATGTTTGGAATTATCGGCATTGAGTTCGGGCTCGTTGTTGATCTATTTGCTACACGAGCACTTTCGCGCTCAGACTTGCAAAAGCATGGATTGCGATGGGGTGGGAGCCCATGGGCGATAAGGATTGTAAACAGGAAACTACATTTGCAGACGAAAGTAGCAACATACAGCCCAGTGAAATACCATTAAGCAGAACTGAATTTTGGCTTATGCCCAAAAATGCATAACGCGTTGGGACGGGGCTTTATACGATACTGGCTGAATGCTGTCTATACATGCTGAAATCCTAGCGTTCGTTCTGCATGCGACTGATCGTGTCCAAGACTTTTTTGTCAGTTTTGCCTTTGGTGGGTTTGAAGAGTCGTGCTTTCTAAAATCTGTGTGGGTGCGCGCTTGTTTGTTAGGCAGTTTGTGAATTTAGTTTTAGGGTTGCAGGCTACCTCGTGATCGGACATCCACAACTACTATTCAGCCATCTAATCCGGAGACAAGAGCTGACCTGAGCAGTCATATTTGTCAAATTCATGAGGTTTCGATTTGTGCTAATGGTTTGCTTCCTGCAATATTGAAAACCCAAACGCTCACCGTTGCTCATTTGGTGGATCTTATGAAATAATTTGCAAAAGATGGTCCCAATCGCTTCAAATTCATGACGTGGAACGATTGGGATAAGCAAATTCCTCTGCATCCTTGGTGTATATGCCATACATGGGTCCAAGATACAGGATACATGATACATACAGGATACATACATGATACATACATGATACATTTTTCAAAGTACCCCTCTTTGGGCCGAGTATGCTTATATAGCAGACTTGCGACCCCCAGGGTTAGCCTCACCCACATGAGCGCGGCAAATAGCTGGCCGTATATGGGGCCAAAGGCGTGCAAGGGACAGTGCCCCAGGTGCTTGCACCGTTCTCCGGGCGTCGTCGAGGAGGTCAACGAGCTCGTGAAGGTTTTCGTTGACGCCGTCCGCACAGCCGGACCGGAGGACAACGAGTGTATTCTTGTTGTTGAACCGCGGTGTGCACGCCCCGAAGATCAGCCTACATATGCTGAGAGGTACCATGAGCGCATGCTCACCGAGGGCCGCATACCGGCGCCGGTGACAGGCGTGGGACCCCTTGACAGGCCTCCCAATACGGGAGAGACAGCATTCCAGGCCGCCACTTGCATGGGCCTGGCAGGCAAGACCCACACACAGTATGTGGCGAAATATGATCCGGATTCGCTCACTGCAGCCATGAACCGTGCACAGGGCACAGACACTGGTGGCCGCCTACCTTCGGTTACCTTTAGCTCGGGACCTAATCCTTCTTCGGGTTCAGGTAGCGCTAGCGTAGGTGCAACCGCCAAGGACGCAGCGATCCCCACAGCGGGACCGAGGCACACACCGCAGCCGCCCCCGGCAAAGACCGGCGGAGCGCAGGAGCGAACGGCGACGCCGACAGGGGCGTCGAAGATTCGATCGCAAGCTCGAAGCTGAGGTACACGACCTCACTGATGCGAATCGCTGCCAAGAAAGCACTATAAGTGATTTGAGGAAAGCCCTGCACGATGTGAAGCGCCAGCGCGATAATGCGCTTGACAGACTGGACGACATGCGTCACAGGGCAGCAGACGCTGAGAGCCGGGCCGATAGGGCCGAGGCGGAGCTGCACAGAGTCACGAGGCGCTCCAGATCGCGTCGCAGGCGGAGGGATAGTACCTCCTCAGATCGGGGCCACCGTCGCGAGCACACCCGGGAGCGGGACCGCACCAGAGAGCGAAGACGGATGGACTCCAGACCTCGGGATAGGTCCGAGGCGCCGACCCGGCAGCGCCTTTCCAGATGGGGTCGCAATCGCCCAGCCCCGGAGGGCGCCGAAGCAGATCGGGACACAGTTCCCGAGCGCCGGAATCCACGTCCCTCCGGAGGAGCGTGAGCCCGACAAAGGCAAGGGCAAGGGCAAAGAGCCGCCTTACAGTGTCTACGACGAGGTCGAGTACCACGGTGATGCAGGCACAGGTGACTGGGATCCACCGGGACCCAGGGGCAACCTCGGAAGACGCCCTCCCGAGCCGCCGGAGCCACCGCGCTTTCGAGGAAGCTCAGGCAGTGCTGGCTATCACAGGATGCCAGACCGGGAGAATCCACACCGCCCGATGACGCAGCGTGAGGCATGGTGGTACTTCCACGGCGATAGGCCGTCGGGTGAGTGGACAGATGCGGAGTGGGCCGACTTCCGCCGCCAGTTCCCTAAGCCACCGGGCCAGGGCAAGCTCGTCGATATTGACGAAAGGATCTTCTCCATCGACGTGGGAGCCATCGAGCTCAGCCCCGACATAGGTTTCGGGTGGAACAGGCGCATTGTTTTCCAGGACCTCCCTGACGGCGTGCTCACCTCCATATTTGAGGTGTTGAACGAGAAGCCTGCGCCAGCGTGCTGGATCGGTCCATATGCACCGAGACGCTTCTGGGCTGGTGACAAAAATCACCATGAGCAAGCGAACGGCACGACATAAAGTGCACTGTGGTCACTCGCCACACAGGCCGTTCGTACAAGCCTACGGGCAGGCTACGGGACATAGATCCCATAGGATATTTGTTCTCCCATCCGGACCCCGCGGACGGCTCCAGTTGGACATATGAAGGCACATGCTACCCACCGGGGTCAGAGTCCGACAAAGTGCCCACCGAAACCGGTGGAGCTGACCAGCCCTGCCCGACGCAGGAGCCTACGGAAGACGGCGCATACGTCGCGCTTTGGGTCTTTCCCTTGGCGTTTGACTCGGCCACGGTGCCACATCAGATCGAGGACACAGATGCCTTGAGTGCAGTGTACCTCCCGGGCACAGACCCGCGGGCATCGACAGTTGCTGCCTTCGCCGGCCCGGGCACAGCCCCGGAGGGTGACGTTTCACTCAGGGAGACGGACGGAGATGAGCGCGATGCAGCCTACATGGCCGTCTGCAGTGGGGAGTGGGTAGGACAAGCCAGCCAGGTTTCGTTTCCAAGTCCCGATCCTTTAGAAGACCTTCCCCACGGTAGCAGCGCAGCCTCTGGGCCCTCAACCGCTAGCTTAAAGAAGCTTAGCAAGTCCCAGTCGAAGCACCTCATTTCAAGCCTTACCGAAATGGTAGCTGGGGATGCAGTGCTTAAGGCAATTGTGTATAACGCTGCCATGCACGAAGCTGATCACTTGATAAGACTGACCGAGCCCTCGGCACAGGTCCTCGCGAGCGTGATCAGCGAGAGGCAGAACGGGCCACCGGGCCTCGTGGTTGCCAGGTTTGAGACTTCCACCGAGGAGTTGTGTTTGGAGCTTGAGTGTGTAGCCGACACCCTCAACATTCCGATCATATTGGTCACACCGAATGGCTATCCAATGCTTGAGGACACTGTTACCTTGAGGGGAGATATGCATATTTCAGGTATAGGCCCGCAAATTGAGAAAGCCTTGGATACATTCCAAGCGTGGACAGAGTCTTACGGGTATATTCCCCGTAGCTACGTTGATACGGATAGTACTGACTTTTGGAACCTTTGTCGTACCATTTCAGAGGAGTACTACATCAACGCATTTAGCCGAACTTGCTTTGTCGGCGACGCCCAGGACACAGATCCTGAGGACATGAGCTGGTGCCCGACGCTGAGATGCCTCAGCGAGGTGTCCATGATGAAATGGACAATGCCGGTGGCGCACTGACGCCCGAGGAAAGAGAACGCCTCATTCTGGAACAATTTCCGTTTCCAGGAACTCCGAACACAGAGGCGGAGCGCCGAGCGGCGTGGAGATCGTTTCCGCAACGAGTCCGGGTAGCTATAAGGCGCCTGCACCGATCCTTTGGCCATCTGCCAAACGCAGTCCTGACACAGGTTCTGAAGCAGGCCCGGGCGAGCAAAGATTTCATCGCCGCCGCCGGACTTTACAAGTGTAAGGTCTGCCTGGACACAGCTCCAGTGCCCAGGCATCACCCAGTCGCTGGGGATAGCGTGTTTCCAAAGGAATTCAACCATACGATAGGGATGGATGCGCTCGAAGTCAAGGACTTCTTCGGAAATCGCTATACTGCTGTCAATATAGTTGACATGGGAACCAGTTTCCAACAAGTTGTGCTCGTGAAATCTGGAGGAGGCAACCCAAGTGCCCGCCAGTGTGTGAAATGCCTGATCGACAGGTGGATCAGCTGGGCTGGACATCCCAAAGTCATAACTACTGACAGAGGGACGCATTTCAGAGGAGAATTTTCAGAGTATCTGGCGCAGCATGGTATAATCCATAAGAATGCCCCTCTCGAGAGCCCGCAGACCATCGGAAAGGTCGAGCGCCATGGTGGTCTTGCTAATTAAGGCCATCATCAGGAAGGTCGCGCAGGAGGCTCAGCCCTCGAATATCGAGGAGATGGAGGCGGTCGTTACCGAGAGTGTTACTACTAAGAACGAGCTTAGTAGACACCAAGGGTTTAGCCCAGCACAACATGTGTTGGGAAAGCAGCCTCGAACGCCAGGTTCCGTGTTAGATGAATCCGAAAGCCTTGGTACATTGTTCACCAAGTATGATGAGACGAGGGTATACTACGTTCGGCACAGAGCACGGCAGGAAGCCAAGAAGGCTTTTGTTCATTTAGAGACTTCTCGCAAAGTGGCCAAAGCGTTACAGCGTAACGCAGCCCCTCTAGACACCGACTATAAGGTTGGTGATTTAGTTATCTACCGTCGAGACAACGTCCCTGGCAGCCCAGGTGTCGTATGGTCCACGGTTAGCCGCGTCATAGGACGCGAGGCAGAGAATGCGTACTGGGTATTACATGAGAATATCCCTGTACTAGTTAGGAAGATGCGCCCAGCTGATGAAGTCGAAGTTGCAGCGCATCGCGTTTTGGCAGGCGAACCAGTGCTTCCGGAAGCCATCGTACATGGGCCGGAACAAAGGTTCCAGGATGAACGCGCAGCGGACCCGGTCACAGCACCGGCGACACCACGCCCAGTGGCCGTAGCTGCCCCGCTTACGCCGGCGGTCGCGTCTGATGTGCCTATGCCAGCACCATCGACGCCGGCGATGATGCCCGGCACACCGATGCCAGCACCATCTACTCCCGCAAGGTTTCGCGCCAAAGATAAGACGGGCGAAACCGCTCGGTCGCGATCACCAGTAGGAGGCCGTGATGACGCACTAGTTGCGGAAGAGCTTGATCAAGTAGAGATCATGGCAAGAGGCCTGTTAGATGCTCAGGGTTTCTCCCCAGATGAGTGTCTGGCCCTCCTTCGCGCTTTTGACCGCGACCGACGCGAGGCATACACGCGCCCGCTCCTAGCTGATGGAGATCCCGGAGCATAGCCCTCGCGGTAGGAGTATATCGACACGGTGGTCTTGTTGGTGTCTCTGGACCGACGCGCGAGAGGCCGTCGTTCGCTATGTATCTCAACCGCTACCTCTTGCATCACAGTATGCAAGCCGGACACCACAACCCACAGTGGAGTAGCGTTCAGCTTACCAACAGAGGCGCAGAGGCCCATAGAGACCTAACGAACACTCCTGGCTCGTTTAACTACACTATAGGTGTGGGCGAGTATCGTGGAGGCGGTCTATGGGTGGAAGAAGCCACGGGTACAACTCCCGTGCGTGTTCAGAACGCGACAATGCATGGCACCGTCCATGATACTAAGAACAAGGTTCTTAAGTTTCGCCCAAAGGACGTGCACATGGTCGCGCAGTTCGTAGGAGAGCGGTATAGTATTTCTGCATATACAGTGAGTGATCTTGGCAAGCTGTCTAAAGATGACATACAGCTTTTGTCGGATCTTGGCTATCCCATATACAAGGATACGCCGAAGTCTTTTGGCAGAAAGAGCGATGGGATCTACACCATGGGTCATTCGGATCTACCCATCGAAACGTTTATGGAACGCATTCAATTCATGAATACGGGATCAAGGAAATCGTTGACTGTAGGAGTCACCCGTATAGCGTTCGACATCCACAATACAATTGTGATGAGCTTTCTGCCACATGCTTTGCAAAAGGAGTTGTGTACAGTCACGCCCCCGAGTTAGGCAATAGGAACCGGGGCGGGATTGAGGCCAACCTGCAAACAGACCAGGGGCTCTGTACGATCGCTAGGATAGTTAGCGAGTCTCACGACGATTTTCACCGGACACTTCTCTTGTGTTCGGAGGCCAGTTGGCGGCGATGCCATCGGCGAAATATCGCCCAGCACCTATGGCTCGAGCACTCGAAACTCGCGGAGCACATACGTGCTAACGGACTGCCAGAGGCCCATCCGTGTCACTACGCCCCTGAAGAGGACGACGGACTGGCAGCAGCATCGCACACAGCTGCGATTGGCACGACAGCGCCAGCAGCTGAGCCCTCGGATGGTCGCGAGGCGGAATCCAAGGCCTTTGCTCTCACCCCTGATGGGGAAGATGCCATCGGCTCTAATGTCGATGTTGGCTATATGGCTTCGCTCTTGGACTATCACAAGGCTCCTGTGGAGGTGCAGTTAGGCCTGGATGCCGCGATGAAGACTGAGTGGCAGAAGTACACCGAGTTCAATGCGGTGGTCCCTTGCACAGACAAGGAGTTTAAGGAGCTTACAAAAGCTGGCCACGTGTGTATCCCCACCAAATGGGTTCTTACCGATAAGAACGAGCACCTAAAGGGGACAGCAGCATACACTCCCAAGTGGAAAGCACGCTTGGTCGCATGTGGAAACTTCGAGCATATCTCGAATGAGGAGGATATTAGGGCAGATAGCCCCGCGGCCGAGCCGGAAGGTATAGCCCTTCTGTGTTCATGGGCGGTTTCGTTAGCCCTGCGGCTCAAAGCAGCCGATATCACGAACGCATACTTCCAAGGGAAACCCCTTGAGCGCCTCCTCATCCTTCGGGTTCCCAAACACCCTAAGGGTGTGCCCGATGCAGAAATTCAGAAAGCCGGGTATATGATTGCCCGAGTCCCCGTGTACGGCACCACCGACGCGGGGCGGAACCTTTACCTCCGTATAAAGGAGAGTTGTAGAGAATCTGGCTTAAACGCCTCGCAAATTCTGTCAGCCCTGTACTATATTACAGGAGAGGGTGGTCGTTTGTGTGCTTGCTTGTGCACCCACGTGGATGATTTCCTGTGGGCTGCTACAGCCGAAGGCGAGCCAGCTATCCAGAATCTGCTGGATAAGTTTAAGATCGGTCGCATAGAGACTGAGAAGTTCCGCTTCTGCGGACGCGAGTATGTGCAAAGCGCCGATGGGACCATCAGTATAAACTGTAGGGACAACACGCGTGCAATTCGCCCGATCGATATACATAAATCGGAAAAGGGCTCGACTCCAGTCTCGAATGGCCAGCGCACAGCGCTGAGATCTGTCATAGGATCGCTGGCCTGGGTGGCTCGCGCCACGAGACCTGATCTTGCCTATAGGGTGAACGCCCTGCAGCAGCGTGTTACGACAGCCACGGTGGATACGCTCCGTGAGGCAAACCGCGTAGTAGCACTGGCGTTAGGAGATGCGGATAGGCCGATTACGTACAGCGCTAAGTTACCCTGGGGCACAGGGGATCTGGCCGTTGTCACGTTTTGCGACGCTTCTTTCGCTGGAGAAGCGAACCATAAGTCGCAGAGAGGCCGTTTCCACTATCTCACTTCGCACAGTCGGCGGTGGACAAGAATGCGCCGACGCATGAGATGCACCTCATTTCGTTTTCCTCGTCCACCATGAAACGGGTTTGTCGAGCCACACTACAGTGTGAAGCTTACTCGTTGCAACATGCCATAGAACATGGAGATCGCATTCGAGCAGCTGTACTCGAAGTACTTGGCAAACTGCCCCGGTCACAGAACTGGGAAGAAGTCGCAAAGAGATCGATGTTCCACCTGCAGTATACGGATTGCAGGTCCCTCTCGGATCACTTGACAGCATCGATCCCAAAGTCATGCGAGGATAAACGCCTTGCCATTGAGATGTCTGGACTCCGCCAAGGGCTCTGGGAGGAGGACGAGCTAACGCACGTCCTGTACCACCCCTGTGGTGATGAGTTGAGATGGATACCGACGCATTTACAACTTGCGGATTGTCTCACTAAGAGTATGAAACCGCTTTTGATCAATCACAGCATTGATCGCAACCTCGTACAGGTACTCGATGTGCCCGCGCAAGCCGCACAAAATACGGAGAGTACCGAAAGCACTCCGCTTCACGATTGAAGAACTCAGCCTTGAGCCTTGAGTCGCCGTTCTCGGCTCGGTTGACCGTGCAAGCTCCCGGTATAATCCGGTGAAGTAGGTTTGGTCCAAAGCGACCAAAATTCGAGCATGATTCGGACGTCACACTACAGATAAGACGGGTGTGAAATTTCCCTGTCTTGAAGAGCCGTGTTGACATGTCCTCATGCGAGAGTAGTTTTCATGTTCAATTCTGAATGCACCCTGTAGGACAGACGTCTTGGGCTCAGACCAAAAAGTGTGCTCGTTGTGTGGTTGGACACTCACTAATCCAGTTCCTGCTTCAAAAGACGAATGGCTACCACAGCTGCAACTCAGCTAACAGAGATGCACGGCTACTCCTCAGACTGCAGTACTGTATGTGGACTGACTAGTGGCCAGGTGCACTGCAGTTGTGCACATTCAACCTTGTAGTTTCGTTCGGGTGAGATATTGTTGTCGATTTAGTAGTCGTTGCGTGTTCTGTGCGGGATCGGGCCTCAAAACCTGGTGTTGCCAAATTCGCCGGTCGGCACGACAACATTGCCCGAGTTCCATCACCTTGTCATGCAGTATGCTGAGATCAAACCCTCACGCACTGAAACATGTTCAAAGGCATACTTACACATATGTACATACACACGCATACATATACATCTTATAGGAACACACATGCGCTGTCAGGCAACGTGTCGGTCTGTATGTACACACATATTTATTATATAATATGTTTTGCTGGCAATGTGTTATAGGTATCTATACAGGTAGAAGGTTTATAGATGTAGTCCTTAGTTGAGACACCGGCCCGTCAGCAGTTGTGTTGCTCCCCCACTTGCCCATTCCCTTCTCGCTTTATGCCCGTCCCCTCCACCGGTTTTCCGATTGAGCCCATCTGCGCAACTCCACTGTCGGCACTCCCCGCTTATCAATGCAACTGAGCCGACAAGCAGAGCAGTATTTCCGTGAGCCAGCGTCCAAGTCACTGAGTTGTTGGATGGACAACACGGCAACCACAGCGGCAACGGGCTCACATGGTCTGGCAGGCGTTTGCGGTTGCGGGACTGGTCGCAGCAGATTTCATGAACTAAGCAGCAACGAAACTTTAACCGGAGAGCATTCCAAGGGTGTCGAAATGATGCACACTCGTATGAAAGACAGCAAAGTATCTTGAAAAGGTCGGACGAGGCACGATTGTGTTTTCGTTGTATACAAACCAACGCGCGGGCGTGTTGCCTGTAGGGCGTAGTGCAGCATCGTGAAAGAATGGACATCTTGAGCAAGCCCCTGAAAACTTCAAGTTTTCTTTCCTGGTGGACTCGTTTTCTTGACGTGTCTGGCACGTGCAAGGTCCACGTCGCCTTGAAGGCCGGGCGCCGGAATTGGGTCTGCTGACATGCGGCCCAAGTCTTTCAGTTAACCAAATAGGGCCAAACAAGCTGTCGATTCCCAAGTCTCCACGAAGTTTGTTGTTGCAAGTGGTGAGAAAGGAGGTTCTGGCAGAAGGCTTCATATCGAAACTCTGAGAGGGAAGAAAAGATCTTTGCGCCAGCTGTGAGTCCTTTTGGAGGCACGGCGATCGGTGCCAAGACCTTGGCCAAGGCAGGGCCCGGGAACCCCGGCGCAAACGCCGCGCCGCAGCCCGAGACAGAGAGAGAGAGAGAACAGAGAGAGAGAAAGCGTCGGAGAGAGTGTGGGGTGTTGGGGGGGTCTTAGCTCCGAGGTCTTCCGACTCCTCGGACTCAGAGGCACGCAGACCGCGACAGTGTCGCCGTGTCGCAGACCGCGAGACGTGAGCACTCTGACAGGACGAAGACATCGGGGCAATCAACGCCGACGACATCTGAGCACTCTGCTCCCCTCCGGAAAATCAAAAAGACGCCTGCAATCCGGCTCTTCCGGCTCGCGCCGCGCGCTCGCTTCAAAGAGTTTTACTCTGCAGCTTCTCTGCCCCTTGCCGATGGTCTTTGGCTCCAGCAGGTGTAGGCGGCCCCACGTCCTGTCGAATGCAAAATCGACGGCTTCTACGTTCTACGACCCAGCAGCCGCTGTGAGCTGCCCCAGCAGACCGGCTTTAGAATCTTAGCTTGCCGCTTTCAGCCTAGCCCGACTCGCAATGTGCCATGCCTCCAAAAGGCAAGGCCGCGGCGAAGGCGCCTCACCGGCCTGACCGGTGCAACCGCAACATGCCGCAACCCTGTGCGGAAGTTGAGATGCTTGCAGCAAGACTCGAGTTCGCAACGATCCAACTCTTGGCCCCCTTTTTTGCGTCTTGCAGGCGAAGGGCAAAGCAGCCGCAGCGCCACCGGATGCAGCCCGTCTGCGACGTGCCGTTTGACGCTGACGACGGATTGTGACGTCTGTGCCCCACTGAGGTGCCATTGCTGGAGGTTCCAGCAGCTCCAGCGACTCGGCGAGAGAAGTCGCGGCGCGGCCGACCGGGCCCGACCGCGTGAAGCGAGGTGAAGCGGGGCGATGAGGCGACGAGGCGACGCGGAGCAACGCGAATTTTTTGAGGTCTGCTTGCCTTTGCCGGAATCCTGTCAGCGCCCTCCTCAGCGGGAGAAATCTGCGAAAATCCGCGTGTGCATTTATGAAAACCGCTTTTGGGAAAGGGTCAGCCGCGGAGTCTCTGACTCTCCGCGGCTGTCTTTGGCCGAGGCCTCGCTGCGCCGCGGAGCGCTGCCTCCTCTTCGCCTCGGAGGCCAAGAGCAGCTACAAGGCCGGCGCGGGACGGGCCGGGACCGGCGACCGCCGGCAACTGCCGCCCTCCTTTATAAGGGCTGCAGGGGCAGAGAACCCGCGAACCCGCATGGCAGCCGCCGGAGGGGAGGCTCTCTCTCAGAGCCTGCGGTGCATGAAGCATCGGATGCGCGGCGCGGTGCTTTGGTGCGCTTCAGGTCCAAGCGCGGCCCTGGAGCCCAGGCGACACCCCAGACAAGGCCGGCCGCAGCTGCCAGCTCTTCTCCTCCAGCACAGGCAAGAGATAGATTCTTCAAGCTCACACCTCACGGAGAGGACAGAAAATGCCTTCAGACCATAAGAAAAGGCCGGTGGCCTGGGCCCATAAGCCTAAGCTTACATTATCAGAGAAGGTTGCTCCACACTCTGCAGAGCCCTCGGCAGAGCCGTCGACCCGGAGCCTTCGCTCCAGTGCAGACGACATGCGGCTGCGGCCACAACTTCGCCTGGCGGGCAGAATGCCAACGGCTCTTTTCGTCTTCCGGTGCGGCTCCAATGTTTCGGCAAGGTCATTCTGTGAAAATCGTGAGGTAAGCCTTGCTTAGAGAAGAGATCCAAGATAACGGCATTCTTTGCAGCCGAGGAACTGGAGGTCACCTTCGCTCATGTCAAAATGAATCACATGACGCACCATGTTCCATGCTGCTTGCAGTCTCTGGGACTGTGCCCCCAAGTGTTTGGAGGAGTTATCTCACAATCGTACGTATGTTGAGCAATTGCAAACGCTTCACGTTGTCCGCCTCGGCCCGGCCAAGCGAAGAGGGCCGACATATTGCTCAGTTACTTTCTCCAAGGCAGGAGGCGGGGGAGAGGTGAAGTGCTGAATGTTGTTGAGTGTCACAGGTCACAGGCATGTTTCACGCTTGCTGCTCGAGGTTCTAGCAGAGTAGAGTCAGTAGAGTAAAGACAACAGCTGTAAGCCTGTGGACCTCCCGGAAAACGGGAAGCTTAACATCGGTGGAAGTACCTGTCGGAACGCTCGTTTAGCTGCCCTGCTGCGTGGTATGACCATGAGGATGGAAACGAAGAATAGCTATCTCCACGTCATGAATCCTACCGCTAATCACAAACCAAACCAGACACAGGCACCTTCAAGAACGGCACCGCATTTCGGCATGTCAACAGGTAACCGCGAAGGTACCTCCGTCGCAAGATGGACCAAGTACAGCTTGTTCGCCGGCATCACTGAGCAGATTCAGACAGGCGTGGACCAGCCTCGGGTAATAGGCTGGAGAGTGAAGCAGCCATTCACAACAGGCTTTTGACAGAGATCGCCACTGAGGATTTAAACAACGCAGTCGAATACTTCAAAGTGCTATTGAGGACGCTGCTCACCACCTTCCAATTCTTTAAGAAGAAAACACAGAAGGCCTGGAACGATACCTACACTGCCGTCATGGATCCGAACAATGCTGATTTGAGAGCTTTCGTTTTGTCATTCCCTGATAGATAAAAGAACAAACAATCACGCCATTAGACCGATGTGCCGTGCCAAAGAGAGGAACCAGAGACCAGCATTCCAGAACGACCCCGATCAAGGCAACTCGTCTTCCTGACACAGTTTCCAAATCAGGCGCACCGCAACCGAGTGTTTTTCGTTCTGCCAGTTTACCAGGCGGTTGTTTGTACGACAAGGACTGCTGTCGACAATCCTATCCTGGCGCCTCCTGGCCGCAATACCTTCTTGGTGATCGAAGAAGGCCACCTGGAGAACGGTGAAAGCTGTTGGCTTGAGGGCGAAGAGGATGGCACCGATGGGTTCCTTGAAACCCTATGCATGGTTTCGGCGACGCCTTCCAGGTCCAAAAATGACGCACGGAGTCAAAAGCAACCGCACAGGCAAAGACAAGGGCAACGGCTCCGGAGGAAAACTCAAAGAAACGGTCATTTGGCTGAAGCAGCCCGAAGCCCGGCAGTGGCAAGAGAATAATTTCTGGGATGACAGGAAAGGGAGCAGAGATGGAGGCAAGCCTGACTCCAAGGACTCATTGATGCCGTCCACTGGAGGTGAGGCAGTCGCCGACAACAGTGCAGCTGCTGCCATTATGAGCAATTCCTTCATGGCCTCCACTGAATATCCCAAAAGCCTTGATCCTAATTTCGATGGTGATGGATCTGGGCTGTATTCGAGTTGCTAGAACGATGGCTTCGCGAGTGGCACCGCAAGACTTACTGCAGCTCTGCCACTCAGAAGTTGGTCGTGCGCATATACGACCGTGAGTGCGCAGTTCAGTCGACAGAGTTTGATAATTGTTGTTGAGCAACGCGAGGCGCCGATTCTCAGGTTTTCTTTCCACAGATGCGCGGTTTGAGGTTCCAGTTGGCTCCATCCAGACAAGGCCTTGTTGAGCAGTCCTTTATTTGTCGTTTCTCAAAAAAGACAGTTCAAAACAGTATTGAACTCAGTATTAGCTTCATTTGTCTTGAACGTGCTTTGACTTCTTATATAATCATATTCTACTTAATACACATCTTTCCAGAAGCTTGTATAATCTTACATATTTATTGCTTCAAAAAGCTCATTGCCTTTCAAAGCCAGAATTGCGTCATTCGCATGAACTTCACTATACACTTCGAGATGCTTCCATTATATAAGTTATAAACGTTTTCTTTCACTTGCGTGATCTATCGCATGCGTGGACGAGCTCACTATTTTCACGAAGCTTTAACATCACTTCATAAGTCCGTTTATGTATGATTTATGCCGCATGCAGCATGCACATTACATGGTTTACATAGCCTTATAGTTGTAGTAGATAACCTGAGTATTCCCCATATATATAAGCAATTGCCCGCCGCCTCTGGAGCCCCTCAAAGATCCTCAAACATATGTAGATGTTTCAATTATCGGGGGCTCGAGGGTTTCGCTGGCTCTGCTGCTCTGTGAGAGGCTGCCAGCGCCGATGATTGGCGGGATGCCAAGGAGCTGGAACGCATCTCGATGCCGGCCGGCGGCTACGAAGAGGCCAAGGGCCCATTGAGTCCCTGCAGCTGCTTGCTGGTTGGTGTTTTCACGCGGATGGGCCCCCCCCCCCCCCCCCTGCGCTTGCGATGGGAGGGCCGGCTCTTCGCCTTCGAGCAAAGCCGGATCCAGTACAGGACGCGAGTCCGCAGAAGAGCAGAGCCGCAGAAGAGCAGAGAGCAGAGAGCAGAGCCGCTTGAAAGTGGTTTAAAAGAGAGAGCTCAGACTGAGCCGTCTGGCTGCTCTCGCCGCGCTCCGCAGGATGGTGCTCTTGGCGGGGCCCAAGCCGAACGACGGCCTCTACGCCCGGAGCCGAGCGACGCGCATGTGCAGCAGCAGACGAGAGAGAGCCGAGCCCCCGAGCCGCCGAGCCCCCTCCCCCCCCTTCCCTTGCCCCCTTCTGCCGAAGCGTGTGCTATGCTATGTGGGGCGTGGGTTTAGGTGGCGAACTTGCAGTCCGCGGCCTCGGATCCCATCTGCACCTTTCTGGATCCGCCCCTGCACCTCCGTGGCAAGCTCAGAAAAGGCTCTTCTTCAAGCTTTTTTTCAGAAGGATGGAGAGACGTCTCATCGGCGAGCCCGTGTGAGCCCGTCGCGGCAGCGCTCTTCAGGAGCGGAGCTGCGCTGCGACTCCGACGTCGTGCCGGTGCGCCTGCACAGCGAAGCACGGAAGCACGGAGCGGTTTTCCGCCACGCGTGGCTGCATAACTTAGGCTGTGGTGACCCTGAGTTGGAGGCTCCCTAATATGGAGTGGTCGGGAGCCCAGTTACCGCCAGTTGTGCTCTCACCTCAGACTCGGAGCTTTCTGCTGAAGGCTCCGGCTGGTGGGCACTGAGGCCACAAAACCCCAAAAGAGTCTGAGTCGTGTGAGCATCTTCCAAGAGCTGAGGGCTCCGGCTTTGACAACTTGCGAACGTGCGGGAGCCCAGAAAAGAAGCATCGCTGTGCGTGTCTCAAGCTTGCCAAAAAGTCCCGACGTGAAGCACCGAAACGGAGGAAGGAGTTGTCGTTGCGGCAGCTAATGAGTTAGTTTGTCGAATGGCCGACTGATCTGATCTCTGAGCTGCGTTGGGTAATTGCATTTCGGCCATGCAGACATGCAGGCTTACTACCTCAACACTCTCTCTGGGCCGCAGCTCTGTACCTTTGTACTTCAGCTTCTGCCAGCGTCAGTGGACCCCCGAGCCGCCTCACGAGAGCGGCCTCGAGAAACCTCTCTCTCAACAGCAGGTGGTGACATGGCGAGAGTGACAATTCGCTGGAACTTTGGTGTCCGTACCGCCTTCGTCTTGCAACCTGGATCCTAGCGGCTCCTAGCGTCGTAGACTCGAAGGGTCGTTGGCTACTTTTCAGGCACGCTTGGAGGTTTCAGAGAACTGGAGGGGTCCACTGTTACGGGCCTTGGAGGGCGAAGGAACAGCAACGGACTCAGACGCAAGCAGCTCAACATATCATGCCATATATCTCTGCTGCAGGTCCTCCTGGGCAGCAGGGCTCATGCCCAGCAAGGCGTGGAGCTGCGGTCTTGGGGAGTCTTGGACGTCTTCCTCGGAGCAGGTCCAGGTGCGCTGGCGGGTGCTGCAGAGCCTCCCGTCGAACGACGAGGCCCAGACAGAGAAAGAGGAAGTCAGAGGCAGAAAGAAGAGAAAGACAACCAGAAGAGTTGGGGCCTTTGGGGCCCTTCGCTCGCGGTGGAGGCTCTCTTTCCGGCAGAGCTGGCCTCGGGAAGCTATGTCACCTCTCCGCCGACCGCGCGGGAGCCCAGCGAGCCGAAGCCCCGAAGCCGCGATGCCGCAGCGTGGGATCGGAGAGTCAGAGCCACTCGCGACTCCGAGATCGAAGCTTGGCGGTCCTGTCTCCGTCCGTCCGTTGGTCTGTCCGTCTGTCGGTCTGTCTGATAACCGTCCCTATAGAATGCTGATGCATTTCTGAATGCTCTCATGCCGAATGGCATTGGCTCAAGATTGGACAGATCGGCTTGACATCACAAAAGAATGTCGGCTTGAGTGTTTTTTGTCGGGAAAAGGATTGATCTTGGTTGATCGGGTAAGGGTAGATTGTACTGTTGAATTTGCACTGTCGGTCTTTCGGTCTGTCTGTCTGGGCCTTCTGCTTTGGTTCCTCGCCGTTTACCACCCCTCGAGGGTGGGGTGAGCGAGATGCCCTGCACGGAAGAGACTTAGACTTAGAAGGGACCGTGTCCTTGGACGGACGTGGACGCGGGCGGTGTGCGGGAGGGTCGAGGGCCAGCAGGGGTCAGTAGGCGGTGTGCGGCAGTGCGGAGGAGGCGTGGAAGGTGCGGGCGCGACGCGATGTTCTCGGCTTGACAAGGCGATGGAGGCAGACTTCCGGCTAAGAGCTCAGTGAAGTGCTTCTGGCGTCGTGTCATTCTGTACTTGGTTTTGCTTGGTTGCGTCATAGAAGTTGTGGGGTCAAGTTGAGGATGGATGAGACGTGGCAGTGCACCTACAAGGAGGCCCCCAGAAAGGGGTGGCGTGCGGACCGCAGTGCGGGGTCTCGGTCTTGTTTGAGGCGCTGCCGGCCGCCATCGCCGTTTTCGGCGTCCGCTTGGGGACACTTTACAAGTGGTCACCTTGGTCGGAGGCGCTTGCGGGGCTCCGCCCACTCCTCTATCTGAAGAAACGCGCTTCTCTCTCGCAGGACAGCCCTGCTCTGTCAGTGGAGGTGTCGGGGTCCTGGAACCATGTGCAGAGACCAGGCATAGCTGAGTAACATTGCTTTTTGGATCCATATTCCGTCACGTCGGTCTGCGATTACTTGCAGTCTTCGGCAATCGCTCGGATCTCAAAGCTTGAGCCTTATGAGCCTTGGTTGCTGTACGTTTAAGCGACGCTCAGGCCGGAGCCTTGCCCCCGGCCTCGCGCCCAGAGACAGCACTTAAGTGCAAGTCTGGAGTCGCCTCCTCTCCGCGCGGTTTGCGGCTCTGCGCTCTGGCTCTGACTGAGGCTCAGTGCGGAGGCCTCGGGCGCTGAGGCCAAGGCGCGAGAGAGGTTGCGGGTTCTTTTTTCCCGCAGCGGCTTGGGCTCAGAAGCTGAGGACTCGGACCCCTATGTGGAGATCTCGGACTTGACGGACTCCGAGGCGCAGGTGCCTGGGGTGCCTGCAGCGGACTCCGCGGCTCTTCTGAGCACTGCAGAAACATTCACACTGCCGTCGCCGAAAAAGGCGCTCTGGAGGCCCTTTGCCACCGAGGCTGCTTCTGTAGTAGGTCTGCAAGTTCAGAGGAAGCGTATAAGCGCTCTAGATCCTCTGCTCTCCGCTAGAGCGCCAGGGTGCCCTGCGCGCTCTGGAGTATCGCGTGAGCATCTGCCAGCTGGAGGGCCGCCGGGCGGCATCTGCGGCAGCTGAGAGCTCAGCGGCGACAGCCGCAGCGAGATCCGGTCATCACGAGGCCCGGAGTCGGCGGTCCTCTGGGAGGATGCAGCCCGCGCCTCAGCCGATATCGGATCGCGCGCCGCGCCGCCTCAGGCTTTTTAGCGCCAGGTCGTGGCAGGAATCCTCCACGTTCAAGAGCCTCCCGAAAAGGCAGCTCTGGCTCCAAAGGAAACGTCTGAGCCGAGCCCTGCGCGCCACGTTTCCAGGTCGGGTTCCCACTCCGTGGGCTGCGCCCCGACCAATGGTAAGCAGCTGCAGAGCAGCTCTGGCTGCTGTGGCTGCTGTGGCTGTGGGTTTTCTGCGCGATTGGCTCTTACGAGTCTGAGTTTCAGGTACCAAGTCCGTGTCGATGCTCGGTACCCCTGCGTTGGCAAGCGGGCTTTCTCTGACAGCAAGGACCGGAACGGTTGAGACTTGAAAGCAAAGCTGCGAGCCGCTCACCGCTCGCCGCGCGCTGCCTGCGGAGGCAGTCTCTGCGGCCTTTCGGACACCTTTGCCGGTGCGGCCACCGCGGCAGCCGCTGCCGCTCCGCCTGGATCTCGACGAGGACGCCCGGCGGGGACGCTGCTTGCGGCGGGGGACGCGGCCGTGGCGTGAAGAGCTTTTGCAGGAGGAGCCGCAGCCGGCTCAAGCCGAGGAGGAGAGCGGCCCAAAGTTGAGCCGCCGTCTGCCTGCGCATGCATGTGCCGCTGCTCGCCGCGGTCCGCGAGCTCCGACTGTCGGTGAGGCGGAGGCGGCGGAGGCCTCGGCCACGGCGTTCCTTTGGGCTGCGAGGCCCTGGGTCTCCGTCCACGTCGACGCCTCAGAGCCCGGACACCCCCGGAACTTCGGAACCCCCCCCCCCCCGGAACCGAGCTCCAGCTCGAGCCGCGGAAGCACGGCAGCGTCTGGCTCCGCGATCTCCTTTTCCGAGGTGGAGCATTTTGCCTCCGAGACCTACAAGTTCCAGTTCAAGGAAACCACCCCTCAAGAGCGACGAACAGCGACGGACATTTAACTGCTTGTTGGGAGACATGCGTTACTTTCACATATAGGCTCCTTCTATGTGTGTGTGTGGCTGGCTGGGATTTGGTCGACGTGTAATCTTATGCTATCACGCGGGATGGCAGGAGGCGGTTCTCCATGGGGGTCGCTCCGACTTCGAGGGCCGCTGGGCTGGGCTGGGCTGGGCTGGGCTGCAGGGGCTTCCGGCTTTCGCCTTAAGCGCAGGCTGGCAGGAGCCGGTGGTCGTGGAGGCAGCGCTTCAGCCGCCGCAGCCGTGGCCTCGCCGCTGTTGCGCCCACGCTCTGAGACCGACTGAGACTCCGAGGCGCCCCGGCCCTTCGCTTCGCGACCAGGCCAGATATCGCTTCCGATCGCTTCAACTTTGCATGCTGCACATGGCGCTGTGAGCTCGGGCGCCAGAAGGAATCGGCGATCGTGCGGATCGGCTTTCCGAAAGGCGGCTCTTCAGAGCTCGGTGCCGCCGCGGTGCACGCTTATGCTAGCGCCCGCTCCTCCTCAGCCGCGGCGGCAGGTGCTCCGGAGCTCGTGGCCTTGCGCCTAGCGGACACCTCGAGCGGTGCGTCTCCTTTGACCTTGACTCAGACTCGATCGGAATTGCACATGCCATGTGTATCCGGCTTCTATTGTGCCGACCACGAGCCGCATAAAAGTCGGGACAACGGGAACCATGTGGAAACCGCGAGAATACGACAGAATTACGACTTTCCGCGAATGCCCGCGAGGCTCTCACAAAGGCACGCCAGACGTGATGCATTCAGGGACGAAGTTGCGATCATTCCTCCTCCCCTCTTCTCACTCTTGGTCACTCTTCAACTTCCCTCTTCCTCTCGCTCACCGCAGGTGCGAGACGGATAGTGTTGTGACCGCCGGGTCTTGGAATGAATGGAGTGGGGCAAAATATATCTATTTCGAATCATGTGAGAATTAAACCTCTGAGAGAAACCGGTGAGAAACCTGTGACAACCCAGAGGAGCCGTAAGCAGGGTTTGGGTCTGGCCGGTGAATCCCTTCCCTGACAAGTTTCTCACAGGTCTGCGCAACCGGGTTTCACTTTTCTCACGGGTTTCTCACAGGAAAGGAGGCAGTGCTGAAGTTTTGTCAGTCTCAGGGATGCCGCGGGCCGCAGTGGGGCAAAGCTTTCAGAGTGAGGCGCTGGAGTGTGACGAGTCCTCCGCTGGTCACGCGCGTGGCGCCGCCGCTCCTGGCCCGCTGCTTCGAGGGCGGCGGCGCGCCGGGCGCTCGGCCCCTCGCCTCCCCTCGTACAGCTGTGCCCTCTTCCGGCCCGAGGCTGCAGCTGCTGCCCACGGATGGCGGCGGCTTGCAGCTCTGCCTGCGCTTCTTCCTGCAGCCTCGAGACGAAGAGGGTCCCGGAGCTGGCGCCTGAGCAGCCTCTGTGACGCTTCTCCTCTCTGACCGCTTTTCCTCTCCTCCGTCTCTTCTCCGCCTCTTCGCTGCGAGCCGTGAGGTCTCTCGCAAAGCACTCCCGGGCCACCGCCACGTGTCACAGTGCCAGCTGCGGCTCCGGGTGAAGGGCGAGAGCAAGGCGCAAATTTGAGAGAGAGAAAGAGAGAACCGCCCACAGCAAACACACCCCACAGCCTACAGTGCCTACAGCCTCAGCTTCACCAAGAGCCGCCAAGAGCCTGCCTCAGCCTGAGGTGCCTGGCGGGAAATCGAAACGCCCAGAGCCGAGCCTCGCCGAGCCTCGCCGCCTCTCCTTGCTCTCTTCCTCTTCTATCTCCGCTTCCGCTTAAGTGGAAACGGCGTTCGCTGAGTGCTGAGATGTGCTGAGGCTTCTTGGAGCTCCCGGCACGAGCTCTGCCGAAAGCGTGCCTTCCAACATCGGGCCTCCAGGAGCCCTGCAGCATGCAGAACCCTGGCTTCACTCTTGACTGCGCGGGGGGGGGGGGGACTTTTCATCAAACCTGCTAAAGGCCCAGCTTTCGAAGATGCGCAAAGCTGCATCCCAGACAGGATGCGATATTCAAATTAAATTCAAGCAAACTGGAGTTGGCCCAGTTTTCGAAGATGTGCAAAGCTGCATGTTAGAAAGGATCCGATACTCGAACGTGCTGAAGCAAACTGGAGTTGGCCCAGTTTTCGAAGATGTGCAAAGCTGCATCCCAGACAGGATGCGATATTCAAGCTAAATTCAAGCAAACTGGAGTTGGCCCAGTTTTCGAAGATGTGCAAAGCTGCATCCCAGACAGGATGCGATATTCAAACTAAATTCAAGCAAACTGGAGTTGGCCCAGTTTTCGAAGATGCGCAAAGCTGCATCCCAGACAGGATGCGATATTCAAACTAAATTCAAGCAAACTGGAGTTGGCCCAGTTTTCGAAGATGTGCAAAGCTGCATCTTAGAAAGGATCCGATACTCGAACGTGCTGAAGCAAACTGGAGTTGGCCCAGTTTTCGAAGATGTGCAAAGCTGCATCCCAGACAGGATGCGATATTCAAACTAAATTCAAGCAAACTGGAGTTGGCCCAGATTTCGAAGATGTGCAAAGCTGCATCCCAGACAGGATGCGATATTCAAGCTAAATTCAAGCAAACTGGAGTTGGCCCAGTTTTCGAAGATGTGCAAAGCTGCATCCCAGACAGGATGCGATATTCAAACTAAATTCAAGCAAACTGGAGTTGGCCCAGTTTTCGAAGATGCGCAAAGCTGCATCCCAGACAGGATGCGATATTCAAACTAAATTCAAGCAAACTGGAGTTGGCCCAGTTTTCGAAGATGTGCAAAGCTGCATCTTAGAAAGGATCCGATACTCGAACGTGCTAAAGCAAACTGGAGTTGGCCCAGTTTTCGAAGATGTGCAAAGCTGCATCCCAGACAGGATGCGATATTCAAACTAAATTCAAGCAAACTGGAGTTGGCCCAGTTTTCGAAGATGTGCAAAGCTGCATCCCAGACAGGATGCGATATTCAAACTAAATTCAAGCAAACTGGAGTTGGCCCAGTTTTCGAAGATGTGCAAAGCTGCATGTTAGAAAGGATCCGATACTCGAACGTGCTGAAGCAAACTGGAGTTGGCCCAGTTTTCGAAGATGTGCAAAGCTGCATCCCAGACAGGATACGATATTCAAACCAAAATCAAGCAAACTGGAGTTGGCCCAGTTTTCGAAGATGTGCAAAGCTGCATCCCAGACAGGATGCGATATTCAAGCTAGAATCAAGCAAACTGGAGTTGGCCCAGTTTTCGAAGATGTGCAAAGCTGCATCCCAGACAGGATGCGATATTCAGGCTAAATTCAAGCAAACTGGAGTTGGCCCAGTTTTCGAAGATGCGATATTCAAACTAAATTCAAGCAAATTTGGAGTTGGCCCAGTTTTCGAAGATGCGCAAAGCTGCATCCCAGACAGGACGCGATATTCAAACGAAATTCAAGCAAACTGGAGTTGGCCCAGTTTTCGAAGATGTGCAATGCTGCATGTTAGAAAGGATCCGAGACTCGAACGTGCTGAAGCAAACTGGAGTTGGCCCAGTTTTCGAAGATGCGCAAAGCTGCATCCCAGACAGGATGCGATATTCAAACTAAATTCAAGCAAACTGGAGTTGGCCCAGTTTTCGAAGATGTGCAAAGCTGCATGTTAGAAAGGATCCGATACTCGAACGTGCTGAAGCAAACTGGAGTTGGCCCAGTTTTCGAAGATGCGCAAAGCTGCATCCCAGACAGGGTGCGATATTCAAACTAAATTCAAGCAAACTGGAGTTGGCCCAGTTTTCGACTATGTGCAAAGCTGCATCCCAGACAGGATGCGATATTCAAACTAAATTCAAGCAAACTGGAGTTGGCCCAGTTTTCGAAGATGCGCAAAGCTGCATCCCAGACAGGATGCGATATTCAAACTAAATTCAAGCAAACTGGAGTTGGGCCAGTTTTCGAAGATGTGCAAAGCTGCATGTTAGAAAGGATCCGATACTCGAACGTGCTGAAGCAAACTGGAGTAGCTGCATGTTAGAAAGGATCCGATACTCGAACGTGCTGAAGCAAACTGGAGTTGGCCCAGTTTTCGAAGATGCGCAAAGCTGCATCCCAGACAGGATGCGATATTCAAACTAAATTCAAGCAAACTGGAGTTGGCCCAGTTTTCGAAGATGTGCAAAGCTGCATGTTAGAAAGGATCCGATACTCGAACGTGCTGAAGCAAACTGGAGTTGAGCCAGTTTTCGAAGATGCGCAAAGCTGCATCCCAGACAGGATGCGATATTCAAACTAAATTCAAGCAAACTGGAGTTGGCCCAGTTTCGAAGATGTGCAAAGCTGCATGTTAGAATTAGAAAGGATCCGATACTCGAACGTGCTGAAGCAAACTGGAGTTGGCCCAGTTTTCGAAGATGCGCAAAGCTGCATCCCAGACAGGATGCGATATTCAAACTAAATTCAAGCAAACTGGAGTCGGCCCAGTTTTCGAAGATGTGCAAAGCTGCATGTTAGAAAGGATCCGATACTCGAACGTGCTGAAGCAAACTGGAGTTGGCCCACTTTTCGAAGATGCGCAAAGCTGCATCCCAGACAGGGTGCGATATTCAAACTAAATTCAAGCAAACTGGAGTTGGCCCAGTTTTCGAAGATGTGCAAAGCTGCATCCCAGACAGGATGCGATACTCAAACTAAATTCAAGCAAACTGGAGTTGGGCCAGTGATTTGCAAAGCTGCATGTTAGAAAGGATCCGATACTCGAACGTGCTGAAGCAAACTGGAGTTGGCCCAGTTTTCGAAGATGCGCAAAGCTGCATCCCAGACAGGATGCGATATTCAAACTAAAATCAAGCAAACTGGAGATGGCCCAGTTTTCGAAGATGTGCAAAGCTGCATCTTAGAAAGGATCCGATACTCCAACGTGCTGAAGCAAACTGAAGTTGGCCCAGTTTTCGAAGATGCGCAAAGCTGCACCCCAGACAGGATCCGATACTCAAACGTGCTAACGCAAACTGGAGATGGCCCAGTTTTCGAAGATGCGCAAAGCTGCATCCCAGACAGGATCCGATACTCAAACGTGCCAAAGCAAACTGGACTTGGCCCAGTTTTCGACGATGTGCGAAGCTGCATTTCAGACAGGATGCGATATTCAAACGAAATTCAAGCGAACTGGAGTTGGGCCAGTTTTCGAAGATGTGCAAAGCTGCAACTTAGAAAGGATCCGAACTCGAACGTGCTGAAGCAAACTGAAGTTGGCCCAGTTTTCGAAGATGCGCAAAGCTGCATCCCAGACAGGATCCGATACTCAAACGTGCTAAAGCAAAGTGGAGTTGGCCCAGTTTCTGTTGATGTTCTTGAACAGGTATGATCGCAGGCCTTCCGAACGTTTGACGGCCGCATGTGAATATGCTCAAGTCTTTAAAGGAACGAGTTAGCGCATGCCATGGGGTTGGGCCAGCCGTCTTGATTTGCTTTCGTGGGTTGGCATCTGACAGGATTGCTTAGCGGTATATTTGCTGGGGAGATTTGGGCCCCCCGGCACCTCCAGAAAGAAGCCCTGCTTGACGCAGTTCGGCGAGCTGCCGAAACAGCTGTGGTTCAGTGCAAGCCTCTGAGGTGTGAGTGCAAAGGTGGGAAGCCGGGGAAACAAAAATCTTCTGACCGTTCCTCAGATAACCTCTCGGTGTGGATTTGGATTTTGGGGGTCGTGAGCTTCATTAACTCCGGCGTTGCCATTGCGGGGTGGTTTCGGCACTGCTTTGTCCGTTGCCAGCGGCGCCCGAGAACTCCATCTGAAGAGGAGGGGGACACCAGCGATTCATCGCCAGACAGCCGGCGAGCCTTAGCCCAGGAGCAACTTGCCTTGATCAGACGGCGACGTCATGGCACTCGTTGACAAAAAGATCTTTCTCCAATATGATGTACCCGGGCCGGTTCTATGGCATGAGCGACACATCCTCGAGCATTATGTAGATGAGCAGTATGTGGTAGTGACACCTGATCGGGACATATACATCGAAGACTGTTCGATGGGGAACTCGGACTTGCGTGGCATTCGTCACCGCTCTGTGGGTGGCGGTCTGCCTGTTGGTTTGCGAGCCTCTCACGTCTATACATTGCCACCGTTCACTGCTGCGGAGATGGCTGGCTTCAAGGCCGAAGCTGGGCGTCAGATCGCGGCCCAGGCCGCTGCCGATGGGGGAGGTGCCGGTCTGGGCAACTTGGCGCGCGCGGGCGCCGTGGGCGCTCCTGTGGTCCTGCCCGGTTGTCGGGCAAGCTGCTCAGGCGCCTTTGCCTGGAGGGGCCTCCAACACGGTGACCTTTGAGCCGGACGTCCTCTATTGGCTGGCCGCCGAGGCCCTGCCTGGAGGACATCAGCTGCGGTGACGCCATTGGTGGTGTGTTAGCTGTCCCGGCTGACGGGGCAAAAGCTGTTCATACGCTGCCTTCCGGAAGGTCCTTGTTTGTTATCTGTTGTCGTGGCAGGGATCGTGGAGACTTCTTGTCAGCCCCGGGCGGCTGGGACATCAGGACGGGAAGGGTCTTTCTGGACAGTCTTGGCAAGCCGGATCTTCCTTTGAAGGATGCCGCGGCAAGGAGTGTTCAGTCACCGGTGAGCTGGAACATGTCCGGGCCAAGGGCGGCCAGGTGGTGCA
Source organism: Symbiodinium sp. CCMP2592 (assembly GCA_905221615.1). NCBI lineage: Eukaryota > Dinophyceae > Suessiales > Symbiodiniaceae > Symbiodinium > Symbiodinium sp. CCMP2592. The sequence continues at coordinate 114,492 of CAJNDT010006019.1, read as the reverse complement.
TTGCTTATCTGGTGAACGAAGGCATGGGCCTTGAGGGTCACCATGAACGCTTTAGGACCTTGTGCAAAGTTGATGGATCGGCTTGGGGCGCGCAGGAGCATTTTCAGCTGACTATGATGGTGAGGCATGCCTTGCAGATTGACCAGCTGAATGGCTACAACCTCATGTCGGTGGAAGTCATGTTCCGGAGAATGCAGACGATAGAGCATATGCCGAGAAGGCCAGGGAGATGGAGGCCAAAGCGATCGGGGGCAAATTGGCCCTCGAGAGCAGCAGGTGTTCGGTGGCCTCACTCGGCATGCTTCTACCTTAATGGTGTGTCCGGATCTTTTGGAGTTTGTCAAAACAGAGGTCGAACGCGAAGCCACTCTCTCTAAGAACCTCAGGAAGGCCCGTGAAGAACGTGAGGCCGCGAGGAAGAAGAGGGGTGGCCGAGATGATGCATGACACAGAGACGGGCGGCGGCTCAGGGGCGGCTGCCGCCCGCTTCCATAGCCCCTTGCATGATGATCCCCGTGTGCCGCGCGATATCTTCCCGCTGCCTGAGGTGGGCTGCCAGGATCCTCCTGATCGCTCTCTTTCTCGAGGGTGTCTTCAACGATGGCAGCGCCGGCAGAAGCAGATTGACGATGTCAACGTTCGCGGCGATCCGGGGCCTTATAATTCAATGTACGACCCCACCTTGAAGAGCACGGTGGGACCCATTCATTCATTACCTTCTTCTCGTGTCTCGGCAGCACAGGCTGAGGCTCTTCTCCGTATACAGAATGCGGTGCGCCGGTTGGGTCCTCCGCCGGCCGATGTTACAGTGCCAGAAGCGCTACGGCAGCTTCGGTGTGAGGGCTATGTGGACGAAAGCCAGGCCACGGGTGCCCTGACGTCATTCTGTCTCGAAAAGGTTTCTTTACCGTCGGGGGGGTGGTCTCCTATCCCTCTGTGCGATTTGGGAGGCTCGATCGAGGGAACTTCGGTTGACGTTTACGTACAGCAACAACTGTTGCCTGCGGAGATGGTGCAGCAGCGGTTGGAGGCCACAGGTGTTGTGCACCCCTACAGTGACCCAAAGCTTCGGGACCCCAAGACCTACGGCAAGTTCCTTGACAGGCTCTGCAAGTCCAACCTTGTTGAGTTTGTGGATGGGCCGGGGGTGGAGGAGATTGCAGTGTTTTTTGTGAGCAAGAAGAATGGCATGTTGAGGATGATAATTGATGCTCGCCGAAGTAACTGCCACTTCAGGGACCCAGACTATGTCCAGCTTTGCACAGGAGAGGCCCTGGGAAAGCTGGAGCTCGATCCTGGTGGCGGTCTTATGCTCCCACCGGTGGATGCATCAGTGGACACTCGACGGCTGGAGGCTCGCCTGTTTGCGCTGGCTGCAAGTACTATCCTCGACTTACTGTTGTGCCCACGGGGTGGAGTTGGGCCTTATGGGTTTGCCAACACATCCACGAGAATCTGATTCACGAGGCTGGGCTGGGTGACCATCTTCGTGTTCGTGATCGGCGCCCCAGCCCGCAGCCAGATCTCATGCATACAGAATATGTCGATAATCTTCTTGTATTTGGGCAGGACAGAGAGAACTGTCCATCGTCTCAAGCAGGCGGGACTCCAAGTCCACGAGGAGAAGGTCTGCGATGAGAAGGCGTGTGTTCTTGGGTGGGAGTTTGAGAACAGTGGCTTCTTTGGTCCAACCGCGAGGAGGGTGTGGAAAACTCGTTTGGCCATACGGGCCCTGCTACGTAGGAGGCGGGCCAGTGGAAAGCAGCTGGAGATCCTGATTGGGTTGTGCAGTTTCATCTCTCTGGCCAGGCGAGAGTGCTTAGGCATTTTCGCGGAGGTCTACAAGTTTATGAGACAACACGCGGGCAATGACATTGAGCACGGACTGCCCCGCGGTGTGAAACGTGAACTTTGGATGTGGGATTCCGTGTGTCCTCTTATTTTCCAGGACCTCAGGGCTCAGTGGAGCGAGACCATTCATGCGGTCGATGCCTCATTGTGGGGGATGGGCGTGACTACCGCCAGCCTTGACTATGAAGGCGTCAAGCGAGTCGGGCGATACAACGAGAGATGGAGGTTCAAGGACGAAGACGCCCGTGTTGCTCGTCGTCTTGCTCTCAAGCTTGATGGTCTTCAGGACAGTTTTGGACCGGATGGCGATGTGACTGATGCGGCCTGGCATCGACGAAAGTCGTCTTCCTTTGAGCCCGTCCCTTTCTCGGTAGTTGACCGGGAGTGGTCGACGGTGGTGTCGCATCGATGGAGGTCACCACTCACGCTCCCTGTGGGCGAAGCTCGTTCTGCGCTTACTGCTGTGAAACACATCCTGAGGACGACCAGCAATTTTGGCCTCAGGCATCTCATCCTCACAGACTCTTTGACATCCTGTGGCGCTTTATCGCGCGGGAGGTCCAGCCGGGGCACTTGGAAGCCGTCTCGGCCAAAGCCTCTCGAGGCCTCTCGCTCGCATGATACATCGGGGCATCATCCTGGATCCGCCGTGTCCGGCAAAGTGCGGAGTGAAGAAAGGTCGGTCACAGAAGGAAAAATTGCCAGCCGGTCCGTGCCAGCGGTTCCGGCCGCATACAATCCAGCTTCAGCCCATTGTGTGGCTCGCGAGCCTACTGTGAAGGAGAGGCGGCAGGCCCGAGGACGGCAAGGGAGCAGATGCAGAGAGAGCACAACAATACCACGATCCTAGAACAAGCATCGGTCAGCAAAGCATGTCGGCTGCGCTATCAGGGACTTTGGGACGAACTGTCGCCAAAGCTGTGCAAGGCCAATGGCCTCCTCAAACCAATGGCGGAGGTCGAGTCCATCCTTTGCGACCACCTCGAGGCTCTGTTCTTGGACGGAGCCGATTTGGCGACGGCCCAGTACACAGTGGCTGCAGTGCTCTACTTCAACCCAGGGCTCAGGACCTCTACTACGAGTTCGATGCCTCGGGTGAAACAGAGCTTGACTGGTTGGCGAAAGCTGGCCCCAGCGAAGAGCCAGCTCCCACTGCCTTTCGAGGTGGTGGCGCTGATGGCAGCATGGGCATTTGGGCTCGGACAGATCGAGATCGGGCTCTTCCTCCTGCTCGCCTTCAGTCTGTACTTGAGACCGTCGGAGGGGCTCCGTATTCGGGCCCAGGACATGATCCGTCCCACGCGTGGGCGGGGACCGTTCAGCCGCTGGGGGTTTGTGCTACATCCTTTCGAGTGCCAGATTCCATCAAAAACTCAGGAGTACGACGAGACACTGATGTTGGATCTCGCGTGTCACCAGCAGCTCGGAGCAGCCCTGTGGAGGTGTCTGAAAGTGCAGACAATGCCGCCAAATCAAAATATCTTTTCGGTCACCGCTGGCGCCCTCAACCAGTTCATGGAGGAAGCAAGCCAAGCGCTCAATTTGCAGGCGCTGGGGTATCTTCACCTTTATCGCCTACGGCATGGCGGCGTAAGTCACGACTTCAGCCACAACCTGCGCAGCCTCCAGGAGGTACAGCTGTGTGGGCGTTGGCGCAGTTTAACAGTGTGCGGCGGTACCAAAAAGGTGGACGCCTGGCTCAGTTGTTCAACCTCCTTCCCGCCGATGTGCGTGCAAAAGCTATAGCAGCAGCCACAGCTTTGCCCAAGACTCTCCAAGGCCTGCACTCGTGAAAAGCATTGGAAGCGTACCAGTCTTCATTGAGATCTTTTCAGGCACTGGTCGTTTGGGACGCGCAGTCGGCCAACACACATGTTGGCCTGTTTTGCTGTGGGACATATCCCTCGGCTCAGCTTACGATCTGACAAGTCCAGTCAATCAATGGAAAATCCTTGGGTGGTTACGTGCAGGGCTTGTGCGAGCGGCCCATCTAGGCACTCCCTGCGCCAGCTTTAGCCGAGCTCGTGATCGCAGGCCCGGCCTTTCATCGCTTCGGCGTCGCTTCGCTCAGACACTCAGCCTATGGGACTGCCCGGTCTCGCGCTAAGTGATTTCCAGAAAGTTCGCACCGGCAATGCGCTCATGCGTTTCTCTGTCAGGTTCATGAACATGTGCTGTATCTTCGGAGTCCCTTGTACGCTGGAGAACCCAGCAGCTTCTCGTCTCTGGCTGTGCGGGCCAGTGACTCGGTTGCTCCGACGTAAAAGTGTCAGATCATGGACCATGTGAGTACTGCATGTTCGGCGCCCCCTGGCGAAAGTCTACCATGTTTGCAGCCGTCCACATCGACCTGCACAGGCTGAATTTCTTTCGATGCTTGGGATCGAGGCGCGGGGCCTGCAAGCGCACTGGTCGTGCGCACGTTCCCCTCGCTGGACAAGCCCCAGACGGGCGCTGGATGACGCAGATAGCCGAGCCTTACCCTGTCAGGTTATGCAACCTTCTCGCTCAGGAGTTCGCGAACCATGACATGCGTATAACTATTGAGGCCATTTCACGGCATACAATGCCAGAGAGCTTGCTGTGATGGGGCGCTGGTATGGGGTGTTCTATGCCATATGGCTTTCATTCCATCGTGCCTCCCGCTGTCGTCTATCGCCTACGGTGAGTCCGACGGCATGCAGCAGCAAGTGATCTTCTGAACTCTGGCCAAAAAGAAGTGAGCTGACCGCCCGTTCATTGATGTTCTTGAACAGGTATGATCGCAGGCCTTCCGAACGTTTGACGGCCGCATGTGAATATGCTCAAGTCTCTCCCACCCATCCCGCCCAGTGCTTGAAGTGCTGGGGGTGTTCTATGCCATATGGCTTTCATTCCATTGTGCCTCCCGCTGTCGTCTATCGCCTACGGTGAGTCCGACGGCATGCAGCAGCAAGTGATCTTCTGAACTCTGGCCAAAAAGAAGTGAGCTGACCGCCCGTTCAAAGATGTGCAAAGCTGCATCTCAGACAGGATGCGATATTCAAACTAAATTCAAGCAAACTGGAGTTGGCCCAGTTTCCGATGATGTGCAAGGCTGCATCTCAGCCAGAATCCGATGTTCAAACGTGCTAAAGCAAACTGCAGTTGGCCTAGTTTTCGAAGATGTGCAAAGCTGCATCTCAGACAGGATGCGATATTCAAACTAAATTCAAGCAAACTGGAGTTGGGCCAGTTTTCGAAGATGTGTAAAGCTGCAGCTTAGAGTTGGCCCAGTTTTCGAAAATGCGCATCCAGACAGGGTCCCATACTCAAACGTGCTAAAGCAAACTGGAGTCGGGCCAGTTTTCCAAGATGTGCAAAGCTGCATCTCAGACAGGATGCGATATTCAAACTAAGTTCAAGCAAACTGGAGTTGGGCCAGTTTTCGAAGATGTGGAACGTGCTGAAGCAAACTGGAGTTGGCCCAGTTTTCGAAGATGCGCAAAGCTGCATCCAGACAGGGTCCCATACTCAAACGTGCTAAAGCAAACTGGAGTTGGGCCAGTTTTCGATTATGTGCAAAGCTGCATCTCAGACAGGATGCGATACTCAAACTAAATTCAAGCAAACTGGAGTTGGCCCAGTTTTCGAAGATGTGCAAAGCTGCATCTCAAACAGGATGCGATATTCGAACTAAATTCAAGCAAACTGGAGTTGGATGGAGTTGGGCCAGTTTTCGAAGAGGTGCAAAGCTGCACCTTAGAAAGCAAACTTACTAAAGCAAACTGGAGTTGGGGCAGTTTTCGAAGATATGCAAAGCTGCATCTCAGACAGGGTCCGATGTTCAAACGTACTAAAGCAAACTGGAGTTGGCCCAGTTTTCGACGATGTGCAAAGCTGCATCTCAGCCAGAATCCGATGTTCAAACGTGCTAAAGCAAACTGGAGTAGGCGCAGTTTTGGAAGATGCGCAAGGCTGTATCTCAGCCAGAATCCGATTGTTCAAACGCGCTAAAGCAAACTGGAGTAGGCACAGTTTTGGAAGATGTGCAAGGCTGCATCTCAGACAGGATGCGATACTCAAACGTGCTAAAGCAAACTGGAGTTGGGCCAGTTTTCGAAGATGTGCAAAGCTGCATCTCAGACAGGATCCGATGTTCAAACGTACTAAAGCAAACTGGAGTTGGCCCAGTTTTCGAAGATGTGCAAGGCTGCATCTCAGACAGGATCCGATACTCGAACGTGCTAAAGCAAACTGGAGTAGGCCCAGTTTCCGATGATGTGCAAGGCTGCATCTCAGCCAGAATCCGATGTTCAAACGTGCTAAAGCAAACTGCAGTTGGCCTAGTTTTCGAAGATGTGCAAAGCTGCATCTCAGACAGGATGCGATATTCAAACTAAATTCAAGCAAACTGGGGTTGGCCCAGTTTTCGAAGATGTGCAAGGCTGCATCTCGGCCAGAATCCGATGTTCAAACGTGCTAAAGCAAACTGGAGTAGGCGCAGTTTTGGAAGATGTATAAAGCTGCATCTCAGACAGGATCCGATACTCAAACGTGCTAAAGCAAACTGGAGTAGGCGCAGTTTTGGAAGATGTGCAAAGCTGCATCTCAGACAGGATGCGATATTCAAACTAAATTCAAGCAAACTGGAGTTGGCCCAGTTTTCGAAGATGTGCAAGGCTGCATCTCAGACAGGATCCGATACTCGGACGTGCTAACGCAAACTGGAGTAGGCGCAGTTTTGGAAGATGTGCAAGGCTGCATCTCAGCCAGAATCCGATGTTCAAACGTGCTAAAGCAAACTGGAGTAGGCGCAGTTTTCGAAGATGTGCAAAGCTGCATCTCAGACAGGATGTGATATTCAAACTAAATTCAAGCAAACTGGAGTAGGCGCAGTTTTGGAAGATGTGCAATGCTGCATCTCAGACAGGATGCGATATTCAAACTAAATTCTAGCAAACTGGAGTTGGGCCAGTTTTCGAAGATGTGCAAAGCTGCATCTTAGCAAGGATCCGATACTCGAACGTGCTGAAGCAAACTGGAGTTGGCGCAGTTTTGGAAGATGTGCAATGCTGCATCTCAGCCAGAATCCGATGTTCAAACGTGCTAAAGCAAACTGGAGTAGGGGCAGTTTTGGAAGATGTGCAAGGCTGCATCTCAGCCAGAATCCGATGTTCAAACGTACTAAAGCAAACTGGAGTAGGCGCAGTTTTGGAAGACGTGCAAAGCTGCATCTCAGACAGGATGCGATATTCAAACTAAATTCAAGCAAACTGGAGTTGGCCCACTTTTCGAATATGTGCAAGGCTGCATCTCAGACAGGATCCGATACTCGGACGTGCTAAAGCAAACTGGAGTTGGCCCAGTTTTCGAAGATGTGCAAGGCTGCATCTCAGACAGGATCCGATACTCGAACGTGCTAAAGCAAACTGGAGTAGGCGCAGTTTTGGAAGATGTGCAAGGCTGCATCTCAGCCAGAATCCGATGTTCAAACGTGCTAAAGCAAACTGGAGTAGGCGCAGTTTTGGAAGATGTGCAAGGCTGCATCTCAGACAGGATGTGATATTCAAACTAAATTCAAGCAAACTGGAGTTGACCCAGTTTTGGAAGATGTGCAAGGCTGCATCTCAGCCAGGATCCGATACTCGAACGTGCTAAAGCAAACTGGAGTAGGCGCAGTTTCCGAAGATGTGCAAGGCCATGTGGCCCTTTGCAAGATCGGGTTCACAACAGTCACTCAGTCCTTGCATCGCATTGTGTCAGCCTGCATACGATCGTTGCACTCGCCAGGCTTTGGTGGTGGATGGCGAGGTCACACCCGAAAGCCCCGAGGAGGCATGGGCCCATGGGGGGTGGGCCCGGATCTGCTTCTGCTCTCTCACACACGGAGGCCTTGGTCGCTGGTCTGCTGGGCTGGATGGGCCTTCGCTACGAGCTCCAGGCCGGGCGGTATCCGGATGCTCTCCGTCGGAGAGATGCAAGGGCGCCCTGCCCTGCCTCGGCGGCAGGCGGACCTGGCGGAGGCGTCGCTGCGGGAGCTGGTGACGGGCCACGAGCTCCTCGAGGCGCCGAGCGGAGCTCCGACGCTCCGCTCCGGCGCGTGTGACACTGGGTCGTGGCGTTGGCGAGGCCTCTCTGCGAGTGGGCACCGAGCACCGCTGGCCGTGGCCTTGGGAGTCTTTCTAAGTCTGCCGCAGTACGGCGCTAATCGGGTCGCGCGCACCCTTGCTGAGACTTGCAGAGGTCATGCTGGAGCGCCTGGTCTTCGCCGCAAGCGCTTCCTTTGCCGCTGCCGCTGCCGCCGAGGAGCCCTCGGCGGCAGTCGGCAGCGCCCTGTGCCTGTTTTTGCTTCGCTTTCAAAAAGGAGCGGGAAAGTGAGCGCCGAAGCGACTGGGCCAACCTCTCTGCGAGTGAGCTCGGAGCCCGGTGAACTGCGGCAGTGCTCTGAGGTGCAGGGAGCATTGGAGCATGAGGGAGCTTGCCAAGCTTTTTTTGTCCCTGCGACGCACGGCGGTTGGCAGGGCTGGGCCTCCGCTTTCTCAGGTTGGCCTCCCTTCCAGCGGCTGCCGGGCATCTCCTGCCCTGAGCCGAGGCCGAGGCTGTTTCGGCACGTTGCCGCACCGGGCACCGGACCGGTACGTCCCGGTATACGTGCGGCGCGGTGGCGCGGTCTAAGCAGCGGTCGTCGCATGTCCGCAGCCCAGCCCCGGGAATTCGCTCAGGCCTGGAGTACGCGCTGCGTTGCGAGCCCCTCGCCATTGACTCGGACGCCGCTCAGGCGGAGATGCCCGTGGCATGCCAGCGCGGCGTTTCGGTTAAGACTCTTTTGCAGGCCTCGGCGCCGAGCGGCGGCAGCGGCGCGAGCAGGAGAGAGAGGGTGGAGTCGCTCTGCTTCCTGCACGAGCCGGGAAACCCACAGCACAGCACCAGCACACTGGCACCTGGCACAGCGCCGCCGAGGCCTCGACGCCCGGATGCGCAGGTCCTGGCCTCTGCACAGGCTGGGCCTCGAAGACTCGAAGACTTGACCAGCTCATGGCCTCACGCCAGCTTGGCGAGAAAGAGAGACTGATACTGCCCTTCCCTCTATCTCCTTGCAGTTCCAGCGGCTGCTGGACCAGCCGGAGATGTCCCTGGCGCGCCTGGCCTCCTGCTTCCAGGCCCAGCTGGCCGCAGAAAAAAGCGCCCCGAAAGCTTCTTCTTCCGAAGTCTTCGTTGTAGCGCAAGGACATCCGCCTGGCTGAAGCCGAAGAGGAGAAAGACCTTCAGCTGCAGGCTTTCGCGGAAGCGGAGAGGGCGAGCATGAGCCTGCGGCGCCGTCTGCTGTGGCGTAGATCAGAGAAGGTGGAACTCACCGGATTGCTGCCGTGGACGAGCTACGGCCTCTCCGTGAGAAGCTGAGACCAAGAGAGCATCAAGGCGAAGGGAACAGAAACGTGGGGACTCAGAGCTTTGCAAGGTGGCTGCACGCTATCCGGCCGGAGCAGGTTGGAGAGCATCTAATTTAGAGTAGAGTTGCAGAGTTGCTCAAAACAGAGCTCTGCTGTCAGAGGCCTCTACCCGCACCACGGCCAGACCGAGGCTCTGCAGGGCGGCGCATTTCTGCACCGTGCGCAGCTCTTGGCTCCGCTCAGGGCCAAAAGAAGTCCGAGGCTCTGGGACCCTTGAGACCCTTGCTGGGTCCGGCCCTGACGGTGGAGGCGCGGCCTGCCCGTGCCTCCTGCGCCCTCTACCCCAAGTGTGATCACACCGTCTATAGGTGGAGACGCCGGGAGGGGAGAATGCTCCCGGAGCCCCGCAAGAGGCGTCGAATTCAAGTGTGGCACCAACGGAGACGCCTCCCCGGCGCTGGCCGCTGCAAGGTGGATCCCGGCAGCGTCAGCTGCGAGGCCACAGGCCAAGAAGGGAACATCATGGCACAGCATACGGGTCCCGAGGCATCCAGCTTCCTGACGCACCCCGGCCTCCGTGGCATCTTCCTGAGCATTGAGGATGCGAAGTGGACCTGGTGCTTGCTCTCGGCTGCTCCGAGTCTCCCGAGAGAGAGGACCGGAGCGACTACGCGCTGGAGTACTGCGCCGCTGCCCCTGCCTGGGCCCACTACGACGCGGAGGCCGAGCGCAGAGCGCAGCAACGGCAGAAGAGCGGCACAGAAAGCTACAAAGAGGGCGACGAAGTGAAAGGTGTTTTCGGTGTCTTATGTCCTATCCTAAGAGAGCGGGGAACTCACAGCTCCGCGGAGGTGGGCCAGGCGCTGCGGAGCTTCCAGGGGAGCTGGCCCCGCCGGCGAGAGGCCTTGCTCGGAAATGAAGGCGTTGTATCCATCTATAGTTGCTTTAGTCAAAGAGTCAAATACAAATAAACATGTAGACAAATAAGAATACATATATATATATATATATATATAGTTAATATGAGTTAATTATCTGGGTATGTTCTAGTGCATTCAATTCGGTTCATATTTCGTTCGCCCATTGGTGTCAAGCTTACGGGGCGAGAGGAAGAATCCATAAACAGCAACGGATCAAATTAGTGTACCATTTCTCTATGGAAAGGATAGTAATACACCAGCGGTGGTAGGAGTCTGCAGTTGGACTCGAAAGTCTGTGCGTATCTCCGCATGTCAAGAAAACCGACAGAAGCCTGTGGAGAAAGTTTTGAGATGAGTTCACAGGGGTTGGTCATCTTGAAGTTGGTTTTGTTGGTGATTCGCAAGAGGTGCTTTTTGCGAGCTGGCCAGCAACAGGATTAGAGGCTTTGAGAGAAATTGGTTCGACGTGAGAGTTTTCATAGGATGTAGGTTGTATATTTCACTCTACATAATCTCGTTGTTGGCTCAAACCTGGAGAGCAGAGTGCTCAGCGATTAGACCAGCAAAATGTCCGTTCAGTATGTATGTGTTTAAACACATGTATATGTATGAGCCCGATACCTTTAGGGTCCATCTAGCTAGCCTGGTATACACAACATAAATCCCCTAGCTAAATCCTACATATACATACATACATATATATATGTATATATGTTGTGCAGTGCACAGACATAACACCGACAAGTTTGGACACGTCTGCATGTGAGTTCTGTGAACGTTCTTGCATAGGCTTAGCCGTCCAGGGCCGATGCATAAAGTGCGTCGCCGCCGCACAAGCTCAAAAAGAGGACTGGTAGGTCCCATGGGTCGTCCCGCATCACTGCTATCGGTGCTTGCAGGGCATCTCTTCAGTTGGCTGTTAGGGTATACTACAAAAGACTTGCTGATTCATCCAACAAATCAGAGGGAGGTGATCGAAGCGGCCGTTGGCGAGGCCTCCCGGTCTGTGGTCGAGCACTGCACTTCTGTGATTGAAGAGAGCTGCTGCAGCGAAGAGGGCAAGAGCAAGCGGGAGTCCAAGCGCAAACCATCCCTGCAAACCGACTTTGCTAGTTTGAGCATTCTTATCTGGCTTGTGGTTGCTTCGGTCTTGAACTGGGTGCTCTGCGGATTGGTGGCTGTCTGCCGCCGGCGTCCCGCGCATTGACCATAGAGGACAAGGAGGCATCAGAGTCCGAGTCGCCTCGGACCCCCAGCGAAACCAGGCAATTGGCCCAACAACAGCTTGCTGCTCTTCGGCTGAGGCGACATGGCGCTGGTCGATAAGAGGCAATAAGAGGGTCCTTTTGCTTTATGACGTGCCGGGTCCGGGACTTTGGCACGAAAGGCTTCTGCTGCATCATGTCGAGGGGGATGACTACGTAGTTGTGATTCCTGATGGGGATTTGTATGTGGAGACCATTTGTTTGAGCAACGACGACCTGAGAGCCTTGCGAGTGCTGCCCGCAAACGGAGCGATGCCTGCTGGTCTTAGGGCTGGGTCTTTGTATCGTTTTCCAGTGTTTGCTGCCGGCGAGATTGGGGGTTTCAAGGCGGAGGCTGCTCGAATTTCTGGTGCTGAGTTGGCTTTAAGTGGTGGCCAGGGAGCCGCTGGGGCCATGGTTCAAGCGGGGCCTGCCCCGCGAGCTGCGGCTCCTTTGGCGGCCTTGGCCGCTGGGTCAGGTGGGCGAGCTGTGGCTCCAGGAGCTGGTGATCTTACTGGTCAAGGGTTGGTTTGGGTTGCTGCCGAGACGGTTAGCAGCCTTAGCTACGGCGAGCCAGTGCCGGGCGTGATGGCACCTCATGTTGAAGGTGCTCGGGTGGTCCATGGACTGGCGGATGGGTCGCAGGTGTTCTGCATGTGCATCAGCGAGGCCAGCGTACTCGAGTTCAACAACCGGCCGGCACTAAATGACCGGAGGATCTTGCCTGTGCAGCTGAATGCGCTCGGATGTCCGGAGCGCCCTCTGAGTGAAGTGGTGGCCGCCTCGAAGGAGCACGATATGAAGTGGAAGATCGCTGGGCCCCGCACCACTTTGTGGTGCCTGAGTTACCTGGCTGTGGAAGGACTGGTTTTGAAGGACACCACGAGAGGTTTCGGCAGCTGTGTAAGATTGCTGCTCAGGCTTGGGGGGTTCAGGAGCACTTCCAGACTTCCATGTTTTTGCGGCAGACCAAACAGTAGGCAAATACATATATGCCCTCAAGTGCTTGAGCAAAATGGCAGCATGGAAAGCTTGCCATGAAATCAATAGAAACAAGCAAAACAGAATCAATAACAAAACCAATAAAAGCCTTACCTGCTAAGCCTCTGTTCCGTTATTTGCCGTGTGGTTCTGGGATTCTGCAGGAATCCTGAAGGTCGAACGGTTGTTTACGACCCCGAACGCTTAACACGGGTCCAGGTCGGGTATTCTCTTATCCCCTATTCAGGAACCAGAAAAGAAGCTTTAAGTGCCGAAGTCTGAACCCTAAATCTGGTTGCGTGTCATGGGCCTCGGAATGGAAGGTTAGGGTGGACACGTGCTGAAATTGTCTCCTTTTCAACTCTGCCTCATCCACTGGAGTTGGATCTGTGTAAGGTACCGCTCCAGAGAGCGAAGAACCCTCAAACGGGGTGATACACTTCTTGTCAATGCGCAGTACATTCCTATAAAATCTTCATCGATAGCGACGGCCTGGGATAAAGGATTCTCGACCTCGGTAAAGTTCTCGCATTGCGACATCATGCTTTCGATGACGTGCCACAGAAGATGCACTTTCGGTATCATCGCGAATCTCAGTTCGCGGTTGTCCAAGGACAACCGTGCGAGGCGGCTGTATGCCCCATGCCTGCCAGCAGATGCTATCCTTGTGGCTTCAGCAGTCGGGATCCACAGCTCAGAAGCATACAGCAGCTTCATAAAAAGGTTCAAAGCACGGCTCCATCTCGCGATCAAGTGGTCCCTCTCGTCAGTGCTCCTTTGAAGTTGCTGGAAGTCGCAAAACCATTCCACGAATTGACAAAGAGTCGTTGTCAATGCTCCCTTGTTCCAGCCGCCGAGTGAATCTTTTGCCTCCAAAGAAAATGCCAATGTGTCACGGGTGATTCGTTGGATATAACTCGTTTTCCTCTTCTCCTTGGTTCGTCGAAATTACCACAAATAGTGGGCAGCACCACCGCCGCAGACCTGCATCCGCACCTCCCCTCTGCATTGCTCCGCTCGGCGGACGGCCAGGATCGGGTTCTGCGCAACTTTGAGCTGCTCGGGGCGGCGATTGCCGATGATGCTTACGTCGCGGCCCACACGGCGGCTCGAGTCTCCAAGGCCGAGCCCCTCTTGGCTGCCTTGGCGGAGCTGGAGGATCCTCAGGTCGGTGTCAAGCTTCTCCGGTCCTGTGCGGGTCACTGTCGCGTGGTGCACAGCATTCGCTGCACGCCACATCAGGCCTTAACTTCTGAGCTCCACAGGTTCGATTCGCTAGTGCGAGCGGGACGAGCGTGGTTGGCCGCAGTGCCATCCGGCCGCAAGCGCCTTGAGCCTGCGGCGTTCGTCGTTGAGCTTCGTCAGCGCCTGGGTCTTGCTGACGCCTCTACCGACGTCTTTTGCACGTGTTGTGAGGGAGTTCTGGACCGTTTTTCGCTACATGCCGGGACCTGCGTTGCGGGAGGGGAGCGCAACCAACGCCACAATGCTGTGCGTGACCTCCTCGCTGCGTGGGCCGAGCGTGCCGGTCTTCGCCCGGAGCTCGAAAAGCCGGGCCTCTTGCTGCCCCAGGGTCCAGATGACGCTCGTGTGGCTCACCGACGCCCTGCAGACATCTATTTGCCATCCCTCTATGGAACTCATGCTGCCCTTGACCTCGCTATCACAGCGCCGCAGCGGCAGGAGAGTCCCTGGGTAGGGCTGGTCAGCACGCACTGGCCGCCGTCACTGGCTGTGCAGAGGTCAAATCGTCGCATTTGGACACTGCCCGGGTTTGCACCGAGCAGGGGCTCAAATTCGCGCCCCTGGTCGCAGAAGCCACTGGCGCTTGGGAGCCTGAAGCGGCGAAGATCCTTCTCCTCCTTTCCCGCGCTTCCGCTGCGCGCGAAGACGCACAGCCGTCGGTGCTACACTCTGAGTTGCTTCAGGAACTGTCCGTTTTACTACGCAGCCACCGCGCTCGAGCGGTGCTGCGGCGACGGGCAGAAAACTCTGCCACAGATTGAGGTGAACGACTGTGTGCCTGCCTAGGATGTGACGACGCTTCTACCTGCCCTGAGCCTGCATTCGCCGCTTGCAAATAACCCTCGTAGCCTACCCTTCGCGGTGAGGGAGGCTCTTGAAGTGCCTCTCATGCCCCTGCCTAGAGGAAGCAGTTTCCGCCGTGTTTCGGGCTGCCTTTTCTCACAGGGGTAGCTGCTCGTATTGATGCGCTCGTGACATGCCACGGCGCCAGGATGTATATGTCTTGTTTCTTAGTCCTGGCATGTATGCAGGCATACGACCGCATCAGCGTAGGCTTTGAGGGTGAGTTTTTTGATTCTTGCTGTGATGTCTTGGCTGTGGAGCTGGGTTCGCAAATAAAGGATGTATTCTCAGAGTCTAGACCCCCGAAACGAATAGAAACGTCCAAGAGGGCTTGAGAATCTTAGGAGCCACGAGTCTTTGCAAAACTCCAAGTACCAGCCTGAAAGCTGAGACAATCGCTCCTCCACTGAATTCCCGGGGCAGTGTTTCAGAAGGACGACCAGCGAGCTTGCAGCGAACGTTTTCCCGACTCCCGTATTGACCGTGTGGAACAGATCCACCTTGTGGAACGATTCTTTCTTGTCGGGCTCATGCATCAAAACCCGTGTGAACACAGGCTCTCGTGCCCAAGGCTTTTCTTGGTAAAGGGTGCTTCCATAGGCGGCGGATCTGGACCTGCCAGTCTGTTACTTTGAAAACCTACCAAAGGGGCAATAGGAATTCTATCTGCTGAAATTGGAACACATCAACATATGAACAAACTCAAGCAGAGATACAGGTCCTCGAAAGGAAACTGCGGTCTTCCAGCGAGGCATAAATGACCGAAGCCGGTGCAAGGCTTCTTGCTAGTTGCAGCCTTCGGGCCATTGTGGTAGGATCTCTCCAGCTTTGCAGAGGCTGCCTCCAACACTGTCCACAAATGTTGTTTCGTTAGCGAAGCATCCCGACACCCTATAAACTTATATCAACCCCATAAACGACGTGTTTTAAGTACATACATAACAAAAAAACTCTAACCCAAACACTTTAATCAGCTCAAAATATCCCAGTCGCGAGGTATGACCAATCACCCTTCTGGCCCAGCGGAATCGGATAAATCCTGCGGCCAGACCTGAGAACCACTCCCTGCCGGCTAGCATCGTCCAGCGATCTCACAGCAGTTTCGAGAACCTCGTCGTACATGTCCGGCTGGAGTCGATACTCTTCCTACCAGCGTGCAGCAGTGTAGGTTTACGGTTGTGGAATCGAAACGACATAGATACAGAAACTTAAGTGAATATTAATTATTGCCCGGTTGTATGAAATTGCGAGAAAGCGGAAGGAAATTGCGAGAAAGCGGAAAAATCCTTCATGGCACAAATCAGAAGGAACCTCGTCTCAAAAAGAATTGCCCACATAGTTCAAGCGTTGGCGAGCAGCTTCACCAATATCAGCCAGGTCCCCCAACTTAGTGGTCCGTGTCCCTTTGCCGAGGGGGCATTGAAGAGATATGCAAAGAGCCCCGTCGTTTTTGTAGGTCGTCCCCTCGTCCCCGTGTAAGTACATGGGGACAGCATTCTGTAGGTTCACACCACTCTGGAACACTTGATGGGAAGGGTGCCTCTTTTTGTAATTTGCCCAAAATGCTTCGAGAGTTGATGCCATAGCACTCTCACCAACAGAGATGAAGTCATGCAGCTTGCCTTTCAAGTCTAAAGTCCGTATCCAGGAAGATACCTCGATGTAAGGGTATTGCGTGAAGCCGCCCAGTGTGGTAAAGGATATCGGAACATCCAGTCGTAAGCCGTGCTTGGCCAAGGCCCGAGAAACCACCGTTTCCTGAGGATCCGAATTACACCCATTGTGTTTGTAACGAGGAAACCTTTAAAGCTTTCGGGCTTCGCTGGTAGGACAAAGCTAGCTTCGCTTTTGAGCTTGGGGCTTCACTTGGAACAAACTTCCTGAAGGCTTCGGACACTTCAGCGGGCCGAGGATCAGATTTACTTTCGGGAGCCCCATAGAGTTCGTGGAGTACTGGGCAAACTCGCCTCACAGCTGCGCCTCGGGAGCCTTCTTCTCGCAGGTCGTAGTCCATGATTGAAGTGGCCTCCTGGATGATGCCAGTGCATGGAGCCTGAGACATGCAAGGTTCCAGCAGCCCACTACAACACCCTACCCTAAACCCTAAAGCCCTGTAACAACTCGATCTAGCAGAGTATAAACCCGGTACAGCCACAGAACCCTGTTCATCTTATAAACTTTTCTAAACCCAACCCCGAACCCTCAAAAGTTTAGAGCCCCCTACCCTCAACACAAAGGCCCTGTAAACTTGCTTGGAGCCAACAGCATGGCCATGGAGACGGGTAGCCCCGGTGGCATAGTTCCAAGCTAGTCGCTCTGCAGCAACACTGGGACCTGGCATTTGGGGGAGTGTTATGGTCTTGATAGGGTGATGCAGCGATCGGCTTTACATTTAGAGAAGTACGAGCATGCATCGTTTTTTCTTCGGCAGGGCAGCCGTGGAAGTCACACGGCTTCTAAGGGCAAGAGTCAGTCAGTAGCATATGTATTCACACACTTCCTGTTGGAACATCAAGCGATCCTTTAACGATCACTCTGAAAACACTGAAAACTTCATGCGATCTTCTAGTGATCACTGCTTTCGCTGCCTCTTGTTGGTAGCCTTAGCCTTCAGTGTGCTTTTGGGCTTCGGGTTCTTTCCCACTTCCTTCGTGTCCTGTACAGCTTCGGCAGGTTGTCGTTTCCGGGATCGTGCATCGCCCACGATCAACCTAGGAGGCATGGATTTAACAGGCTTTGGGGTACAGGCGTGTGTTTCCAGGTGTTGTGACCCCTTGCGAAAAACACTCAGAGGACCGAGGGGCTTGATGCGGGATTCCAGGGCGATGAGCTCGGCACACCTCAGAAGGATAGATGTTAAGGATGTCGGGCTATTGGGTTTATGCTTACTGGACACCAGAGCAAGACTTTTCTCGTAGAGTATATAAAGTTAGGGGGCCGGGGTTGTCGGGGTTTAGGGCTTTCGGGATTCACCTGAGCATTGACATTTTTTATTCCCATAAAACACCACATGAACATTGTGGCCGAAGGTCGGCTTCTGAAGATTCTCCCGAACTGTGTCGATCTTCTGCTGCAGCCTCAGATATTGCAGTTTCCAACCCCATCGAAATGGCACGAAAGAAATATACCCTCTGTCTCTCACACACATACACCTAAATGCGGCTCCTTGTCCATCAGCACTTCTATACTTCTATAGTTCTAGTCCATGGCAGCGAAACGTGCATTGAATGGCTCGGCCTTGAAGGATTGATGTACGAAGTATGTGAAGTAAGGCCCTCCCAAGTGGTCACACACCGTGTCCCCACCATCTCTCTCGTTGCGGCAGCCTTCCTGACCTTGGATAGTTGTTTGGATTGCGAGGTTCCTAACCAACAACGAAACCGCATTCCGAGAGCTTTCTATACTTGTCATTGAAGCGAGGGGCCTTTCAACCTTTGTATGAGGGCAGCCTCGAGGAAAGCCGGGCCCATTGTTTCGCTGGAAACGTATATGATAGTCATGTGCTGCCATCGTTGCTTTTCGTACTTGTAGCCAAAGGATTTGTTGTGCCACCTGTTGTATGGATTGTAGGAGAAGCCGATTTTGTAAACCATGGGTCCGTGGAGCCTCAAAGTCTCCTCGATGATGTTGACCCCGTGTCGAATCACTTGACCTGCCAGTGCATTTGCCTTGGGCAGCTTGACGATAAACTCCTGCGTGGACAGCATTTTCTCGAACACCTGACGGGTTCTCGGCAAACTCAATATCTTCGAATCCAAGCGGAGGGTCAAACTGTCAGGGATTGTCTCTTGCACCTAGGCTTTGCAGCCAGTGCAACCCAACAGCCAAACACCAAACAAAAGAATCCATCCGTCTCTACAAGCTGCTGGCACCACCGGTGACGTCGAGGATGATGGCTCGAGCGAGCTTCTCTGGGCCTTTTAAGGGCTACAGCTTCGGGATTTTCGGGTGAGAGTGGACCTAAAGATGCATGCGATGGGCTATGGATTATTGAGACAAGACTCCCTAGTGTACTCAAGGAGCTCCTCCAACCAGCTTGCATCTTCATCGTCATGTTCACCGGGCATAGCTCAAAGCCGAGGAGCCATTCATAAAGCAAGTAGCAAGTGGCCAACTTAAAACATTCCATCGCTGTCTCACATGGTCAAAAGCACATGGTCACCCTGTTCGGGAACTTGAAACAGACTGTCACACACTGGCGTGCTTGAGAACTCATCCACATTTGTGTCGCAGCCATGCATGTATGTAAATGCCGACCGAGAAAGCTGTCATCAGCAACCTCTTGCTCCTTCATCATCAGCTCAGCCTTGAACTCGGCCAGATCACGGTAGAAGGACTGGAAGGAGTCCTCGATCTTTTGGAGGTCCTTCTGCAACCTCGGTTTTGGGATGAGTCTTTGGCTATGTCCAATGCGACACACGTTCTGTAGCCTTTTTGGGGGAATACGGTTTTCAATTGACGATTGTTTTGGGGCACCTAGCCGGTAGCCGGGCCTGGTTCGGGTTCAGGGAAGCAGCAAGGACAGGATGTAAAGCAGCAGCTTGGCAAAGCTTCGGGCCCCTTCAGCACAGCGACGATGTCTATCGGCGCTATTGTTGATGGTGGGGTTTGTGGGGACTTATATAGGGTTTAGGGGCTTATAGGGATTTACGGTTAGTGGTTTCTGTAGGGTTTATAGGGTAGATAGATGCGTGGGGTTTTATAGACTTGTGCGAGCTCAGAAGGTCGTCCACAAAATCCCGCAAAGCCCCAAAGCCTTACATAAACAATCCAGCATAAACTCAAACCCCTTTGCACCCTGAAACCCTTGAACCTTTAGGCCTCCACAATTTTTTACCCTCAAACCTCTGAGACCTATAAGTTCTAATCCCAGGCTGAAAGACTCTGCCTTTGCCGGAGACATCTTACCTTCGTCCGACTCCTGGATCATCTTCTGTGACTTGCCGATATTCACCATGTGCCCATGGATTGTGTCCATGAACTTGACGAGGTCCGGGAGGGTCTGAGGCGAGAGCGACCATGCTTCAGGATTCGAGGTTCAGGGTGAGGGAAGCGTAGGATTCAGACACGATTTCCCCTGGTGCCTTCGAAGACACATTGTCGGGAACAGGGTGAAGGCCTGTCTCGTCCGTCCATTGCATGGAACCCGGTTCTGCAGGCGGTGCATCAGTTCCATGACCTATAAGCAAGTGAGGGGTTTAGGGTTTAAGGTCTGTGACACTATATGTTTTCGGAAATACACATGCGTGTCAGAGCTTCCTGCGGCCAGGCATCTCCAAGCTGTGTATGTTCGTGTCGTTTCATGAGCTCGGACTGATTGATAACTTGCTTGGTGGAAGTCTCCACGAAGTACTCCAGTATACTGGAGTTGTACTTCCATTTGCTTAGATGCAGCAACAAGGTCAGGAGCTTTTGAGGGAAACCAAACACATACATGATGAATAGGATAAATGAATGCATTCAAGATGCCGGCACAGTGCTTCTGGAAACTTCGAACAGTAGGCTATGATCGACTTGATCTCCATCCTTATGACATGCGGCCCACACACACACACACACAGTTTAGGGTTGAGGGTTTAGGGGTTTAGGGTTTCGGGGTTTAGGGTTTCGGGGTTTAGTTTTTTTTGGAGCACCTACAAGGTTTATAGGTTTTTTGTTAGAAGTATTGCTGAACAAAGCTGCTTGCTGTAGTCCTCGGACTTCTGCATCCTTTCTTCCGTCATCCATTCTCCACTGATTTCTCGCTCTTTCAGTTCCATCCTCTCGCGGATCACTTTCACTGAGGTGCGGAAGCTGGCCTTGGCTTCTTTTATAGGGTGAGCGGGTGCATCAATTTGCAGATCACTTCTGTCAACAATCCGGACTAGGTGCCATGAGCCTCTTGTGGGCCCCCCTTGTGTTGTCCAGCCCGCTTTGTTGCAGACTTTCCAGCAATGCCATTTCCAGCCACTCGCGGCCTGAGCCGCCCTGCTGGTACTGAGTACGAACATCCTCATCTACGTGGGATTTCCCAGTCTTGGGTTTCAATTCGCAGAGTCGGCGAAGTCGCACCCGTAGTGCATCTTGTGAAATGGTCTCGGCTGCACTAGCCGTCAAGGGAATGATGCATGCAATCATTTATGTGACACATATTGAAAGGCGGATCTTGGATTTGAGCCGGGTTGCAACTGTGCCGTCGGGCGACACCACCATCACTTTAGAATCTTCACTCTCTTCTCTCTCGGTTACACTCCCGAGCCCCGATGTTGTTGTGTTTGTGCGAGCGAGTGAACTGGGTGCTGGGCTGGGTGTCTTTCGCAGCAGTCTGTGTTGAGGTGTTGCAAGACTGTTGTCGGGGGTCTTTCCGCCAGACTGCATGGTTGCGACCTGGTTCTGCAGTTGCTGAACCTTATCCAGCAAAGCAGCTACATCTATCTGCAGTTCTTTTGCATTGGGACTGCTCGTGCGGACTGCTTCGGGCTGCTGCGGTTTGTCTGCTGGGCCTTGCTGTGGAGTCTCTGCGATGCCCTTAGAACTGCCGAGTGCTTGGGACTGCTTAGGACTGCTTGGTGTGGGCTGCTGCTTCTCTGCTGGGCCTTGTTGGGGACTGTTTGTGCTGCCCTGACTGCTCATTCGGACTGCTTGGGGCTGCTGCTTTTCTGCGGGGCCTTGTTGGGGACTGTGTGTGCTGCCCTGACTGCTCGTGCGGACTGCTTGGGGCTGCTGCTTCTCTGCGGGGCCTTGTTGGGGACTGTGTGTGCTGCCCTGCGGGGGCCTGGCTTGCTTGAGTGCAGCAGGAGCCGGCGTCATCTTCGCTTGCAGCACTGAAGGCTTCTTATGTGTATAGAGCTGCGCAGGGTTACGAAAACCAAGCTCGATACATCCACTTCGTGTCTGTCTGTATTTGAAGCAAAGGCACATGGTGATTGTTCCCGACCGGGTGGGCCATGAACTGCCTCTGGATGGCCTGGGTGTCCTGGGCTGGCTTTTCGGGCTGAAAGGATGCGGTTGGGTCGATACTGGGTTTATCTAGGGTTGAGAGGGGTTTGGAGTTTAGGGTGGCTATAAGGGCTTACACAAAGATGTATAGAACACCTCCATAAGAACCAAGACCCTGGGTTGTTCTGTGGCCAACAGATCAACTGATTAACACTATATTTACACGATTGGGGATCTCGAGGGCCGGGATCAGGTGCGAGGGTTTGTGGCTTCCTAAGCAGAAGTTCGGAAGGATTTTAGGATTTTAGGATGTACAGAGGGCATGTGTTTACATCTAGGGTTCCTATATGCTGTCTTTGCTCGGCGGCTTGTGTCTCCTGCGAGTCAGGATCGGCCTTCATCTAGACGGCTGGGGTCTCTTTCTTCACAGAGAGCAGCTTGGAGTGGCCAGCCTGCGTGGCCAGGCAGATGGGTGGTTCATAAATGTGGTGTGGGTCCCGAGGCCTTGGGGTTTTTCAGCACAGCTTTGGCCTCCTTGCGGACATGTGTTTCTGGACAGGATGCTTATATATATATATATATATATATATTGTCACATGTAGGTATCATGAGCAAACACACTTGGGGCTTTCAACATGAACGGGTCCTGAATGGCTTGAATCAAAGCCTCCCTGCTAAGGAAGCAAGGGTCCATAGCCAGCTCTAGTCCAGCAAGATCAGCAGCTATAGCGGCCCCTTTGGCCAGATCATCTTCCGACCACTTCTTTTGAAGGGCCGCTGCTGACTTGAAGTCCCCCATAGTTCCCGAACCCACGGCAAAATGCCACTGGAAAAACTTGACTTGAGAGCAGAGAATGCACGAGTTGACACAAGTGACGGAACGGTCGAGCACTGCCGTGTGAGACTCTCTGCTGCAATGCAAACTCAGGACTACATGTGTTTGTTCCCTTGCAGGTTTCAGTGCAGTTCCATATCGAATTGGTGGCTGAACTGGACACATGTCATCAACTTCAATCTTTGCAGCAAGATATTGGCATTGTAACCACATAGAACAGAGCGATTGCTAATTCGGGTCGTCGAAAATTAAGCAATTCGCGGTTTCGGGTGGTATAGAATGATGCATTTTGGTGCTGGGTCGTATAAAATTAATGGTTTCAGTGTTCTGGGTTAATGATTTCAGTGTTCTGGGGTGGTATAGAATGTGGCATTTTGGTGTTTTTTCAGGACACAACGTGTTCTGTTCGGCTGCCGGCCAGCAAAATGGGGCCTGAGGCTGCCCGTGGAGCCCCCGAATGGAGCCAAATTGGGTCCGGTCGCCGAACGGGTCCGAACGGGTCAAAGGCGCAATAAGGCCGTAATCGCCCACGGGTTGCGAACGGGTCGCGAACGCTTTTCGAACGCCATTCGAACGCCTTTTGAACGCTTACGGGTTCGAGGCGTCATTATTGCGTGTCTGAGCTGGCCTCCGAACGGGTCCGAACGGGCCCGAACGGGTCCCGAAACGGCCCGAACGGACCGAACGGGTCCGAACGGGTTTGTTGGGGGAGATGGTAAACCGTGCGAAGAAGCAGCAAAAAGCTTCACCATCCCTGCTGGCTGCCTGGGCTGGGGGCTGGGCTGGCTGGGTTTGGGAAGTCGTGGCGTGTTTTGGGGTGCCAAGGCGTCACCCGCCTCCTCAAAAGTCAGCCAGAAGCTCCACCCACCCAGCCAGGCGGGTTGCTTGGAGGGCGGGGTGGTCCAAAAAAAGCGCACCACAGGTGGTGATCCCTTCCCTTTTCGGGCGGGGGTGGTGGGGGTCGGGGCTGGATGGCGGGTAGTGGGAGGGCCTGGGAGGCCCTCATCAGCACCCAAAATCCGACGAGGATCCTGAGCATCAGCGAGGGAAGCCCCAGGCCCAGCCTCCAAATAAAACTGTCTAGTCCACCCAAACGTATAGTGAGACAAAAGAGCTATCAGGTAGTATCAAGTCGATGACAAGAAATGATTCAGTTCAGCCACCGAACAGAAATAGTATTCCTGCACAAGCAGCCCCTCAGCTGCATTTAGTCGGGATCCGAAACATCCCAAAGCCATCTAGACTCCAAGCTACATGTTGAAACCAACTGAACCCCTCTAGCCCTCTAGACCCTCAGCCGCCTTAGCCTGTTCAGGGTTTAGGGGTTCAGGGGTTTAGGGGTTTAGGTGTAGAGGTTTTATATTATCTCAGCCCTGTATACACGCTGAATCCTTCACCCTATCACAAACCCTCTCTCCAGACTTCAGGGCATTCTGAGAGTTTGGGAGCAGCTTGGGCTCTAGTAAGCAATGCGAAAGACAGCAGATCTGCAGAAAACAAGGCTTTCCAAGAATCTGCGACACCAGCATTACTGCTTCACAACTAGTAACTAGATTGGTATTGCAGTGCAGGGCGACCATCCCATGGATCTTACATGTGCACGCAACACCTCCACACAGACTATAGATGTATAGAACTTGGGTTCGGATTGTGCAGCCTTTTTGTTGTTGCATCATATCCATTTATGTATATAATATAGATTTGGTGGCGGGAGTTTATTATCCTGTATATATACTGTAGTATACCCTGTCTATGGCCTCTAAACAACAAAAAGGTGCACAATCTCGAACCTGACTACACACAGGCAAAGTCTAAAAAGCCCTATACTAGGGCTCCAGGTCTTTGTGAGGCTTCTGCAGGTTCGGAGTACATACATCGCCAGAACATCGATGTCGAGAAGATAGCTTGCCAACAGAGGGTTTAGGGCTCACACTGTTCGGGCAATGCAGTGGTCGTCAGGAAACCGTACATGATGTGAAAGTGAGGGTCCTTGACCGGTTTGGGGTCTAAGGTTTCTGGGGAAGGGCAACACAGCCGCACAGACCACCCTACACGACACCTGCCGTTCAGGAGCAGGTGCTTGCTTGCTCGGCTCGGTCGCCACTCGGTTGCACGTACTTGCTCGGCTCGCTGGCCACCTGGGCAAGAAGGGAGGGACCAGAAAACGAGGAACAGAGAGAGACAGAGAGATACAGACCGAGATAGGCAGACAGACCAGACAGACCAGGCAGACCAGGCAGACCAGGCAGAGCAGACAGACCAGACAGACCAGACACACGGTTTAGGGTTTATAGGGTTTAGAGGATTTATCGGATTTAGGGTTATAGGGTTCAGCAGTTAGGGTTTATAGGGTTTAAAAGGAAACAACAACAGGGCTGCGTGCTGCACCGGCACCGACATGGATTGCGACCGGTGATATGTGCAACCATCATTTGAGAAAGTCACAACCTGAAGCTCAAGCTGAGCCAGCTACAGTATTTGACCCCCAGGAAGCCGAATTTTCACACCAAAGCTCCCAGGTTCTTGGTGCCCTGGAGCAGCACGACCATTGCCACTGCGACCTGGGATGAAGCGAGGGCTCTTATCTGCATGAAGGGGATAGGATGGGGGCTTTCAGTGTTCGGACCTGTCCACGGTGCCGTCAAGCTTCTGTTGCTTCTGCGACGGAGATTAGCAAACCAGGGCAGACATGTGCGACCGTGGCTTGCACACGGAGATATCCTTCCTGCAACCCCCTATTTAGCGGCCGGATCTAGATTAAGTCCCAAAATTGGTCTACTCCTGCATATGTACACTATAATTACACATCAAGATACCCTGTGCAACGACCGGACACTTCAAAGCAGGCTGGTGGGACAAAGCAAGCCGTTGCAGCAAGTCGGATTGTAGGTGTTGGGGTACATCTGGTCTTTAGGGCTTCAGTTTTTTGTCTGCGTGTGGGTTTCCAGCTTCCGGTCTGTAGCTTATAAGGTTTGTATGGACCAGGGTTCATAGTACAGGGCCATGTAGGGTTCATACTTACAAGATCAGGCTACGAGCTTGAGTCGTAGATGTTGGGGCATATGTACAGTCTTTCGGGGTTCAGGGTTTAGGGCTATTCTGGGGTTTCAAGAATCCAAGCAATGCCTTCAACAAAGGGTTATATAGGGCATCCTGAGGGGTCAGAGGGGGGTTGTGTTCTCGGCTGCTGGACTCAGCATCTTGGGACTCGAAACCCTGTAATTCTCAAGGGAAACAAAAACCCTACACACCCTACCCCAAACTCTATAATACATGACTAAAGCCATGTTCCAACTATCCGGCTTCTACTGTATATAAGGATGCAACCAGAACCTTCCCCCAATAACACAAACACATACACACATGCCGATCCATAGAAGACCCTGTGGCGTGTAGGGTTTTGGGGTTCAGGGTTTAGAGGACATGAAGAGGCTCGGATCTATACTACTGAGCGATATATGAAGACAGTATGTTTCCCCACAACAAACCCTTCGGAAGCTTTAGGGCCGCGGAATGCCGAAACCCGAAGTCCTTTATATGTACACTCCACCCAAATCGAGGCGGCCATGCGATCAAGAAGAAGGCTCTCTGCATCGCCACGGGATCTCTTCGGCATCTCACCTGGCAGGAGTGGGTGCTTATTCAGGTCGTGTGCACTCTCGGCCTTTTCACGGAGCTTTTCGGATTGCACATCGGGAACGATTTGCACCGTAGCTGCTGCCTTAACCCCGGCACTCCGCGGCATTGTCTCTAAGCGAATTTGTTTGGATGTTCGAAAGCTACAACACCCAGCACGTCCACACATCGTGTGCACATGATCATATAACCATACCCTGCACAGCAGCATGCCTGTGATTCAGACAAGAAGCCACATGTATCAGCTGGCCAGCAGACTTGCTATAGGAACAGTACATATAAGGCTTTGAGGTACATTTCATGTGTATGTGCTCCCTAATCTAACATGATTTACACCACAGGCCAAAATCTGCTGGTGACATAAAAAGCGCCAGACCTGGAGAGTGCCTTAAACACCCCAGCCACTCAGAGCCTCAGCGTGTGCAGTCGAAGACACTGCCTTGTAATGGCTCAAAGCTCGGCAATCAGGCGGTGTGGCGGTGCCGAGCACGTTCATCAGCTGAGCCTCGGGTGAATGCATTATTGGGAGGACTACTGTGTCTAGGTTTTTAATCGGGTTCATAGGGCTTATATAGTCTTATAGGGGTTAATAGGGTTTGGTACATAAAGTAGAGGATCAACCAAAAGCCCAGAAAGTAAACACGATTCGAAGATTCTGTAACTGTATATGACTCACGAACATAGCCAGGAAACCCAGTACTTTGCAAGAATCATGTTGGACCCAACACACACCGTCGGGCGTGAGAAGTACACGACCTGCTTGAAGTCCTTTTCTCCCGAACCCTTGACCTTGATGCCCACAGAGGCCCTGCAATACAACTCGAATCGCATGTCGCACGATTGCGACACCAGCTTGTCGAGGTGGTTGTGCTTGGCCTTTTTCCCCAGCTCGTTGCACGAAGCCAAGCAAGTCGCTCCGGGTTAGGCAATGGGCGATCGTGGGCAACCTCCCCGAAAACCAATGGAGCCGGCTTCTGCATGGACTGAAGCAAGTTTGCCGTCCTTTTCTGGGCAGCTTGAAACTTCTCCTGTGCGGGAGCCGGTGCCTTCCTCTTCCGGCGGCTCTCCACTGCTTCTGGGTCCTCTGATGCATCCTGCTCGGCACGTGCCTTGGCTTTGGCCTTGGCCTTTGCAGAGGGCTTGGCTTTTGCAGTTTTGCAGAGGCCTTGGCCTTTGCTTTGGCCTTTGCCTTTGCAGAGGCCTTGGCCTTTGGTCGGCCTCGCCTTCTCGAGGCAGCCCCGTCGTCGCCCCTTTCTCCCGAATCGTCCTCATGCTCCTCGGCATCGTCCTCCTCATCTTCGTCACCCTTGGGCTCCGATTCCTCTGCATCCTGAAGCGGTCGCTTGCGGCAGAACTGCGATGTCGCTTCGACCGGCCCCGTACTACCGGCACTATTCCCACCTTCCAGCGTGCCATCCATCTTGCTCTTAGCCGCCGTCGCACGACCGCCACGACCTCGCCCTCGTCCCCGGCCACTCAGGGCATCCTTGGCAGCAAACTGATCCCGCCTGGTAACGACCTCATGCTCTGGAACTTCAGGGAACTCCGACGAGTCCGGCAATCCAGTAGCAGTCTCGGGCGGGGGTCCCTCCTGGTCGGTTAAGGCAGATCAAAGTATATAGGTAAAGTATGAAACCAACAATTTTGCAACCCATGCATAATGAACCCATAGCCGGTCCTGCTCAGGAACACCCTGGCCATGCTGCTGGATGTTGGGCACTGCTGCCAGCGAGGCATCTTCACGTGCCAGCAGATCTTGGGCATAGGGAGTTGCAATGTAGTCTTCAGGATTGAAGGGGATCTGCGTGCCATCGTTGTCCCCAGCGAAAGGAAGTGAGTCTGGGACAACCACACGATCCACAGGAGCACCTCTACGTTGCTTTATAGCAACAACCGCACAACCCATAGCAGCACCTCACTTACTTATTAATTGAGCCACACCACAAACCTGATTGCATACGAACCGAACATCTTGCTACCGAGGTGCTGTGCTGCGGCGTCGCTTGCTTCTGAAACACCGCCCTTGGGGCCACGACTGCAGCAGCTGGCTGCTCAACCACCGTCATCGGGGCCACGGCTGCAGAAGACCTGAGCTGGAAGAAGTTCACCATTGGCTTTAAGGCTAACATACTTATATAACAGGGGTTCGCAGGCTTTGGATACTCACATTGAGGACATCAATCATCTAAGACCAAAAGCCTGAACTGTTGTTCAAAAGGATCGGTCTATCGAAGGTTGAGACTTAGCAGCCTTAGCAAGCCTTATAGCATCGTGCTCTAAAGCACTGTTGGGCTCAGAGGCTACTTGCGGGTCTTTGTTCGATTTCGGATGAGTCCAAAGCTTCAGGGATGAGAGGGCTTGCAGGGTTAAGGGGTTTTAAAGTTTAGCATAGGCAAATACACATAAACTAAATGATCAGTTTCAAGAAACGTGAGGTCCCTATAGGGCTATAGGCTAGAACCCCAAACCTACATCATGCTAATGCCGCGAAGTATCATCCCCAGGGAAAGCAGACCACGAAGCACATTGACGAACTGCTCCTTCGTGCTATTGGCCAAGCGAAGCTCCTCCTCATCGGACGACACGACCTCCTCGCAAACAAGCAGACCTATAAACTAAGCCCCTGGACCCAAAGCCAAACCCTAAACCATTGGACCCAAAGCCCCGGAACCCGACAACAACCTAGCCTTATAAGCCTGCATCAAATCAGCAAATCCTATAAGCCTCAAAACCCTAAAGTTCTTTAAACTCCCGAAATCACACAAAACCGAGGCGTGTAGGGTTGAGTTCAACCTATAGGGCTCCTTACGGGTTTATCCGGATCCTGCGATGCAATGCTGCACAGCCCCCCCGGCCGCAAATCGGCGAAGCTGAAACAAACAATACCCTCATGGAATGCTCCCGTGCCTGACAAGCCAAAGGAATGGCAGCCATCGACTGCGAAGATGTACCAGCTTCCTGCGAGGAATGGGCCAACTGATGTGGCTTGGAGCAAGAAGCCCTGGAGCCCGATCAAAAATCCTGTACACATGTGTGTGTGTGTGTGCATACCTGCATGGATACTGCGATAAAGCTTCACCGGCAATGTGTCCTCTGCCACCAGTGAAGTCTCCAACACGAGTGATGTCGGTGCCAGTGCTTCTGAAGTCTCCAACCCGAGTGATTGGGATGCGATGCCCAGTGATGCCGGTGCCAGTGCTTCTGAAGTCTCCAACCCGAGTGATTGGGATGCGATGCCCAGTGATGCCGGTGCCACTGCTTCTGAAGTCTCCAACCCGAGTGATTGGGGTGCGATGTCGAGTGATGCCGCTGCCGGTGCTTCTGAAGTCTCCAGCACGAGTGATTGGGATGCGAGGTCGAGTGATGCCCGCGGTTTTGAAGTCTCCAACACGAGTGATTGGGATGCAATCTCGAGTGATTCCGGCGCTTCTGAAGTCTTCGACACGAGTGATGATGCGGGTAGTTCTGGAGTGCTTGCCACGACTGATGCCGGTGCTTCTGGAAGCTTTGATGCGGTTGCTGCAGATTCGCCACTGTCCTGGGAAGGCAGGAGGCAATTGACACCGTGTAGATCAACCTGGAACCCGAATGCCCTCGCACACCATGTTAAAGGTTCGGGTTCCAGGGTTGAGGGCCGACTTAAGTTTATTACAGAGTACCGAAAACACAAAAAAGCTTAATTGCGAACCCTAGCAAGTCCTTCACTGAGGGCACCGGTTCATCTTCCTTTTCGGATTTATGGGAAGGTGTGACACATCTAAACTATCTAGAGGTCTATAGGGTGAGAAGTTGAGAGGAAGCTCCAGCTAAGGATTTACAGGGTGAGGCGTACATAGTGCTACAAGGGTACCGGGTCGGGGGCTTTTGTCAATATGTAACCACACCAGCCCGTGCCTCGGCACTCAAGAATCCCAGGTCCATGAGCAGCTGGCGAGTGGCGGGATCCTGCAGGACAGTGGCGATTACATAGCATCTATATAGATGGAAGGGTTTGTGTGCATGCATTTATGTTTCACAAAAGAGTCCTCCTGCCACGATTTCTTTTTTTGTTCTTCTTCACAAAGCCAATAAGATATCGAATGGCCCAGGCTTGATCATACACGGTCGTTCCCGCCAACTTAACATTGTTCTCATTCAAAACATCCACCATCAGTCTGTCTATATTCGGAGGGCAGCCATAGATAGCAGCAATGATTTTGCAGACGGGTCTAAGAACTTTGGCATTCTCCCGTACATTCGCGATCGTAACCTCCACTTTGCAGTTGAAACTCTTCCGAAGTTTCGTGCAGAAGTGAACCAGAAGATTCTGGTCCGAGCGAAGCCGTCGTCTGATGTCAGGACAATTGTCCCAAGACCCAGCAAGACCATCCAAAGAATAATCGCAACCTGCAGCCCCCTCCTCCACGGCCTCCGCATGAGAACTCGCTGTTCTCTGGGCCATGGCCAAAACCAAAACACTCTACAAGTCCTTGAAACACAAAATCACCCTGCACCAGGAGCATGCAGCCCAATGTGATTTCGGCACACAAGCCCACAAGCGAGGCAGTTTCACCGCCGTGCCACCGATCATCTCGTAGGCGACGAAAACGACATCAAGAGTGGGGTTTAGCTTTGGTTTCTGCGGTTATTTGGACTGTTGTTTGCGTGAGTTCAGGGCTTCGGGTTAACGGTTTATAATGGGCTTTGTTGTTCTTTGGGGCTTTAGGGCTCTTCGGGGGCTTAGAATGTAGGGCGGATTCCTGTGACTTCGCTCGGCAGGTTGACGACAGTCTGTGGCGGAAGACATGCAGGCACCGCCGCTGCCCTCTTCTCAAGTTGTTTAGGTGGCTGCTAGCGAGCCATGGTGGAACTTGGGGATCTCGTGTACTTCAGCTGCTTGACAGAATCAGGGAGCAAGCCAGTTTGTGGTTGGGTCGTGGAAGCCGGACCAAGCGATGCAGTGATTGGCACCACACCGAAGAGTGTGGACGGAGCCGAGCACACAGCAGAGGGACGCCACGATCACGTGCAAGTTGGCTTTGTGAGAGTAGGCCTTGAATCCTTGAAGCTGGAGTGTCCCTCCGATTGGAAAGGGCCGAAGCCTCGATCAATTCCGAGTTTTGAAATCAGTGCTGCAGCATGGAAGACGGCAGCCGGACAAGAGTTGCCCAGCAGCGGCGCCGAGAATCCTCGGAAGGGCCGGTCGAAGCCTTAGAGCAGTCGGAACAAGGGGCGCCTCGACTTTCGCAACCTTCAGTGCCTGTACGAGGACGACACAGACAGCGAGGAGGAAGCCGAGAGCGAAGAGGCCGTGCGCGGCCGCTCGCGAAGCAGCGGCTATCTGCCGCCGGGCCAGGGCGGATCTCGAGCCAAGCGCTGGGGGAACAAGGCGCAGGGGAGTGCGGAGGAAAGCAAGGAGATGGACCTCAAGGCGGCCATGCGGAAGCAGTTGCAGCGACAACTGTCCCGGGGCGACGACTCTCAGGACCTGATGCCGATGATGATGATGGCCTTGCTCCTCATGAAGGACGACAAGAAGAAGAAGAAGGGACGCAGCAGCAAGGACGAGCCCGACGATCTCCTTGGTGGCTCCTCCTCCGACGACAGCGACCCCGAAGATCTGCGAGGCAGGGGGATGAAAGCGGTAAGTACTTTGCAAAAGTTGCACCGTCGAATCCATACCCACCCAAAGCGCATTGTGGAGCTGTTCGAGCGGGAAGTCATCGAGGAGCTGGGCATCGTCCAAGGTCAGGCATGGACATTGAAGGACTACATCAAGAAGCAGAACTTTGGCAAGTACAAGGGGATCTTCAGATGCACCATGATGGACGTCAGTGTCTACGAGCTTCTGAGAGCGGGCGAGGTGGACATTGCGACAGGTGACTCAGAACATCAAGGCCAAGTTGCAAAGTGTGATCTCGCAGGGCGATTGGAGCACGGCCTGGCTTTTGACAGGTCTTCAAGATCCTCTTCAGCGCCGCGAATTCGCGGGGTCCAAGGAGGAGATGTCGGTGGTCAGCGGGTACGTGGAGGCCCTGGCAAAGTTGAAGAAGCGCGTCAAGGAGACCCAAGGAGGAGCCGAAGCGGAGGACGACGACGGCCCCGGGCCGTCCGGCCGGAAGTGAAGCCACTAGACAGCTGCATGGGGCCACATGTGATGGTGTGCTTGGCGCCATCCTGCGGGGCCGGAATTCTGATTTTATAAAATATTACACATGGCTTAAATGCGCTCAAGGTGTTCGGCTGGAGCTGTCCGGCGACGCTCCACTCTTTCCGGCCATGCTTCCCTACCCGGAGGTGCTTGACGAGCACAAGGGCGGAGGGCTTTCTTTGTCGGCACGGTGGGCTAGGTCTTTCTTCAATGTGTTTGTGGCCTGGTCCAACTTTGTCGTCTTGGGGTGTCCTCGTGAAGATGGGAGTGGGTTCGAGCCGCGAGTAGGCTATCGGTGCCTCGAACATGTTCGGGCTTTTGCTGATAGGCTGCTTGGCGAGGTGGAAGAATTTGTTTGTGATGGGCTGGCCCGGGGTACCTTAAAGGCCGAAGGCAAGAAGGCTTCGGTCGAAGAGAGGCTACAGTGTACAGGAGCTGCATGTTACTTTGACTCTGCGGGCAAGGCTGCGGCGAAGGTGGCTTCGACTGCTTTGCCAGTGGTGTCCTCTCGAGTTGCGATCGCCTTGCAGGCAGGACAGGTCGACCCTTTAGATTGGTTGCCCCCTGCGCAAGCCTGGGTAGTTGAGCATCTTGAAGAGATGCGACTGCCCGAGCATCTTTGGAGCGAGCGTGTGCTCGCCTGTCACCAGGTGCCGGCCGAGGAGAGCCGGCGCTCGCCGATCGGCTGTTGGAG
Organism: Symbiodinium sp. CCMP2592; assembly: GCA_905221615.1. Taxonomy (NCBI): domain Eukaryota; class Dinophyceae; order Suessiales; family Symbiodiniaceae; genus Symbiodinium; species Symbiodinium sp. CCMP2592. The sequence continues at coordinate 81,843 of CAJNDT010006019.1, read as the reverse complement.
GCAGGGATGGCGGCGCTGGTGCCGGAGACTGAGCTACCACGACGGAGCGATGGGTCCCTGCTTTCAGGAGTCCTCTTCGCAGTTCGAAAGAACGAGCACGAGGACCGGCTGATATTCGACCGGCGACCCGAGAATAGTACTATGCGAGTTCTTGATTGGGCTCACCTGCCAGGTGGAGCCTGCTTCGCTCGACTACTTCTACGGCCAGGCGAGTATCAGGGGTTCCGGTGATGATCTCCGCAACTTCTATTACACGCTTAAACGTCCTGATCGGTGGGTCCGATATAATGGGGTGGGCCGGCGAGTTGACGCACAGGTGGCGGCCAAACACGGAGGGCGACCGGGTGTCCGGTACCGATTGTGCTTCAGGGTCCTGGGGATGGGCGATCGGAACGGATGTGCCATCGCTCAGGCGACGCACGAATCGATCCTGAAAAAGTTCGGTCTGCTACAACCTCAGCATCAACTTAGATACGGTGATCATATACCAGATTCGGATTGGTGGAGGGCGTGTACATTGATGACCTACTGATTGCTCGCATTTGTCAACATGGTGAGGTAGTCCCCGTAGATGGCAGTTTCCAAGCTCCTCCCCCGGATCCCGAGGATGAAGACGTTCTACATGTGCGGGCTGCTGAAGAAGCTTACGAGGCCGCCGGCTTGGAACGGGCCATACACAAAGCCTTTCGCTTCGAGACGGCCTTCCGTGCCTGGGGCGCCGAGGTGGATGGAGTTCGAGGGCGAGTCGGTGCTCCAGTCTCGCTACGTCGGCAGGTGTGGGTTTTAGTGGGGCGAGTGGTGGAATCAGGTTGGGCCAGCAAGGAGGTTTTGCAGGCGATCCTCGGCTACTTTTCTTTCATTTTCCAGCACAGGCGGGAGTGCTATTGCTTGCAACACCACATGCACAAGTATGTCTCGGGCTTGGTTGAAGGTAAGTGGTATTTCCTACCCGCGCACATTGTAGACGAGCTGCGTAGCTGTGCCTTCCACCTCCCGTTTTCAGTGTGGAACATGAGGCGGCGGCTCGATCAGCAGCTCCTCGCCACAGATGCCACGCCCACGAGTGGGGGGGCGGTTGTGGCCGAGGCGCCCGAGCCCTTAGTGCGAGCTCTTTGGAGGCACACCGATGTGAAGGGTGAAGCGGTGCGCCTGGACAGGACCTCGGACTTCGATGCTGGAAGTTGCCAGTTGCCAGCCTCGAGAGGCGTCCAAGTTCGCCAGTCTAGCCTCGGAATGTTTGCAGTGGCACGTGGTAGGAAGCTATGAGTTCAGACAGACCTCCCACATCAACCTACAGGAGCTGCGGGCTCTTCGGAGGGAGGTGATACGACTCGCCAGCGTCTTTGACAACGGTGGGCAGATCAAGATATGCCTCAACGACAGCCGTGTTGTAGTCGGAGCATGCACCAAGGGCCGATCAAGTTCATTCAAGTTGAACGGCATGTTGCGATCTCAGCTTCCGTATCTGATCTTTGGGGACCTGGCTCTCGCCCTGCTGTGGGTTGAGACCGAGTCCAACTTGGCCGATTGGCCATCGAGATTCAGACCGTTACCGGCGCCACGGTCCCCGCCTGAATGGTTGGCTCGCCTAGGGGTATGCCCTGAAGGTGACTTCCGTGGCATCGAAATATATTTGCAGGTCCAGCACGCTTGACTCAGGCTCACCGGGAGATCGGATTGACCATGGAGGAGCCGGTGCTTCACAGCACCAGCCCGGACCTCTGGAGTGAGAAGTTGGAGCAGTTAATTGTGAGCCGGCGGGTCCGATGTGTGGCTAGCACCTCCACATCATTCTTTCAGCACGAGGAGGGGGACCGCGAGACCTAAAGGACTACCCGAAGGTGATGTGCGGGAGCCCGAGGTCGCGTGGGGAAACCTTATTTGGAGACGTGTGCTACAGTTGGCTGCCCAGGTCATGGATGCCGGTGGCTACTTCTTCATTGTCCACTCGAAGGGCTCCAAGGCGTGGCGTATGAGAGACACCGAGCTGTTCTTGCGAAGGGAGGGCATTGTTCGATTGCAGTTTGACTTTAGTGCATTCTGGGACGGAGATCAAACGAGAGCACCGGGACGCAGGATAAGAACGCTTGTGACTAATGCTCCCTGGGTCCATGGTGTGATGCACGCACTTCCGAAACCCGACCGCACCTCAGCCACTTCGACTCATACTTGCATTGCGGCGGGGCCTGGGGTGTATATTTGGGGATTCTGCCGGAGTGTAGCCGATGCCCTCCGGGGCTGGCAGAGGGCGAACTAAGCTGCGCAACATCGCACTCACTCCGGAGTACCGTCGACATCTACAAGATGCATGCCTGTGGATTCTGGAGTTAGTGGGTTGACAAGTGGTTGGAGAAGGCAGTCGAGGAGGCACACAACCGTGGAGAACGTTTGTATTGGGTGAAGCTGGGGCTGATCGGGGTGCAGAGGCTGTTCAATCTCTCAGCGCCACTCCTGCGTAACACATGGGGCGCGTTCCGGGGATGGCAGTCGCTACAACCTACGCGGTCGCGGACTCCCATTACTTTCTACATCCTGGAGGCTCTGCTGCTTATGTTCTTGCACAAAGGGGCGGATGCAGAAGGGCAGGAGCGTGCCGAATGGATTTCATATTTCGTGGGGGCCTGGTTGGCATTCGTTGCCTTGCTCAGACCGGGCGAGGTGATGGGATTAAAGATCGGAGACTTGCTGTTCCCTGAAGATGAAGAGTTGTCTGAGGGTGTCGGGTTAGTACTCACAATCAGCAAGCCCAAGACCCGTCGCATTTGGCCTCGTCAATTTGTACTCGTCAAGGACCCCAAGGTAATCAGATGGCTAAAGTGGTGGTGCACGGACCGCGGAAGGGGCAGATCTCTGATGCGAGTTGCAAGGCGCAAATGGGCCATGAAGATCGATGGCCGCAGTTCTGTCTGAGATGCATCTGTCCGAGGCACATTACACTTTGGCCAGCTTCCGCTCTGGAGGCGCGACTCACCACTTCAAGACGTTTGCGGACCTAGCCCCTTTGCAGTACTTGGGTCGATGGGTTCGCGCGGAAACGCTCCGCCACTACCTGCACGAGGCCATGGCTGTTCACACTGCTTCCCAAGCTTCAGACACAGCGCGATCAGTGATCAAGGAGGTTAGGACACAACTACACAGATCGACTTAGTGCACCGCCGCCTCGTCCTCTCAAGTCGCTCCTGGAAGCACGGAATGACTGACCGCCTTTCGAGTGCTTGCCGGCGCCCTAGACGAGGTCGAGAGCGCTAGCCGGGAAGCAGCGGAGGTCCGGACGGACCAAACGCCGGCCGACAGCGGCCGAAAAAGGCCGCGCTGGTCGAACGTCGAGCTCGTCAGCGACTTCGCCACCGACAGGCCAGCCGAGCAACCCTACTCCCCGAGTGGCAGTTAGTTGCAGACCACTTGAGGGTCACAGGTTCAGTGGTTGCCAGGCACACGGAGGACCGCATCTACATTGTGGTCGCCAATCCGAGAGATTTCGATCGTGTGGGTGTCTTCGTGGGAAAGCTTCCAGGCCAGCGGGCTTCACAGGCGCAACGTGGGCATCACCGTGTCGGGGTGCGCTCGTGCCCAGATCGCCCGAGCCTCGTCCAAGGTCTTGGACTCTCCTGAGTCGTGCGGCTGAGGCATAAAGTCGGCCGCCTGGCAGAGCCTCTTCCAGACTCCTCCTTCAGTTCCGGAGGGAGCCGCTGAACTTCTTCGACAAGTGCAGCAGAGTGCGGCGCGGCTCGGAGAACAAGAGGTGGCCCGCGGGTTGTCGCCTGCGCAGTGCCGCAGGCGGCAGCCAGGTGGAGAGGTGGCGACGCGGCTCGGCAGTGGACCAGCACCCTGGCGAAGATCGCGGCGGCGCTCAGTGGGTGGTACCAAAACAAGAACCGGGCAAGCTGCGTCAGGGCAAGCGCAGCTTGCAGCGGCGCGCACCCGGCCTCTGAGACCCGTCACCGAACCTGTGGAGGGCCCGCAGCAGTTGGCCTGGTGGCGCACCAAGCTTTCATGGAGAACTTTCATGCTGTTGGCGGTGTTGGTGCTCTTTCCGAAAAGTGGCTTTGGCAGTGACCCTCACACTGCGGCTGGTGGTCAAGGCGGCGATGCACGTGATCTGGTACCTCTTCAATTAAAGAGGCTTGGTATCAGGTGCTGCTGGCATCCCATGAGGTCGAAGACGCCATGGTGCAGTGGCTCAGCGAACAGTGGGGTATGGCCAACCGGTGGCCCACCCCATGTTCTACTCGCCGCCGGCTTCGTCGCCACCACCTTTGCCCACAGGAAGCAATAACAATGAGCCCAACCGACCTGGAGTCACCCAGGTGGCCCTCCCAACCCGCCCCTGGGACTTCCTCACTTTGGTGCTCGTCGTCCTGCAACTGCGCCAACAGCTGGCGGGAGGGGGTGGAAGAGGTGGCCCTCGCCAGTGACAGGCACTCGCGAGCACCTCAAAATCTTTGGATGCTCAAAGTGGCCACTTTTCTGTGTACTTCGAGGGTGGCCTTCTGAAGATTACGGCCACTCCTGACTATCAAGAGGGGATCCTCATTGAGAGCCATTTTGGCGATTCTGATTAGTGTGTGATCCGATTGGCGCAGCCTCAGGTGCAAAAAGAGAGCCGCAGCCTGCGGGCAGCATTCGGTGAGGAGCTCAGAGGAATGTAGGCCGGATTCCTGTGACTGCCGCTGCCCTCTTCTCAAGTTGTCCGCCTCCACCCCACCGCCCTCGCCAGTGACAGGCACTCGCGAGCACCTCAAAATCTTAGGATGCTCAAAGTGGCCACTTTTCTGTGTACTTCGAGGGTGGCCTTTTGAAGATTACGGCCACTCCTGACTATCAAGAGGGGATCCTCATTGAGAGCCATTTTGGCGATTCTGATTACTGTGTGATCCGATTGGCGCAGCCTCATGTGCAAAAAGAGAGCAGCAGCCTGCGGGCAGCATTCGGTGAGGAGCTCAGAGGAATTAGGGTTTCGGGTTTGGGGCTCGTTTGTGTAGGGCTTTTTGCTCTTTAGGGCTTCGGGTTTTAGGGTGTGCCTATATATGCTTACATGTGTTTACAGGGCTCCTGTTGTTTAGGGTTTATATAGGCCTTCGAGGGCTTATAGGGTTTATCATATATGTTTGAACGATTTTGGCAGGAGTGCATGGTTTCTGCTCTTGGGCAGCTGATGCTCTTGGGCAGCTGAAAGCGGCAATCTTCAATCTCAATTAACCCAAACCCCACATCTGAAATCTCAGGCCTGGGCTCTCTTGAGAAGCCCCGAACGGGTCCGAACGCCAAGAGTCGACCCGGAGCCAGAATTGTATTTCAACTCCTGAGATTCATACAGAATTGAGGATGCTACGGGATGTTAACGGCTTCCAGGCTTACCAGGTATAGCTTTTCCAATGGAAAAAATCAATAGAGCAACATCAATATGCATATTGAAAATACATACATACATACATACACACGCGCGCATGCGTAGACATGTGTCGCTTGGGCGCTGCGCAGGCAGGCGCTTGGAAACGCGTCTCGACGGTGCACCGTTTGCAAGAGATCCCAAGCGCTGCCGCAGGCTTGGGGGACCATCCGGCCGTAGGAGTTTCTGGTGAAAAGACGGGCGCGCACGGCTTTTCACAGGGGAGCTGAAGGAGGCAAGCGCGACTTCTTTGGCGCCTTCCAAGGCACCGCGCGGAAAAAACAATGCAAATATGGATAGTTCTTCCCTGCTTTCGACGGGCGGTATGGCCCGGCCCTGCGCTCCCTGCAACCTCAGGTCATTATCCTGGCTGTGCTTCCGGCTTTTGGACAACCTGGGCCGATTCCTGACGCGGTGAGGTGCAGTGAGTGCATGAGCAATGCTTCCGCGAACTTTTACGCATCAGGCAGAGTTGCGTCTGTTGGACGCCGAATTTCGATGCTGTTAGGGATGATCACCATACTGACGCAAAGATTCAGGCTTCTTCTGTTTTTTCTTATACAAGTATGCAATGCACCCGGGTTGCGGTTTTCCATCACTCCTTTGTATCACCCCCCCCTCCCCGCATGGGTGGTCCAGCAACAAGATCGAGATTCCGGTTCGCGCAGGGTCGCACACCAGACGAATATAGTTGCCACTGCCAAGAATGTACCAAGATCGAGTGTGGCCCCTGCAAGCTATAGCTTCCAATCAGAAATTCGCGAAGTCCTAAACCAGCCTCCAAATGTCCGTCCGCGAAGTACGCAGAGCCGGATCCATCTCGCAGGTTCCGACTTTGCGCGGTCGACCGTGGTGCAGCCCATCCTTGCCGTTGGGCAGGCAAGGCCCACATCACATGGGGAAGAGAGCGCCGGCATCCAGAGCATGGAGCTTCCGAGGCGGTGTTTCCGAGCCCTTGGCTGTTGCTTTCGCTGCGCCCACAGCACTCAGACTCCATGGGTCAGCGCGCGCTGTCAGCATCGCTTTTTCGCATCGCTGTCAGAGGCTCCTCCAAGGCGCCCGTGGAGGACTCAGACATTGAAGCGCCGTGCATGGAAGCTCTTATGACCTCTGAAGAGAATCTTGGGGCCGGGCGGGGGGTTGAGTCTGAGGCCTCGAATACAGCGGATCCTTTCCGACGACCGGTGGACGCTGAGTCTGCAGATCGAGCTCTTCCAGCACCAGCCGCCACCAACACCCACGTGCTATCTCGGGCTGCGCCGGGAGCTTTGAAAGCATGGTGCTTGCACATCTTACTGCCATATTACTCGAGGCACCGGCACGGAAGACACGGAGGACGACAGCGAATGTGAGGAGGAAGAAGCGAAGGCGAGATTCTTGCAAAGCAATCGTCTGTGGCCTGCTTAGCCCTCGCAGCAGATCATAGGACAAAGCGACATAGCGTAGCTTTGTGGCACTGACGGTTGCATGAATCGGACCAAAAGCGAAAAGCGAAAGCGGGTCAAAAGCGGTGGTTTTGGAGGAGCTTTTGGAGCTCCGCAGGGCCCAGCTGCTGCCGGCGCTTCGCCCAGAGCCCGAGCCCAAGCTGCCGCGTGGAGCCGGCTCCGCTTTCGCGCGCGCTTTGGCTCAGGTCCTGGCAAGAGACGGCGCCAGGGGCCTTCTCTCTTCTCTGTCTCTTCTTTCTGCGAGATGGCGGTGGTGTCGCGGCTTTCTTAGGTTGGACTCCATGCCCTGGGGCTACGGCCACCGCTTGGCATGGCCCTCTCGAGGGCTTGCGGCGGTTTTCAGCCTTTTCAGCCTCTCGCCTCTCGTCACTGCAGGTCACCATGGTCCAGGCGCGCTGCTCCCTGCAGCCTCCGCCCCAACGGGCATTTGGCAGAAAGCCGCTCCTGAAACCATGAGTATATATCACTGGAGCCGCCGGAGCCTAGAGGTCCAGCGTGTTGCCTGAGCATCGCATGGACTTGGAGCGAGAGGCGCGCGTGGGCCGGGCGAAGCGCCTTGTGCTGCTGAAAACCGCTGAGGTGCTGTCGTCGGAGTGGCAGCTCTCGGCGGCCCTGGAGTTGGGAGGAGGACCAGCCGCCGGAGCCGCCGGAGCCACCACCTTCGAGGCGCCTCTCGCGCCTCAAGCGGAGTCCGCGAACCGCGGGCGTGAGCGCATGCGCACGTAGAGCTTGGCCCTGTTAAGATTCATGTAATGATTCATCGTGGGTGTGGGTGTGTGATGGTGTGTGGGTGTGTGGTGTTTCTGTTTGGTTGCTTGAATGAGCATTGCAATCGGATGCTGCTGTCGTTGCAGCGATTCATCTGTCACCCTTGCTACGGCCACTGCTTGCTGTGCCACGAATGTGGGCCATGGCTTTTGATCGAATCTCCGATTCTCTCTTTGAGCTCAGTTGCCGGCTTTGGCCAGTGGACTCCTGGACGGCGGTGTTTATGCCTTCCAGGCGCAACGGCGAGTTGTGTCCGCATTTGTGTTGTCTGTGTCCGGATTTCAATATCGCATTGGCAACGCAGCCCTCGCACGTTGCACCCCACCCGATGGCCAGGTTCGTGTGGGCAATGGGAAGACATGGTCCGAGTGGTCCCACACCTCCATCCCCTTCTTGTTCCAGGCTTGCCATAAACATGTTGTTGTGTCTGGTGTCTGGCCGCTGGCCACGGAAGATCTCTGCCCTGACGTTGAGGTGCCACCTCCGATCCCGCCGACTGCCGCGTCACTGAAAGCCCAGAAGACAGTTACAGTTGAGGCACGACGACCCCGCCGCGCAATTCAGAGTGCCTTATAGCTCCAGCATCAGCCTTTGTCGTGCTAGAGGTGATGTCAGCTACAGCAGCTCGAGTGTCACTTGGACTTCTCAAAGATATACGGGGGGGGGGGGGGGGGGGGGAGGGGGTGCTGGGATTGTGCGCGCGCGCGCGCGCGCGAGCTCTCTCTCAGGGTCTGGGGCGACTTCAAGCCAGCGCCCGGGCTGACTTTGCTCGAGTACGAGGAGCGCAGCTGCATGAGCTGCATGAGCTGCGCATGAGCATGTATAAGTCGCGTGGGCGCTGCGGCGCTGCGGCGCTGCGGCGCGTAGTGTTAACGTATAAAACTGTTGCAAAAACTCCGTTGCAAGTGTAGCGTTAACACAAAAAGCTCTTGCATGAAAACCTTGCGCTCTTCTCCGCCGCCCCAAGCCTTCAGCGCCTTCTGCAAAGTCTGCTTGGAGAGGTCCGGGCCACGCCGAGGCAGGAGACCTCCGGAAGGCCCCTGGGAGCGAAGGCGCAAAGCAGAGCGCGCAGAGAGAGCAGAGAGCCCACCCACTGCTTTAATTCATCTATAGCTGATTAAAGCACAGCCTCCTCTCCTCTCATCCGTCCTCCCTCTCTCTCTCTCTCTCTCTCTCTCTCTCTTCTCATTGAATTCTGCGCTTATAAGCCGGCGCTCGAGGCTTTCCCGAGCCAAGCGCTGACCTTTCAGCACCGCTACCGGGGTGGCCAAAGCCCAAGCCCCCGCGGGCTGTGACTCATAAGGGGCGGCGCCCGTGCAGTGAGCCGCCCCCCGCCCGACGGATCCGACGCTCCGACTGCTGTGACGTGGACATCTCTCACGCCATGCCGCGCCCAAAGGCCCGGCCGATATAGATATATATCTTTCGAATTGAGGCTTCATCGAACACGAGCTCTTGAACCTCTTGCCTTTCACCACCTACACCTTCTCCGTGCAGGAGGGATCTGAGAAGGAGAGTTAAGGAAGGTGACGCAGTGAGAAGCGCCCTCTCTGCGAAGGCCCGGTATCCGAAGGTGGGCATGCGCCTCTGGTCCCGGCCCAAGCGACGCTGACAGAGCGGCACTACAGAGCGGCGGCACTGAGGTCGGGACAGCAGGTCACGGAGCCCGTGGTCCTCGAGCCGGCCGTGGCCTACCAGGCGGTGCCGCCAGTGACCGCTGAAGCGACGGGTTGTGAAGCGATTCCTGCAGGATCCGCCCACGCCGCTGCCGGTGCCGGACAGCGAAAGCGGAAGCGCCTTTGCCGAGGAGCATCATCCCCGCCATCATCCCCCATCACCCCCATCCTACCTCCGAAGTTCTTGCAAGCTTGGGAGCAACATAGCCATGTGTGGCCCATTGCCATGTCTGTGCCAGAGCTGCTTGCTGCATTGCTTCCTTGCCAGGAGGAGGCGGTTTGCTGCCAGGGCCTGCAGACGATGCAATGGAACACTCGCCGTTCGCCAGTCGCTCGCGCCTTCGAGGTGAGGCCATCATCGAGTTTCCTGCAGAGGAGGATTTATGCGGGGCGGATGCGGCGGGGTGGTCTTGCCACGTTCGACGTTCTTGCAGGAGGAGGGAGTGCAGTACGACTTGGAGTACGCTTTCGTCTTGGGCGACGACTTGGATACGGCAGAGATGCGGGTCGCGAATAGCCTTTGGCGATCCCCGAGAGAGGCCTCCAGCGGCGTAAGCCCTTCATTCGCGTGTGCAGAGTTGCTCGGCTTGCCGTTGTCTGCATTGTCTTCGTTCTTCTCCCGACTCCCTGTGGCTGCTGTTGACCTCAGTCTTTGCACGCAGAGGCCAGAAGCAATGTGTTACAGTATGTTATTGTTTCTCTTTTGTCTATTTTTGCGGCACAGCGCTCGGGCCCGGGCGTGAATGCTCTCGGCGTCTCATCTCATCAGGTGATCATGCTGGGCTCTCGTGGCGTTACGCCGCACTATCGCCCGAGATCCTAGAACGCAGTCTTGCACCGAAGCTGGCGTGAAGACTCTATATAGCAGATAGCATTATATGGCTACAGGTAGCAGCAGTTCAACCGACGTCGATGCGAAGTGTCGCATTGCGGCCCTTGCGGCAGAGCAGAGAGAGCAGCTCGCTGAGTCTGAGGCGTTCTTCTTCCGGAGCTCCGGCCCTTCCGCGGGGATCCACTGAAATTGGCCCTGGAGCCCAGGATGCTTAGGGCGAAGCCCAAGCTCTCGTTTTTTCAAAGCTCCCTCGGCTCCGAGGCCCTCCTGCAGCGCGTGCGCTTCCGGCTCCGTGCGCGGCTCCCGCCCGAGGCGCTGGGGCTGGGCATCGCTGGGCTCTGCTCCGCGTTTTCTTCTTTGCAGTCCTCCTCTCCGCAGGGCTCCAGCTCGCGCTGGTGGTGGGGGGCCCGAGATCAGAGCGGAGCGAGATGCGCCGTCGACACGTCCCGCAGGGCTCCATGTTAACCCGCCTGACTCGACTCCTCACGGTGTTGAGGAGAAGAACCATGGGCAGATGTGTAGTGTTCTCGTCGATGTTTTTGCCACAGCGTGTTCTCGTTCTGATTCTCCAATTCTCCCCATAAACCTGCGTGGTTTCCAGTGTTTCCAGTTGACCCCAAAGCTGGCCTCACACGCATGTCCGCAATTATATATTATTGCAATGGACGATTAAGACAAGCTACTTGTCTCCAGCTGGCATCACCAGCGACAGGCTTTGTTCTTGAAGATGCTCGGTGTGACAACCAAACCGTCCGAACAAGACCACCAAGTTCATTCCCAAAAGCCTTGAACCCTATTCAGAGAGTGTGAACATTATAAATGGTTAGGCGCGGAGGGATTGTGTCCCAAGCTGTGTGCATGTTTGCATCACGGAATCCTTATGTAAGGTGAACTTGTGGCACAACACAGGATGTGTCGGGTGTGTGTGTGTGTGAATTTCTGTTTTGCTCAGCTGAAAATCCTGAAGCAGAAGGCTCAAGGTAAAGGGCGCAGTGGCAAGGGCCAAGCAAGAGCGCTTATCGAAGCCGAGGAGGAGGAGCATTATAAGCCGAAGACCGACAGATATGAAGGTGTTCTTTGATTGTGGCGGGCCGACGAGTGAGGGCATGCGCATGTCTGGTTAAGTATGGTGCATGGCGCTCCCTGGGCCTGGGTCATCTTGCCACGTGGTTGTGGGCATACTGTTTTCTGAAAGGTCATCGGTGTCTCCACCAGTTTCTACCGGCGCGGGGCTCTTCGTCAGAAGCCCCTCTGCAACGCAGCACATAGCTGACATAGCTGCGCAAGAGATGCAGGTTTCGCCGGTGCTGAGAATGTGACCGGATCCCTCGTCGCCGGGGCGTCCGGCCTGAGCGTGGAAGTGGGGGGCCCGGCAACGGCTGGGCGCCACTGCGTCCTTGGCTGTGCACTTCACTAGGACGGAGCAGGCTTTTTCAGCGAGTACCGGTTTCGGCATCAAGCCTTGTTCAACCCTCCCTGGTGGCCAAATGCCCGCATGGCAAAGGCGATGTTGGCTGCGTGTGAAGTGTTTCTCCTCCACCCTTTGAGTGTAGAGGCTGAGGTGCTACACCGAATACAATGTGTTACAATGTGTTACAATAAGTGTTACATGCTGAAGTGTTGTTATGGACAGCTGCCGGGCCCGGGCCGCCGGGCCCGGCTGCCGCAGAGGTGCATTTCCAGTTGGACACGCGCCTGGCGGGCATCGGCTCGCAGAAGGAGCTGCAGCTGCAGCGCGCCGAGCTCTTCCAGGTGCGCGGCGGTGAGCCGCGGTGAGCCGCGGTGTGCGGCGAGCGGCGGTGAGCGGCCGCGCAGCAGTGAGCGGAGGTCCTGGACTCGGAGACTTCCCATTCGAAGGAGCTCGGGAGCCGAGACCTCGGAAGCGGTCGGAAGCGGCGGAAGCTTCCGCTCTCTGCGCTGCGCTCTTCTGCTCCGCTTGAGGCACGGATGCAGGCACTGCCACGGCTTCTGCGATTCAGCCCGGAGCCTCTCTTTTGCGGTCGGAGTGGCTGCACGACTGCTGCATCGTGCCGAAGGCCCATGACCTGGCCGAGAGGCTTCGGGCACCCCTACGCCACGAGGCGCCACATGGACCAGCCTGGGCCGGGCCGGGCCGGGCCAGCGTGCGTCCAGCGTCGTAGCCACCACTGTTTGGCTTCCTTGTCCAGCAGGACCAGTAGGAGGGACGGGGGACGGAGAACGGGAGGAGCTTGAGCTTGCCAGACTTGGGAGAGGCGTCATGGCCGTGGAAGTTGTTGAGGGCCGTCGTTCTGGGCACGGCAATATATACATGTATATATATATATACACACACATACATAATGTGTGTGTGTGCATATATATATATATAACCCCAGACAGGGTTTACAGACCATGCCCTAGTGACAGTGGACTCTTGGCAGGTGAGTCGGTCGAGATATTGTATCTAAACGCACCACACACGACGATAATCTGTAAAGTACCTTTACAGTACATATACAACGTATACTTTTGACATGCCATGTACTGAGGACGCATGCACCAGACGCGCGGCAATGAATTAATAGTTTTGTGGTAGTACTGATATTAGGATGAGTATCAGCATAAGTATTGGTGTTTACTGTTTGTATGAATATCCATATTAGTAAATACAAATTAGTGTTAGTGCTCATGTTCGTGTTGGTGTCAGTGCCAGTGTCAGTAATAGTACTACTGCTAGTATTAGTACCAGTAGTAGTACTACTGCTAGTATTAGTATCAGTCTTAATGCTGGGTTTAATATAGTGTTCGCAGAAGTGCTGTGTGAGTATCAATATTAGAATCAGTAGTATATTGATAGGTTGTATATTAGCAGGTTAGTATATCAATACATTATGTATTCGAGCAGTAACATGTTTGTATCCTTGTAAATTAGTATATGTAGCATGTTAGTACAACTGGTGCATGAATGCATGAATGCATTAGCATATTGGTGTATTAGTGCATTAATATATGAACATACCTGCATATTCGCACATCAGTATAATAGTATGCTAGTAAATTTTCTATATTCGTGCATTGTCCAAGTGTTTTTGCTAGTATATCAGTATGTTGGCATGTTAGTATACTGATTTGTCATGTGGGTATACCTGCATATTACTAAGTTACAGTATATTCGCACATTAGTATAGTATGTACAGAGTATGTTCATACGTTAATCTCTGGAGAATGGTACATGCTGGAGGCCCTGTTTGTCGAGTATGTTGGACACCTAATACAGGCTTCCTTAAATCATACACTGGCTCCAAGAATAGAAGTGGAATTTGGGAGCTGTGTTTTAAGGATGATAGACTCGTACCTGGGGGCTGGGGCTATAGATTATTCTAGGGTTGGTCTTCGCTTTCGTCTTGGTATACTAGTAACAACTTAGTATTCCCACCCTGGTCTTGGTCTTCCAATAAATAGCCGCGCTCAGAGTCCCGCAGCTGAACGGCCCTAGCGACGATCGCCTACATCGAGAATTCCCGCCCCGGGGCTCAGTTCGGGGTTTAGGGGGGATCAGGGTTTTGGTATTCGGTGGTTTTGATCTAGGAGTTTAGGGTTTGGGAATTCAGGGTCCAAGGGTTTGTGTTATTTTAGTAAGGGTTTTTAGGGGTTCAGGGTTTCGGGTTTGTGTTTGTTTTAGAGGGGGGGCAACGAAGTTCGGGGTTTAGGGGCGGGTCACGGGCCTTGGTATTCGGTGGTTTTGTGTAGGGTCTGGGGATTCAGGGTCTAAGGGTTTGTGTTGTTTTAGTAAGGGTTTTTAGGGGTTCAGTGTTTCGGGTTTGTGTTTGTTTTTGAGGGGGATGGTGTGATTTTAAGACCCTTAAGTAAGCTCCCCAAACCACGCCCAAACCAAATGCCTGAAAGACCCTAAACCCTGCAGTCTTAACCCCTAGACTGTTAAAACCTATATATATATATACTAACTAAAACCCAAAAACAAACCCCTAAACATCGAATTATTGCTGAGTGGAGCTTTCTGCTTCCTCATGCAAGGATTCAGCAGCATCCTTCTGGATGCTCGATATTTTTGAAGTTCATGCCCTGTAGTCTGGGCACCTCCGTCGGGAGCATTCTTCATGTCGTCTTCGCCTTGGGCCTGCTGTCTGGGTCTGTGGCCTTACAGGAAACAAGGAATCCTGGTTCGGGAGCATGCATGATGCCTTGGCCTTGGGTTTTCCAACTGGGCCTTCGCCTTCGTGTCAATGCAGTACACTACATCATTACCAATATGTATTGAATAAGCGCCTTCAATGTGCTGATGGCATCAAATTTTGCATGCTCTTTCACTCTTGCCGCACACAACTGAGTGGAAAATGAATGAAGTGACCGACCTGCTTGGCTCGTGCAAATGCAGTGTCCAGTTCCATTGATTCTTTGTTGCAGCTTGCTTTGCCCGGCCAGGCCTGAGACGTCCTCGCTGGCAGCTCTCGTGCAGCGGTGCGTGAAAAAGACGTGCAAGTTGTTAGGGTAAAGACCAAGACCAGGGTGGGAATACTAAGTTACTAGTAAACCAAGACGAAAGCGAAGACCAACCCCAAAATAATCTCTAGCCCAAGCCACAGGTACGAGTCTGAAAATCCTCCTTCAAGACACACTTCATGAAACCCTAAACATTCCCAAGCCCCCAAGCTCCTCGTCTACGCTTCAAGGGGGCATCCGAAACCCTAAACATCCCCAAACCATTAACCCCTCATTGGAGAGCCAGAGCTTCGAGTACAGTTACAGAGTAGCACTGCAAGCGGCACATGAATCCCACTTTCATTAAGGTAATGTAATGAATCCTGTAATAAGTTTTAGTTGCTAAATCGTTCTGCTATCCCTCATCCTTCATCTCTTGCCTACTGGGCTTTCTTGGGAATCAGCGGTTTGCAACCAAGCATTTCCTTTGCTTAGTGTTGGCAGTCTGGGCACCAATCGCCTCACTAGAAACATTTCTTCCTCCAATAATAATCCCTCGGGAACCGGCATTCCGACGCACATATCTCTTTCGTTGCAGGGGCTTTGCCAGGTCTAAGGTTGAAGACTTGCCGCTCGTCTACTCTTCTTGGAGCAATACCCTGAATTCGGTTATATGTTGCGTTGGGAGTTTGGACAATTTGCCCCATCTAGGCTCTTTTACCATATCCTATTCAAGACTATAGGTTTTGGAAAACGAGCCATGCCTTGCAGGAATTGGGGGTTGCCCTCCATCCCGCCTAATTAGGCCTTGGGGCCTGATGCCGGGGTATCTAGGAGCTAGTCGTTCCTTCTGGGGTCTCGGGTCCTCGGTGGCAGTGGCACTTATCTATTTGTTTTTTATTTTCGGGGAACCATTCACTGTCACCGTTCGACACATCGGGTCTATGAAAAGTAAGCTCACATTTTCATGTCACCTGCAGCACGGGGTCTCGGATGCATGCCGTTCTTCGCCCATATGCACCCATCATACCGGCTAAGTTTTGGAGACTTTAGTTGCTCGGGAGACAATGATTTTCAACGTTAAAGTTGTTTTGTTTATATCTAGTAACTCGTATTGGAATTTGAGATTTCCAACCAGCATTCCTTGGGTCTATCTTGATTATCTGTTCCCCCCGATCATACACAACAAACAATTAATTGCTGCAGTCGAGCAGTACCTGCATGTATTCTGTCGTATTCCCCTTCTCGGCCTCTGTACCGTCACACTTCCTCTCTCGAAATGTGTGCGTGTGTGTGTATATAAAGTATGCGACCGCCATCACCTCGAAATGTGTCTCAGACACGGGCTCGTGGTGTGCATCCGGATGATGTATCCAAGGCGAAGTCGCGCACTGTTGTGGGACCTCCGGTTGTGTTGTTGCCTGGTCCGTCTGCGGGGAAGAAGGATCGCGATACATCGGGTTCGCTTCCGGGTTCTCAGGAACCTGCTTCCCGTTTCTTCTGATCCGGATCCTGTTCCGCCGGTAACTTTTCCCATTCAGCAAACTCCCGGAACCCACCCCGGAACCGCCGGTGCCGGAGGCTAGTGAGGATACTGACTCTGATGCGACGGTTGAATATCGTGATGAGAGTTTGCTTGCCTTGGCTGTTGGCGACGATGACGTTTGGATTCGCCTCCCATCGGACTTCAAAGTTCCCTCTTTTGTTCCGTTGGATGGTGATGGTTTTGCGTCTTGGTTGACCAAGCAGGATAAAATGAAGGCAGGTACCCTGACGCCGGAGATGCAGCGCAAGTATGCCGCCGAAATTCGCGCGGCTAAACTTGAGGAGTTCAAAGAGCGATAAGAGGTGTGGAGAGCTTCGTCACAAGCATCAGCATCCTTAAGATGCTTAGGTATGACGATCTCCTCAAGCTCGAAACACACAGCAATTGATCGATATGTACTTCTTCTTACCTTGCGCATCAAGAACCCAACGAACACGCTGTCCGGTGAACGTAAGGTCGTTCTTGTCCTCATGACCGACAGTGAAGTGTTCCTTAAGAAGCCTTAAGGAACCAAGTACCGCCCCAGAGAAAGGCATCCAGCAAGGCAGTTCAAGCGGACCCGGCCTCACCACGACCCGCGTCTCCTCTCCGAAGAGATTATCTGCTCCAAGGCAGGGGTGTGTTCAGCAAGACGGACGTGGGTCCTCGTGGGGCCTGCTATCCCAACCATAGACTGGACCCTCACATGGGTCAAGGCCAGGGGCACATAATGGTGCCGGCCAACACCCGTAGTGACCAAATCCCTATAGTATCGGCCGGAAGGACTGGTCCAAGGGGGAAGACTCTCCTGCTGGGTTGTGGGAACGGCCGGACCAAACGGAAACCATACCGAGTAGCCGTAGGGCTGTCCGTTTGCTGGTCCCAGGCAAACTTGTCCTGAAACCAACGACAAACCCAACGGGCCTTGAACTTGGAAAAGTTTCAGTCGAGGACGCAATTTCAGGCATGCTATCAGTTCTCTCGCTTGGCTTCTGCATCTGCTGCTCCGGCCGTCGGTAACTGCAAGGAGTTGAACAAATTGTGTCGACAGATACGCAGTGAAGAGGTTGAGTTGCGGGTGTGGCCAGTGAAGGGATCAACGAGGATTCTTGGAATTCCTGATGCATCTTTCCGCAACAACAGCGACAAATCCTCACAGAGGGCGATGACTATCTTCATCGCTGATGAAAGGGTCAAGAGTCGAAGGGACACACGAGGCTCATTGGTCTTCTTCGAATCAACCAAGATTAAGAGAACGACCCTTAGCACTACTGTCGCTGAGCTTTATGCTTTGATGAAGTGTTTTGGTACCTGTCAGATGCCTCGTGGTTTGTGGAAGGATATTAGTGGTCTTGATGCTGAGATTCACATGCGAACCGATGCTAACAATCTCGTGTCTACCGCTTCTACTACTCACTCTCCCGAGCAACAGGAAACCATTCACACGATTCAAATGCTGAGAAAGGAAGCTTGTTCAGGGGCGATTGCTGATCTTTCTCACGTTCGAACCGAACATTGCCTTTCTGACTGCCTCACGAAACGAAGCGCTAATCCTAGAAACCTCCTGAACTCTGTTCAAACTGGGTGGTTGAAGGAAATCGATTCACATCCTCCTTTTCGTTCTATCATTGAGCACGAAGCTTTCTTGAACGCCTGGCTCCGCAAGGAGTATGCGGTTTTGAGTTCTGTGCAACATGTCATGTTCATGCAGGAGCGTTTGTGAGTCATGTCTGCTTCATGTGTGAGCTGTCAGAGCAATTCAGTGCATGTGCTTCATGAAGAGTTGTTGGGCTCTTTTTAAATTTGTGCCTGCATTGCTCAAATCAGCTGGTTCATTCTTTAGTGAGAAAGTAGCCCACAGCTTCCACTTCTGTTACCAGCATGGCTGCGGCAGGACCCTCGAAGGATGCTGGACGCTCCTCTCAGGAGGAGGCACCAGTGCAGGTCTACTGGACAGTCGTGTACTCCGATCGGTTGGAGATGGCGGCGTGGTTACCTACCCCACAAAGGGGTTCTCGAGCCGCAGCGGGGTTCTCGGGCCTTTCCTCGCGATGCACCGGTGGCCTCCCTCAAGATCGTCCCGGAACCTGTTCCCGTTTCTACGGACAGCAGGACGCCAGGGCGTACTTCTCAGGGGAGGATGGCCGCGGTGAACATTCATGTCCGGCGCTATGAGGAGAGCCACCCTGGAACCCATGTTCTGCAGCGGAATCTCGTATGGAAGTACGAGTTCCTGTGCTGCTTCCTGGGCTGCCTAGGCTCTTCGGAGTTGGACGTGCTGGACAGCGAGATCTTCGAGGTCTCCAAGCTGAGGCACGACCGTGGCGGCTGGGCCGTAAAGTCGTCCAAGCAGCTCTCGCGGCTGACTCGGCGCCACGAAAAGGTCACACGGAGATCCCCCTGGAGACGGTGATGAAGCACCCTCTCATGCCCTTCGTTTCGGTTCCACGGAAGTTCTTCTTCAGCTTCCTGATGGCGAACTCGAAGGGCCGCTTCAACATCGATCTGGGTGCGCTCCAGTAGAGCCCCTCTTCCACTTCGACTTGCACATCGGGGTCTCCGCCGTCCAGGGTCACTCTCGGGTTTCAGAGCAGGTGTCGGATGTCGCCCTGGCTGAGAAGCTCACCCTGGAGAGATGCCACCAGCTCGGCATGTTTTTCATGCTTCGGACAACTCTAACTATGAGAGTATCCGGGAAAAGGGCTTGCTGCTGGAGGCTCAGAAGGCTTCGCGGCAGAGGCACAGCAGAGCCATCCACTTCGTTTACGCGGGTGGAGAGGTTTCTCCGGGGCCTGGGACCGTCATTAAGTACGGCTCCTACGTCTTCCGCGCCAAGCCCGACTATGGGAGCCAAGAAAAGGCCAAAGGTATCTCAGGATGCCGGCCAGCCGTCCACGGGAAGCTCTCCTCAAGGAGTGGTACCCACTTTGGACGCAGCGGCTTTTTAGAAGCTTATTGTGACAATGAGCTTAAGGAAGAGCCGGAGCGGCCAGCCACCACCGCCTCTAAAACAGCCGCCAAGTATGCGTACGAGGCTGGGGACACCGTCCACGGCAAGATCGATGCGCATAAGGCCCAGCAGCAGGAGGAGCTCAACGAGGTTCTCCGCAAGGCAAGGACCAATCCATGGCATCTTTTTGCACATGGTCTCTTGCACATGGTGGACGCTTCTGGTCAGCGGATGCTCAGCTCCTACGGCGATGCCCTCGTTCAGGTCACCCCCTGGCATGCATTGACTCCTTCTATGAGGGATTCTTTGGGAGGTGAATATACCTGGGCATCCTGGCTACAGCATCTCCTGTGGGGTATTCGTTGCACTTCTTTTTGAAAGCCTTTGAAATGGGGAAGTTGCAAGGAAATTACCTCGTCGAGATGCAGAAGAAACCGAAGGTTTACTGCAACGGTTACACTTCTCCATGGATGAACATGAAGCGTCACCCCAGAGGCCTTGCTGAGATGTTGGAGACCGTCACCATTGCGGCGCAGAACGAGTTCCGACCTTCCGTCGGCAACATCGGGTTCAATCACCCTCGTGAAGACGATCCTCGCTCAAAGATGCCCAAGACGGAGGATCCTGATTACTCTCGCAAGCTCGAGGCACACAATGCTTTCCTCAGGGAAAGGGATGTGTATGCCGAGATCGGTTTCGTGCGAGAGGATTTTCAGATGCTTGTCGGCGTCATCAATGAGGCCTATGGTGTGGACTTCTTCTCCTACATCCAGCGCCGTGCACATGACGTGGAGATTCGCCGCAAATACCTGGTGAAGACTCCTGAGGGTTACGGTCTGTTTGACTCCACTCCCTTCAATGGTCGCTATGTGCTGGCAGCTTTGGATGAGGTGTTCTCTACAGCCGAAAACAAAGACTTTAAGTCGGCCTTCGCCCGCAAGCAAGGGCAGATTTGTTGACTTACGAGACCCTGCGCGAGAAGAAGGAGGCAGAGTTGAATGAACTCTACACGCGACCTTATGAAGATCTTTTGGTTGAAGAGTTCATCGAAAGGCTTCCTGGTCCACAGGTCGAGAAGATTGATGAGCCGGCCGCGGCCACTCAGATGGACACCTCCGGCAAAAAGTCAAAGGATGATCCAGTGAAGACCGAGCCGACCAATTCAATGTGCCACTGGACACGGAAGCTCCGGAAAGCCCTCCTCGGGGAGAGGTATCTGGGGCTAAGGTCGAACCGCCTACCGAAGGCTAGGTATCGGCGCCCAAAGATGAGCACATGGGTCAGGAAGGAGGACAGTCCGAGGACAGTGAGATGGCAGAGGAAAGCTCGCCACAGCACGAGGAATCCATGCCTGTACCTCGTGACGAGGAACGAGTTACGACTATGTGTGCTAGCTAACCTATTTATACCCGAAGCTATTGAAGGTAGCTTCGCTAGAAACGAAGTTTCGTTCGCTATCGTCGTTCGCAGGAGAGTCGTCTGACATGCGAAGACGGGAAAGCTGTGACTTGGAATGGCTACGAGCATTTGTGACCGTGGCCATTCTGGATAAAGTCCCCCATCAGGGGGGTAATTTTGAAGTAGAGGGGAGAGAAGGGGAACTTGGCTATCTAGCCAAGCGAGAATGGCAGCCTCTCCTCGCACCCCCTCTGCTTCGCATACGGGGAGCCCTCCGTCACCGGCTACCACGGTGGTTCCGGCTAGCCCTGGGGGCGAGGTGGAAGTCCGACCGCCCTGCCTACGGCCTCGCCGCGTGCAGGGTGCGGGACCGGTAACTCCCTCCGGTGGCTTAATGGATAGCGCTCTTGTACAGAGGCGTGCGGTGCTGGATAGATGCCACGAGCATCTGGCTTCGCGGGGCCTCGGTGTACTTGAGCTGGCTACCCTTGACCTAAAGGACGCGGAAGAGGTAGGCCACCAGGTGGCAGAGGAACTCGGCGTGGGCTATGACGAGTACATCGGCGATTCGATCTACCTGTGGATACAGGAGGCCCGAGGCTAGAGACCTCGTGGAAAGGACCTCGGGCTATCAGGCTACCTCGCTGGCCTGGATGAACCTCTGCAAGCGATCGGCGATTGCTTCAAGAAGATAGCGAGCCGGAGCCTCCGAAAGGAGATAGACAGAGGCGACTGGTCAACGAGGGCTCCTTGGCTCAGGCGAGGGAAGAACGGCTACAGGCTACCTGGGCGATAAAGCTGAAGGAGGAGCTAGAGCTTTGTGGGGCCCCAGTCTTGAAGAAACTGCAAGGAAGCCTGGATCCTGATAGGGCTATCCTGGCGCTGGCGGGGAAAACCCGGGCTAGCACGCTGAAGCGGCTACGTGTCCATCGACGTAAGGTGGCGGCTATGGCTACACGAGGCAAAGGATGGCCCGGCCTCCTGGGCTACCGGCCGATCTGACTATATCATCGCGAGAGGAGATGAACCTTGTGGTAGAACTGTACCAGAGGCTATCCTCAAGGCGATTAGTATTAGCTGGATAGAGCGCGTGGCTGAGTGGTCCACAGAGGCTAGAGCAACCCACGGGAGAATTGCCTGGGCCATCAAGGATACGGTGGTTGAAAGGCTATCGTGGAAGGCCGACGCGGAGAGCACCGAGATACCCGGCGGCTATCCTGGTCAGGTGGGAAAGGCTAGTCCTCGACACTAGCATTGCCGTGGGCTGGAGAGTTTGGGGCTGGGCTAAGCTCCTGAAGGCCTGGGGTAGTCTCCGGTGGTCAGATCTCCACGAACGAACTGGCTATGGTGGAAGGTCGGCTATCGACCATCCTGAGGCGAACAAAAACCACCGGGGCTAACAGACGCATACGGGGAGCTACCGTATGCATATCGGAGAGAGCCTACTTCGAGGACCCAGCCTGGCTACTGGTGGGCTTCAACCTGCTGAAGAACCATGCAAGCTATCAGCGGGACTACCTGATGCCGCGGCTTGGGGATAAGGGTGCCCTGGAGAAGAAGATGGCTACCTACGCCGACGCGATGGTGGCGACGGCCGGGTTACTGGCTATGGTGGGGATACCAGTGGTGGCTAGAGGCTACTGGTCAGAGCACAGCGAGAGGGCAGTGCCACCCACTGGCTTGAGCCTGAAGCCGATACCTCCGGCGGATAGAGACACGCTGCCATCTACGCGGAAGCGGCTAGGGCACGAGACTAGACCGGGAAGAGCAGCTAGACGAGAGAGAGATTGCAGGGGGATCCCGCTAAGTTACCTCTTCCTCGCGAGTCTTGGCTACCCCTTCAAGTGGTCCAAGACGAGGGGGGGTTTCGGGTGGAGTGGCTAGGCATGGAGACGGAGCACTCCACGTGGAAGCTAGGCCTGTCTCAGAAGAGGACCGACTGGCTAGTGGAGTGGCTTCGGAAGCTAGTCCGTGAAGGGAGGTGCGAGGCCCGACCCTTCGCACAAGGGCTAGGACGCCTGGGCTTTGCAGGGAAAACTGGGACTCCTGACGCTACCCACGATGATCCGCATGAAACCGGCCTCGCTACTGGACGGGGCAGCGCCGCTCTCCTTCTATACCGACGCTAAGGCCGAGAATGGGCGAGCCTGGATCGGCGGCTTTCTTGAGCTAGTGGACGGCTGTCATGGCCCCTGGTTCTCGCTAGAGGTGAAGAAGGAGTGGGCCCCCTGGGCCTTTGCTAAGGGAGACTGACCCGAGTCATAGCCGCTTTGGAGCTACTGGCTACCCTGGTTGGCGTGAAACTCTGGGTCCCCGACGGGGATGCTAAGAAGACCTCCAAGGTCGCTATCCGTGGTTAATTACACGGACAACCAGTCCAACGAGGCGCTACTGAAGAAGGCTATGACAACGAAGTTCCCATCGACCTTGGTGCTGATGGAGCTAGAGGAACTCTCCGCTAAGAACTGTGAGCTTCAGCTACAGTGGATCCGCAGAGATCTGAACCAGCTAGCGGACGACCTCACGAACGAGAACTTCCCAGAGAACCCAATAGTCCATTCAGGAAAGCGCCTCTAAACATTCATCTTTAATTAGAGTTTATAGTCCTTAAATTCATAGGCCTTAATTAAGGTCTGTTACCTTCCTTAATTAAGGTTCATTATTTCTATATATATTTTATATACACATATACATATTTTCTTCTTTTTGCACATGCATGCATGCACACAGGAGAGTTATTGTATGCTCTCCTATATATACGCATGTCCACACATGCATCATGCATGCATTGCAAAATTTTTGTTGCCATGTTTTGGGATGCATGCACTGCATGAGACGGACTTGAATGCACGTTCGACACATTAGATTTATGTGTTGTCTTTTTTTTTTCGGCTCAAGCTCCGGGCACGTCTACGGAAAGGTCACAAGAAGACCACCGGACAGAGTTTTTGCCCTTGCAATCATGGTTGCAGAGGAGATAGTGCTGCATTGCTCTGCTGGAAGTTTGCTATTATTCTGCGACTTGCATGTATACAGGATCGCTCAAGATCGAGATCGCCACGGCCTGTTCGCTTGGAATGGCGATGGTGTTGGAAAAGCTTTTGGCTCGGAGAGACGCAGCGACTTTCATGCAGACGGTTTTAATCGACATGCACGTGTTGAAACATGTTTTATTGTTTGCGATCGATTTAATGCAAGGATTTGGTACTGGATATGGTGGAGGCATCCCCGTGATTGAGCCTGCAACACCGGTGCAACCTAGATAATTCGGTTTTCCATGCGGGGGCCAGCGAGCTACACCCACGGACTCTTGAATATGTGCAGCAGGTCGATCCTGAAGGGATCGAACTTGCAACCATGGAAGCAAAACGAAGGTGCAAGATCGCGAGTGCATGCTTGAACTGGGTATATATATGTTTTGTTGCACGCCTGCAATTTTTTTGTTTCGTTTGTTTGAGCATGCTTTAACCTAGCTTTTTCGGCTCAAGCAAGCTGCTTGTATAACTCGATCGATCAATCGATCCTCCTTTTCCTTCAGGAGGACTAGTCATGATGTCGAAGCCAACCGCCAGCCCTACCAAGCCCCGGGCTCGGAACACCGCCACCGATGAGCAGGTAAAGAAGATTCTCAGGAGCAACCTCAGCAACCTGGGCACGGCTTACAAAGAGACGGACATGGAGCTGATCGTGGCAGGCTATGAATCCTTCATAGTCGATTTTCTCAAGGTCTCACCAAGGCTGGTAGCGAAGCAGCTCAGCCGTTGTGCGGCAAAGGTCTTTGAAAAAGAATCCTCGGCGGACGTTGATATGTTCGCCCGCCAAGTTGCGTATTCGCTGAGCTATGTTCGCATCAAAATGAAAGCCGTGACGTCTGGCAAGAAGACTCACCCGGCTATCAAGCGGGTCTGCGAGTGCTTGCAGAAGCTAGATGCAGATGAGCTTCAGCAGCAGGATCGCCTGAGTTCGCTTCGCAAGAGAGTGCATAGCCCAGACAGGTCTGCGGGCGGCATGCACATGTGGAAAGGGTGTGCGAATATAAAGGCGAAGGCCAGTCCTGGCAAGAGGCACAAGTCTCAGTCGTCTCGAGATCCTAGGCCAAGCAAGACAGGCACGACTTCGACTTCGGCATCCACGTCTGCAGACATCTATGCCATGTACGGTATCTCCCGTGGTGCTGAGGAAGCCTTGTCGAAGACGGCTCCTGCATCGCCCGCAATCTCGATCGCTAGCTGCAATACAATTCACAGCTCCGATGGCGAGCCTGCGGAGGATCTCGAGACCGCACCCGCAGAGGAGGCTTCCGGATCCTCGGGGATCACATTGCAGTACTTTTGCAAGGCCTCCTGCAAGTACATCACTCGGATGGCGGACGGCACAGAAAAGCGGCATGCTGTGTTCAAAGGACCTGAAGGATTTCTCAAGACCAAGGTCTTCGGCAAGCT
The DNA here is from genome assembly GCA_905221615.1 of Symbiodinium sp. CCMP2592. Classification (NCBI taxonomy): domain Eukaryota; class Dinophyceae; order Suessiales; family Symbiodiniaceae; genus Symbiodinium; species Symbiodinium sp. CCMP2592. The sequence goes on along the minus strand of CAJNDT010006019.1, from coordinate 57,017 downwards.
CAAGGACCTGGATGTGCCCAACTTGTTCCTGCAGACCTTCGAGAATGCAGCAGGCCGTGGTGGCATCTCCAAGATCATGAAGCGGCCAGCCGCTAAGAAAACGGCTAAGAAGGCTCCTGCTAAGAAGGCTCCTGCTTCTGCCGGGTCTGCATCTGCAGATGGCGAGGCCGAGGAGCCCGAAGAGCCCGAGGAGCCTGAGCTGTCCACACCCCCGCCCAAGAAGCCAGCGACTCCGAAGTCCAAGTCCTCGCCGAAGCCATCCCCGAAGTCCGCAGCGAATCCATCCCCGAAGGCCGCAGCTACCCAGGCTGGCAGTCCGAACAGGGACAGTCTCATGTGTGCCTCCGTCCACTACATCATGGCTTCCGATCGCACTTACATCACCGGCAAGTTCGGTCCAACCAAGGCCTTGCTCATCGAGATCCACTCAAGGAAGTCCGACAAGCATCGGGATCTGGTCAAGGAGCTTTTCCTCGAGGCTGAGCGGCTTCATTCGACTACCCCCTGGGGTGAGCTTCGTGAGCTGATGCGGAACCGCCGTGAGGAGGTCCTCCAGCGGCAGGCTGAGTGATAGCTTGATCGAGGGATGCCAGGGCCCAGCCCGGTTTTGCGGAGATCGATGCAGCTTTGGGCAGGTTTTGAGGTTGATCTTGCCATCGGTTTGAAACAAGTGTGTGTGTGTGTGCACGTGTTTGCATGTCTGTGTGTGTTTTTTTGTGTACATGTGCATGTGCATGTTGGCAATTTTGGCATGCAGAGGAATGCTTTGCGAGGCTCCTTGCATTATATATATATATATATATACATAGAAATTTCTCCTGCAGCCCTTTTCATGTGTCCAACCTTGCCCTCAGGCCCGGCTTGCTGTTTTCTTCTTAGCTATGCATGCATCGACCTTTAAAAATTTTTGTCGCATGAAACTCCTTGCAGGTGATGGGGCCCATCGAGATGATCTTCGAGGTTTATCTGCATGGCATGCACGAGGACTGCCAGTGCTTAATGTTTGCATCTGCATGTTTTCGAAGAGCTAGGCATGCAGGAGTGGCAGTGCTTGAATGTTCGTGTCTCCTTTGAATAGGAAGGCATGAGCACAGCATGCGAGCCTCCTGAGATCGCGGCTCGAGCGACAAAAGAAGTTCGATCCAATATCTTCTTGTGCGAACAAGCATGGGTGCCGCCCAGTCGACAACGGGTAACAACAACCCGGCGAGCTCTGGCAACACCAATAACACCCCAGCCCCCATCGTGATCCAGCTACAGCTGGGAGCAGAGCAACTCTCCGCACTCACCGGAGCTGTTGCCCCAGGGGTTCACGTGCATGTGCCCCCCAGTGGGTCGGATGCTGCAGCAGGCGGAGCTAGCACGACTCCAGGAGCTGCCCCCCATGGTGCTCCTCCGGTACCGTTTCCGCCTCCCCCGCCTCCAGCGGAAACTGAGCAGTATCTCAGGTGGTGCAACCGCTGCAAGCAGCAGAGCTACTTCAGGGAGGGCATCTGCCTGAACGAATGGTGCTCCGTGCCTTGGCTGCATTATTGTTTTTCTAAACCTTCGACTACTAAACCCTGCAGCCCTTATAAATCAACCTTTAAACCACCAATCACAAACCCCTAAGCCCCTAAACCATGAGATCTAATTTGAAGATAGGAGGCCGGCCTTTCGGGGGCTGCCTCCTTAAGTTCGTTGCTTTTGTTCCATGGACAAGATGCTAGCTAAGTTGGCTTGGTCGCGGCCAGACGTGGACTTGAACGTGGCGAAGAACTGGGGTGGAAAGAAAGTGGAGGCTTCGGTGCTCAACCACGGAGTGCACAAAGCAAAGAAAAACCGCGGGCAAAAGCGGAAAATCTGGTGGCAAAAGCACCTGGAAAGAAAGGCCGGCAAGTGGGGCGGCGAGTGGGGCGGCGACTATCAGGGCGACGATGAGGAGAATAAGGAAGATGCGGAGGAAGGCAAGGCCCCTCCTCCTGTGGATCCAAACCACCAGCCCCTGGGCAAGAAGGACGGCCCCGACGATGACCACCACGATGATCCGGGCCGCACAGTGGATTCAGCAGGATCGGCAGGATTGCCGCCGCCGATCCACGTGGTTTAAGGACCGATCCTGGTCGCCTGAAGATGCATCTTCGCTTGGAAAAGAGTTGAGGTGTGCTTTGAAGCCTCGGTTGTTTGTGCTTGCATGTCTGCATGCATGCATATATATATATATAGCAGTTCATGCATTCTCAAGAAGTCACTTCCTCGCAGGACCCAGACAGTGCCGACGAAGCCGAGGCACCCGGGCTTATCATGCATGGGCTGGGTGCTAGTGTATGCTCCTCGTGCAGGTATATCTACATGCCGAACTGCGGGGACGATGTGGGGCCGGCCCCGCACTGAAGTTTGTGGTCTGTGTCGCTGAGGCTGGCTCTGGGGACTATACCATCCAGGCTGGCCTTGGTCGTGGTGCCGCTGCCTTGGCTGTGTTTGTGTCTGTTCAGGAGACACTCCTCTTCAGCAGGAGTGCCTCCTTGGGGTTTCAGGAGGCGATCCCTCCTGGTGTGCATGGTGTGAATAGATTTAATCTAAACCACCCAAAGATCTAAAACCCTAGACGCCCAAAGCCCTGAAACTCTAGAACCTTAAGCCTTAAAACCCTAAAACCCTAGAACCCCTCAACCCTAAAACCCCTCAACCCCTAAACCCCTAAAGCACCAAACCCCTAAAACCCAAAACCATTCCAACCCTTAAGCCCCAAACCACCGTGCCGCACAGCACGACACCTCGGAGCCGCTGCAGGTGTGCATTCTCCAGGGACTACAACATGGAGGCTGTTGTTGCCAAGTAAGCTCCTGCTCCTGCAGGTGTGGTGCACTGTTGCCGGCCTCGTGTGTTGCATGCCTGTGGCACCGAGGCCCGACTTCACGGACTATGTCGTCGAGGTGGCTGTTGCTGTGGTGTCGTTTGCTGGGCTGTGTTTTTTTTCCTGGAGGAGGCAACCCCTGGCTAAGGAATGCCTCCTGGTATGATCTGTTCCAGGAAACCCTCCTGATCAAGGAGGGCTTCCACAGACCAAGCAGTTAAACACTAGTTAAAATTTAACTCTGATTTAACTTGGATTTAACTCCATATATAAGTACCAGGCAACTAACCGGGAGTTAAATGCAAGTTAAATTGGAGTTAAATTTTAACTCCTCTTTAACTTCTCCGTGCCCCTGAGGTGACAACGTGTCTCTGACTTGGCTATGATCCAGGAAAATGAATGGCCGCAGCTTGGGTGCTGTTGTTGCCTACAAGCATGCATATGTTCTGCTCCTTTGCCTCAGCTTTGTTCATCAAGCCAGCTGTCCCCAGCCGTCGTGACACCAGGCCGTCACTCATGGGAAAGCCAGCTGCCAAGAAGGCCATGGCCAAGGCGAAGAACGGTCCCAAGGCAGCACCCAAAGCCACTCCCAAGGAGCTCAAGAAGCAGGAGATGGAGAAGGCTGCTAAGAAAAAAGATCAAAGCAACTTGGTCACTACCCTCAAGAATGCGAAGACCAAGCTCCAGGGAGTGCAGAACGGCACGATTCAGGTCAGCGACGGCGAGCTGGAAAACCTCAAGAACAAGGCCGAATTTTTCGATCGCTATGTGAGCTTGGATCGCAATGATCCAGAAAAGGCGCAAATGTTGGCTGCCTTCTTGGCAGACAAGACATGCAACAACTACATGCAGAAGATTCGGGAGATCTCCACCGAAACGAAAACCGAGGATGAAAAGGCTTCGGGATTTGTGACACAATGGGAGATTGCCGCCAAAGAGAACCTTCCGGTCGACAGCCCGCTCTTGCAGAAGTTGTTGGACGGTCTCAAGTTCGACTACGATTGGAACGAAGCGGTGCCCAGAGAAAAGGTTTTCAAGGAGGCCGGTGAAAAGCGATTCTTCTATGAGAAGAATGCCATGACAACCGAGAAGACCTCCTTCAGCTCCAAGTCCGGTATCACCGCAGCAGGAGATCTCGGCAAGAAGAAGGCGGACTCCTTCTTGAACGACAAGGACACAAGCACCGCCGACCCCGCCGCCAAGGTGAAGATCGAGTTCCCCTTGCATGTGGAGTTGGTCTCGAGCGTGAAAGTGCTGAAGAGCGGCAAGCAGAAGATCCAGAAGGAGCTCAACACAGGCAAGGACTTGTGCCAGAAGCTTGCCACCGGCGGCGGCTACGACACGACCGATCTGGCCAATGCGATTGACACCTTCGACAACTACCTCGCTACCCTGAGGCAGCGGATCGCAACTGCCGAGGAGGTCCAACCTCCTGATGTTACCAAGGAAGTGGTGGCTGAGCTAAAGGCAGAAATCGATATCGCCGACACACATCTGGATGCCTTTAAGAGGGCCATGACTAAGGCGAAGAACCTTCGCTAGCCATGTGCCATCTGCCAGAGGGGACCTCCTGTGTACACGTTTCGGGAAGATTTATAGAAAGGTTTTGATTAGAGTTGGAAGGTTTAGGGTTTTGGGTGTAGGTTACATGAATCATTTATATCTATATATATATATATGTATTGTATATATATATATATATATATATATATTACACATACAAAAGCTTAATATATTAATATATATAGTTATAAATATGCATACATATATGTATATATATATATATACATACATATTTCTATTCTGTATTATACCGTATAATAAAAGCATATCGCAGAAATTATGAGTTATAACTAAGTATCATGCATATAACAGATCTATGTATAATATGTTGTGTATATATGTATACATAAATCTGGTATACCGACATATCTTAACTTGTATGCACTTTAGTGTATATATGCATTATAATTATACATTATGTATAAATATACATATATATATATATAGTTAACATTGTAGCTTTACTATTAGATTAAAACTACATACAAGCTAGATCAGGGCTAGATTAGCTATAGGTTACATATAATACATATATACACACGCATACGTATTATTAAGGTATCTATATATACCCTAAACCTTATAGGTCAGCCGTTTGGATTTGCAACCCCGAACAAGTTTTGAGGAGGTCTCCGCCTAGAGTTCCACAGCTCCAGGTTTTTGAATGATGCCCGGATCGCCCTGCAGCCGCAAAATGCAATCAGCTGGCACATGAGTCATGTGTTTGCATGTTCGAACATGCCTGCTATGCATGACTCCGACCCTTTGCATGTATGTGGATGTGCTTGTGTCCATGCATGCATGCATGCATGCATGCAGCATCGTCGGCTCTTGGCAAATGCTTCAGCGATTTACAACTGTAGGTGTCGGTTGTTGTTCTCGTGCCATGTATACATGTTACCAGGCAAGAAGAGACCAGAGAAAGGCGAAAGCGCCGATCGTCGCCTCAGGTCTCGAGTGGAGAACTTGTTTCTTTCAAACACTTTGAGTGCAGAGGAAACTTCCGATTTGGCTCGGGATGCTCGCGACTCTGGTGTCTCCTCCTTAAGGAGATTGGCCGAGATCGGTGAAAGGAGGCAAGATGGCCTCGCTCGACCCAGGGATATTAGGAGGCACCTATCCAAAAACAGTCACTGGCCTCCTACATACAAGTTTCAAGCTCCGGTTTGGGACAAAGAGAATCAACGACAACAAACAGCTACTTTGACATGCATGCTGCCCCACGAGGTTTTGTATGTCATGAACGAAAAGTCCCCTGAGGGTGGTGGCTTAACAGATCTAGCCCATCTCCAGGAGTCTGAGCTTCAAAGGCATGCTCGGGCTGCAGCTGACATGGGGATCGATCGTGAAAGCCTCACCGGGCTCGGGATTTGGGGCGATGGTGTTCCCATGACCCGAAACAGAAACCAGAGCTTGGAGATGCTCAGCTTCAACATCCTCACATGTCAGCTTCGCAGCACAATGCGAATTCCAGTTTTCGTCATTCAGAAACATTGGCTAGCCCGTGGGGGATCTACATGGGATGCTGTCATGGATGTGCTTCGGTGGTCTTTGACATGTGCAACTTCTGGTCAAATGCCAAAGTACGATCACACAGGTCTGCAGCCGCTTAAGGAACCATGGAGAAAACAAAGGGCATTGATCCATACGCCTCGAAGTGTTTTGCTGGAAATACGAGGCGACTGGGCTTTTTTCAAGCAGGTGCTGTATATGCCGGCATGGTGTCTTGGCTGCATTTAGTATGCTTTGACTTTGTACCTGCATACATGTACTTATTTAGTAATTATTCCCTTTTGTAGCCCGGCAGGAACGAAGCCTCTGGTTGTTGTTGGATGTGCGACATTAAGCCTGAAGATATCCGAGAGGTTTCAGGTGAAGCTGCATGGATGCAGCCAGAGCACAGGAAGACTCCGTGGCAGGCACTCATGGCTGCTCCTAGCATCAGTCCCATTTTCGCAACACCGTATGTTGGAACTGAGTGCATCCAAATGGATTGGTTGCATGTGGTGGACATAGGAATTGCTTTGCAGTTCCTGGGATCCATAATGAAGTACTTCTGCTCGAAGTTTGAAGGGACGTTTGACGAGCAGGTTCGAGAAATGTTCCGCTGCATTTTGGAGTTCTATGATGTCCAGGCCGTGGAATATAGGTTTGATCATCTAAAGCCTTCAATGATCAAGGATCCTAAGAAGAAGTTCCCCAAGCTTAGAGCAAAAGCTGGGGAATCGCGATGCCTGGTGCCTTGGGCTGCACAGATGGCTGATGCTCTTAGGGATGCTGACAATGAGGTGGAACAGACCATGTACAAGTGTGCCTGGCATTTCAACAAATGCTATGAGCAACTGAGTAGCAGAACGTTCGATGCTGCTGTTTTGGCCGAGCATGGAGTTGCATTCGCAAATCTCTATGTCGCTCTGCATGAGCACTTCACGGTGCAAGGAGTCTGCCTCTTCAAGGTGACTCCTAAACTGCATCTCTTTTGCGAAATCAGCTATCGAGGCCGGGATTGCCCCAGTGTGCACTGGTCATACCGAGATGAGGATTGGGGCGGGAAGATGGCTATTCTTGCAGCCAGCAAAGGAGGAGCCAACACCCCGAATGCCTTGGCCAATGCTTTCTTTTCTCGTTTCACCTCGGGGCATAAAGTGCCTGTGCTTTGATATGCCTATCGCCCGTGCAGAAAAAATGAGAGATCGAAAGCTTCATGCATGCATGCGCATGCATGCAGGCATGGCCTTTGCAAGCCTGCAGCTTGAATGTCGAAACTCTGCATGCATGTTGGCTCGAATATAGTTATATATTCATGGAAGGCCGCCGTGCATGGCGGCTCCAGCACATGATGTCCAGATTTCAAAAGCGAGCTTGCATGCCAGAGGTGAGCATGCATCGTGCCTTATCGACAGTTCAGGCACGATGCATGCATGGCATGCAATGCACTGCGACGCATGATGCGAAGTCGAAGAACAAAGTTGGTTTTGCAGCTGCTGTTTTTTTAAGCTAGCTTTTTCTAGGCATGCATGATTTCGATATCATATATGCACAACACATATGCATTGTTCTTTTTCCATGCATGCATGCACGATTCCTACATGATAATGCTGGCATGATCATGCATGAGGAGGGACTATTCCTCCTGGGCGAGACACCTGCAGGTGTCTTTTCAAAGGATGGGCTGAGTGCCCTCCTTGAAATCTACGGTGCTGCAAATGCAAGGCTTCAATATATATGTACATGCATGCATTTATAATCATGATGATACATATATACATGGCATGCATGGTTTTGATTTTATAATACCATGACATGCATGCTCCTTAAACAGAATGCCGCATGTGGAGTTTCTATGCAATCTGAAGCCGATATCGATGAGTCATGCATTTGCATATATATATATACATATATCATATAGTAGGATGCATGACTGCATGCATGTGCATGGATCGATATCTGTATGGCATACTACATGTACATTGATATATTCCCACGACACCGAACACATGCTCCCTAAACAGAATGCCGCATGTGAATTTTTCATACTTAACGAAGGGCATAAAATATTCAAGTCCTCCCTACACCTGTTTCCTTAAACAAGATGCCCGCAGTTCATGAACTTAACATGCAACTTGCCATGCCGCACCTCACGTCGAATCTTCCTTAATTAAGGAGGAAAGTTGTCTTCTTTAATTAAGGCGTATTGTCGTTAATTAAGGATTACTACCTTAATTAAGAATGGTTTTCTTCTTTAATTAAGGATTATAGTCTTTAATTAAGCACTATAGTCTCTAATTAAGGGTGCTTTTAAGCGCTCATTAAGTTAATTAAAGGCTGAACTCTTAATTAAGGTCTATTGGGTTCTCTGGGTTCGCTAGTTTCTCCCCGGACTTCAGGGTGAACCTGGAGGGGGAAAAGCTAGAGTGGCGTGTGCTGGGCCGTCTCCTCGAACACTCGGCTAGCTACTTCCAAGAGCTAGGAGTGAGGAAGAGAACCGGAGAGCCGAGGTTCGCTAAGAAGGCCCGTAAGCTAGGTCCCTGGTAGCCCTCCGGCTGCGCAAGGAGATTAGCTAGCCAAAGGCTAGAGTTCTTCTCCGGGCTAACGCGGGACTTCGCCACACTGCTAAAAAGAGAGAAGTTCGTGTTGTCCGTGCTACGTGAAGCCAGTCAGTGTGAACTAGGTTTGCTACGTACTCCCCGGAGGTGTTGAGGGAGGTGGCGGGAGGATACGCTAGCTAGTGTACGCACTCGTGCCGAGGGACGAGGTACGACCGTGTATGCTAGCGCTAGTATCCTTGTGTGAAACATCGAAGGTGTTTCGCTAGAAAACGTCGAAGGGGTTTTCCTCTGAAGCTAAACAGAACGAAGCCTGTCTGTTTGCTAGAGTGTCTGCACATGGCCGGTGGAACGAGACTATTCCGTGGCCATTGTGCTGAAAGGCCCCGGGCTACTGGGGGGCAAATTTCGAGTGCCCACCCAACCCACCCTGGAGATTAGCTAGCCAAAGGCTAGAGTTCTTCTCCGGGCTAACGCGGGACTTCGCCACACTGCTAAAAAGAGAGAAGTTCGTGTTGTCCGTGCTACGTGAAGCCAGTCAGTGTGAACTAGGCTTGCTACGTACTCCCCGGAGGTGTTGAGGGAGGTGGCGGGAGGATACGCTAGCTAGTGTACCCCGAGGGGGATGCTAAGAAGACCTCCAAGGTCGCTATCCGTGGCTACACAGACAACCAGTCCAACGAGGCGCTACTGAAGAAGGCTATGACAACGAAGTTCCCATCGACCTTGGTGCTGATGGAGCTAGAGGAACTCTCCGCTAAGAACTGTGAGCTTCAGCTACAGTGGATCCGCAGAGATCTGAACCAGCTAGCGGACGACCTCACGAACGAGAACTTCGCTAGTTTCTCCCCGGACTTCAGGGTGAACCTGGAGGGGGAAAAGCTAGAGTGGCGTGTGCTGGGCCGTCTCCTCGAACACTCGGCTAGCTACTTCCAAGAGCTAGGAGTGAGGAAGAGAACCGGAGAGCCGAGGTTCGCTAAGAATCCCTGTTCAAAGCAACTGACCTTCCGTTCGTTGGTATCTAACCTTCTGACCTTTTCGTTTTGGGAGCCTTTAAGGGGCTTTGAAAGCAGGATTTAAAGTGAGCATTGAAGACCATGAACAGTGAACAGTGGACAGCAGCAGCAGCAAAAGCAGGAGCAGCAGCAGCCAGAACAGATTGCAACTTGGAATGGGGGTGGGGCAGGGCAGGCTCAAAAATGATGTCGTGAATATATTGTTGCCAGAGGGAATATACACGACACTGTCCTCTGTAGTAGTAGTAGTAGTAGTAGTAGTCGTAGTAGTAGTAGTAGTAGAAGTGGTAGTAGTGGTAGTGGTCGTGAAAATGGTAGTGGTAGTAGTACAGTATAAAGTGGTAGTAGTAGTAGTAGTAGTAGTCGTAGTACTAGTAATAATCGCAGTAACGACACTGTCCCCTGTCCAATGCACGTGTGCATGTGCTCGCGCACACTGTTGACTGTGCCTGCACGCGCTGTTGCCTATGCTCGCACACGCTGTTGCATGTGCTCGTGCACGCTGCGCGCACGCTCTGTGCACACTGTTGCCTGTGCTCGCACACACTGCGCGCGCTGTTGCCTGTGCTCACCCACACTGCGCGCGCACTGCGCGCGCACTGTTGCCTGTGCTCGCCCACACTGCGCGCGCACTGCGCACGCACTGCGCGCGCGCTGTTGCCTGTGCTCACCCACGCTGCGCGCGCACTGCGCGCGCACTGCGCGCGCGCTGTTGCCTGTGCTCACCCACGCTGCGCGCGCACTGCGCACGCACTGCGCGCGCACTGTTGCCTGTGCTCGCCCACGCTGCGCGCGCACTGCGCGCACACTGCGCGCGCACTGTTGCATGTGCTCGCACCCGCTGCGCGCGCACTGCGCACGCACTGTTGCATGTGCTCGCACACACTGCGCGCGCTGTTGCCTGTGCTCACCCACGCTGCGCGCGCACTGCGCGCGCACTGTTGCCTGTGCTCGCCCACACTGCGCGCGCACTGCGCGCGCACTGCGCGCACGCTGTTGCCTGTGCTCACCCACGCTGCGCGCGCACTGCGTGTGCACTGCGCGCGCGCTGTTGCCTGTGCTCACCCACGCTGCGCGCGCACTGCGCACGCACTGCGCGCGCACTGTTGCCTGTGCTCGCCCACGCTGCGCACGCACTGCGCGCGCACTGCGCGCGCACTGTTGCATGTGCTCGCACCCGCTGCGCGCGCACTGCGTGCGCACTGCGCGCGCACTGTTGCATGTGCTCGCACGCGCTATTGCCTGTGCTCGCACACGCTGCGCGCGCGCTGTTGCCTAATGCGCGCGCGCTGTTGCTTATGCCACTACCACTACCACCACTATCACTACTACTACCACTACCACTACCACTACCACTACCACTACCACTACCACTACCACCACCACTACTAATTACTACTACTACTACTACTACTACTACTACTACTACTATTACTACTACTACTACTACTACTACTACTACTACTATACCACTACTACCACTACTACCACCACTACCACTACTACTACTGCCACTACTGCTGCTGCTTCTGCCACTACTACCACTACCACTACTGCTGCTGCTACTACTGCCACTACAACTGCTAGTATTATTATTACTACTAGTACTACTATTACTACCTATAATACTACCACTGCTTCTGGCAGTACTACCACCACTGCCACTACGCTGCTACTGCTGCTGCTACTGCTGCGGCTGCTGCTGCTGACAATGGACAGTGGACAGTGTGTGTGACAGAGTCTGAGCTTGTCGAGGTAGGACAGCAGCACCTGCACGACAGCACACTCCTAGCTTAGCCTTCACCCCCTAGAATCCCTCAGCCGAATCCCTCCCCCACAATTAAAAAGGTCGCGAATTAACCGACGCCTCCTCCGGTTAATTCGCCTTTCCCCACCTTTTGCCGTGCCTTGGCACGATACCCTTTTAGACCTAATAACTGCACTGTCCACTGTCTACTGTCCACTGTTTGTTAGCACTGCCAGCCGTGACTGGAGACTTGCAGGCCGGCTGGGCACGTTTACTAATACAGAGTTTCATGTGCAGAAAATAGGCTTTTCAGGGTTAGCTTTCTGGGGGTATGTTTCAATGTGGAGGATTCAGACATTTTGTGGGTTGGACGAAATCTTTCATTGTCTTAAGCTTGTGCCCTGATCAGCACTTGTTACCAGTATGCTCATGCCCATCAGCAACAACATCACAGCTGCCCACACCCTCGACACTAACACCATAAATTGAACCGCCTGGTGTGACAGGTGAGGGGGGGGGGCGGGGCGGTCGATTAATGTACCCTAGGGGTAATCATTGAGATCATTCAGGCTTCCAGCTTACTCTGCAAGTGTGCTGTTGCTTTGAAGTTACATGTATCGGGGCTTCCTTTGTGCTTTTTAGCTGAAGGGTTACTGCATTGAGTAGGTTATTCAAATCATTTCAACCGCTATCAAAATGGCGGCTACTACTCCAAATCCAGCCACAAGTGCTGGCCGCCAACAACATCATCATTGAATGCTTGGTTGTGTGTGATCTGCTTCGAGGAATGATGATTGGATAACTTCATGTCGCGTCAAACATAACCGTGTTACTTGAGTGCTTTGTTTTGTTCCAGAGATGTCTTCATGCGAAGTAACGGTGCCCTGATTCATTGATTCGCATCCCTAGAGTAGATAGAATGCTTTCTGTGAAACCCAATATACTACCACCTGCTCGCGCGCCCATTTCACTGTTCACTGTTTGCTGTGCATTGTCCACTGTACTGTAGCCAGTTGCATTGACTGCGGGCTTGCTTGGCGCATTTGCAGGGATAGCCTAACTCAGGTTGCATCGCCAGCACTCTGCATGGGCCCAACCCACCACAAACTTGCAGGGGCCCTTGCGGACCAGCCAACTGCAAGGGGCAGGTTAGGCCAACCAAATGCAGGGGCAATGCACCTCAACACAGGAATTCAGAATATGTTTGGTGTTGTGAATGTTGTGAATCACTAGTAGTTGCCATCCCTGTGAGGTGAGACTTCATGGGCCTGACTGTGCTGCCCAAGCTTTTTTGCCTGCCTTGCGCTTCTTATGTCGCCAGGCATTCCTGCTCGCGTGGGACTTCACAGTGTCCTGGGAGCTTGGCATCTCGGCTGAGGCCGTGGAGTCGGGGCCTTTTGTAGACAGTGGACAGTGCACAGGGGACAGGGTCAACGTTCTCTTTGGAGACAAAGCTGTAGTAGTAGTCGTCGTACTAGCACTTGGCGAAGGAGGCGCGATAGGTTCTGGGTCTTGCTTTGGTGACATGGCTTCTGGATCATCGCTCGGCATAGCAAAGCATACTGCAACTGATGCATGCTGAAGGGCCTCCGCCACGTCGTCCTCGTTTGCATGGCAGTAGTGCCGCCTGAAGGTTCCCACGTCGAGCCGCTGCGCGCTTACCGCCCTCTGGGGTTGCAAGCAACAAGGCAGATGCAGTGTGTCTAGTAGCTCCATGCACTGTCACATGTGAGCCTTTGAATTTCACATTCCAACGTCTGCGGCCGGTGAGTGCGAACATCACTTTCGCGACATGGGTCACTGCTTTCCACACTGTTTGCCTGGCCATCCATGGTTGCTTTGCTTTTTTGGTTTGAGCTGGGAATATGTAGCCGCTGCCAATGGGCCAGCAGAAGGCTTTGGACGAGCGTGGCAGAAAGTCTTGAAACACGCCTGGGTGGGACTTCCTGAAGGGCTCAAGTGGGGGCAGCACACATCTCTGCACACCTTTGTCCATCACCTCCCTGAGTGTGCTGACAACATCAGGAGCAAGACGAGCAGCGATGCAGTCAGACCCAAGTTTGCCCATTCCTTGGAAGTCTTTGTTGTCTTCCCGCTTTTGGAACAAGATGTGAGGAGCATCTTGCATGTGCCCTCCATCCAGGAAAACATCCGAACCTCGAAGTTGCAATGCCTCAGAAATTCGACGGGAGGTAACCATCGTGATCCATAATGCCATGACATACCGTGGCCCGGCAAAGTAAAGGCTCACTGCCAGGAACAGCAAAAGGTCTTCCCTGGGAACGAACAAATGCTGGAGGTCTGTCTTCGACAGCTTTTTACCTTTGTTCCATGGCTTGCGCTTGGCTTCTTGCACAGTGGACTGTGTCTTCGACCTTCTTTTCTGCAACTTGCCCTTTGCGTCTGGCACAGTGGACAGTGAACTGCAGGACAGTGAACTGGTTAGTCTTTTTCTGGGTGCCATGGGGTCTGGTGAAACACTACTACTGGATACTCTAATGTTGCCTTGAGCCAGGAGCTTCTGTTGCGTTGCACTTGGAGGGATGATGTCACACTGTTCGCTGTTCACTGTGAAAACCATTTGCCTTCAGACCCGAGCCCTACAATAACTATGCAACATCACATGAATGCTCCCCTGGCAGGTCCGAAAGCCAAGCTGCTGTCCACTGTTCACTGTTCAGCTGTCCGCTGTTGACTGTTCACTGTCCTCGCCTGCAGCAGCGGTGCCGCGGCATTGGCTCCACGGCGAGGCCTGGTAAAGTGTCATCCTTTAAACCCCCAAAATGCATGCATCAGCTTGCACTGTCTGCCTGCTTTGCTGCATGTGCACGCAGATTCAGATGAACTGTGCAGTGCTACCTTGCCGCCGGTGTTTAAATTCGAGGAGTCCACTGTGCCCTGTTCCCACTGTCCCTTGTTGATTGTACATATACTTTGGTATTTGCCTGAAGCAATGGGTGACACGGGTTCGGCGGCTGGATCCACGATTTCGACTGACGGCTTTGAGGCAAGGCAAGGGCACTTCTCTGTTTGAGCTGAGTATTGAATGCACTGCTTTAAATAGCCCAGACCCCAGCCTGTGCTGCAGGAAGTCAGTTTCCAAGATGTTTATGAAGAAGCGGAGAAGACGAAGGGCGACAAGGGCGACAAGAAGGACGCTACGCCTGCCGTGGTGCCTGCGGGGGTCCTTGATGACGGGACGGTGACAGAAGCACGGCAGCAGCTTCAGCGATCCATTTTGTCGCCGACGTCAGAAGCCGACGAGGAGGAGAAGGAGGAGGAGAAGGCCCCGAAGCCCGTGCTTCAGCTCTCGGCCAAGCCGAAAGAGCCCGCGACGCCAACAGAGAAGACGGAGTCGGCGCCAGCAAGTTCTGGGTCGATGGAATCGGAGACGGAAACGAAGTCTCCCAAGGTGGCAGGGGCCGAGCCCAAGGAAAAGGCCAGACCGGGCAAGAAGAGGTCCGCTGCGACCGGGCCCGGGTCGACCGATGATTCGGCTTCCGCCAGTTCGACGCCCCCTGTCCACTGTCCGCCGTCGCCTGTCCTCTGTTGCCAAGGCCCGAGCTACGAGGAGCCTCGCCAGCATTCCGAATTCTGCCAGTTCTTGTTTTGCATCGCTACTAGTTACTAGTAGCCAGTGTCCTTGGTGCTCAGGTGAGGCCGTTGTTCGAAGCCTGGAAGGAGGCTGGCCTCGGGTTTGGGGTTGAGGATTTAGGGTTTCGAGGGTTTCTGCCCTTCAGGAGACTCAGGTGATGAAGGCCAGGAAGCAGCTCCAGGAGATGAAGGAGATGAGGAAGAAGCAGGAGCAGCAGAGGGCGACCAGTGTCAAGCGGAGCATTGACAAGAATGTCACCTGTATGCAAATTTCTAGCGCCAGTGTTTAGATCACACAAAACTTCGTGCGAGCAAGTGTGCCAATGCATCTCAGGATTCGAAGGCGAAGCAGAAGGACACCAAAGCATCTGATTCAGCAGTTGCCGCAGCTGGGGTCTCCCAAGAGAAGAAGCAGCCCAAGGAGGAATCTGGGCAGGAGGAGCCCAAGGTGGACAAGGGATCTGTCAGTGAGCCAGAGGAGCCAAGGCAGCCAGGATGTGTGGTGGAGGAGGTGCTAGAGTGCCCGTGTTGACCTTGCAGAGCAGGACTGCAGGAAAGGGAAGAGCAGTGACAGCAAGGCCATCGTGACACAGACCCAGAGGACTTTGAATGAGGCCAGCTGTGTGAGACTTTGCGTATCAGTTTACTCTGTTTGTCTGTGTGTGTGTGTGTGTGTGTGTCTGTGTTGGACCACATGTTGCAGGTCTTCCGGGGCAGGTCGCAAACCTCCCTGGGTCAGCTGGTCGGCCTACCCTGGGCACGACAGCTGGCAATGTGCGAGGACAACACGAACGGAACGCTCCCGGGCATCGAAGTCGGGGCTGACCCCACCGAGAATCTCATCTGGGTCCTCGTCGGATTCGACCCGAGCAACTTGCAGTCCCCGGTGACGTCCAGGTTCAATTCGGAGGACAGCCTCGTTTGTTCAAAGTTGCAGTTGGCCGTTGGTTGGTTCAGCTGCAGGACCGGCCATTCTTCACGTCAGATGACATGAACGAGGCCCGCAAGTGCGCCGAGTCCCTCCAGAACGTCATCGACAAGCTGCAGGTGGTCGGCGACGTTGATGAGGCAGTGCTAGCATTGTGCAGTATTCTCAGCCAATAAAAGAGTTGCGGTTCCCCATTGTCAGTTGTTCGGCAAGGACCGCCGCATGCTGCTCATCGGGCTGCTGAGATTCTTCCAGCTGGGGGCGAAGGCTGGATTCAAGGACCTTCGTGCGGCATGCATGCAGCCATTTTGCCAGGGCATCCTGTTGCACGGCCCCCTGTTGGGGCATGCGAAGATGATGGGCGGCCAGATCTTTGTGTACGAGCAGTCCCTGGGTAACAGGGACGAAACCATCTCGTACTTGATGCCGCGTCGGCACGGGATTGAATTCGGCCTGTATCCCTGGCACGCGCACCTCACAGATGCGACGAAAGGGGCCAAAGCAATGCTCGTGGCCCTTGGCGAGTGGCACCACGTCGAACAGGACGTCCGCCAGGCAAGGCTTCAAACATCCAAGTCACAGTCGTGTTTGCCACTGTCCACTGTGCAATGTTCCCCTTGTCTGGCAAGAGTCCAACTGAGGCCTCATTGGCGGGCGCCGCTGTCATCGGTGCCCGGGCCATGAACCTCGTGGCACGGCGAAAGGCACTGGCCGGCGTCACCGAGCCCCACAACCTTCCGGCCCAGACCGTGTTGCACATCCTGGACGAAGGCCTTTCAGCTTCATCCAAACACGGTTGCCTTCTCCATATGCCCCGGCAGGCCAGATGGAGCACAACGTGTATGAGTTCCTGATGGAAGGCCAGCTGCCCAACAACGTTGCCCAGTTCTTCAGCTTGCAGGACAGCTCTAAGATAACAAAGCCCACTGTCCACTGTGCGATGTTCCCCTTGTCTCCAGGATCAGACAATGTCCGTCTGGCTGCAAAGCTTGGGCCAATTCTTCTGGGTGTTTCTCATGGGCGAGACGAACAACCTGGAGTGCTACAAGGTCATGGGCGAGACCCTGGAGGCTTCCAGAGGGTTTTCAATAGATTAGAGGCCGGGTCGCAGTGACCTGCCTGCCAGGGCACCTTCGTCGTCTATGACGTGAAGCCGGTGCCGATTCAGATGCTGCAGATCAGCACGTGGACGATTCGCTCTGGCTTGTTCTCCAGGGAGGCGGATCAATATTTCGCCCACTTCTTGTTCTTGCAGAGGCCGCCGACCACGCCACAGTTTTCTGCCCCGAAGCTCCATATGTGGCGATGCCTGACGTACCCAGACTCCCTTACTGACATGCTCAAGCGGCAGGCAGGGGCATTGACGATTCGATGTGTTTGGCCATAGTAAAAAATTCTATTTGTTGCTCCTTTGATTTGGAGGCCTTCAACAAGAGTGTCGTTCGCACGCAGCCGCACTGGACAAGAACTGGGGAGCCCAACTCGTGGAAGGGCTGGATCTGGAGCTATGGCGATGGGCAGCAAGGCTGCAATTGTGTACTTGTCCAGCTCCATCGAACCTTGCCAATGCATTCCATCTGAGGTATTACTGGACCGAGGAGAGGGGTCCCTTCCAGCTGATTCCCCGTCGCTCTGGAGCGGCTGACGGAGCCTGGTGAAGCAGCTCTTAATCGACAGCTCGGAATACCAGCAATTACATTGCTGGCATCTTTCTGGGCTGTTATCTGATGATGACAGGCAACAGCCCGGACATTTCTGAATGGCAGCCGCTGTCCATGTTCAGTGTCCACTGTTCACTGTCAACTGTTCATTGTCCAGAGCCCTCGCTGCAAATGATAAGCTAACCTTAAGGGTCGCTAATGCGTCATTGGAGCAGTGCAGTGGACACAACGACAGGGCTGCCATTCACACGCACTGCAGAACAAAGAAAGAGAGAAAGAAAAGGTGCTTCTGCCAGCCTTGTGAGCAGTGCCTTTAACTTGTCCCTTCTCTTCTGCTGTGCGGTCTTTCTGAGCAGCGCCTTGAAGTCATCTGGTGTGTTGCTTGGCTGGCAGGTTTGGCTTTGCGTTGGCGCATGGCACGCTGGCTGACACCTTGGAGCAGGCCTGGCAAAGATTTGTTGAAGATGCTGATTTCAATGGAAGACATGGTGCTGCTGATGATGATGATGATGATGATGACGACAATGACGAAGTTTTTTCCTCTTGGAAGCCCCTACGGCTCGCAGTGGACAGTCTGGGAAATCTTCTGGTTGTAGCTGTTATTTTCTTCTTCAGGGTTTCTTGCACTTCTGTTTGTGTCTTTCAGTGACATTAGAATCATTAGACGATGAGTCTGAGGGGCGATACTCATGGCAGCGGCGACAGCTCGGAAGATCTGCTCGCCTGGAGCTATCAAGATGCAATGGATGCTGCTGAAGCAGCCACGGAATGTACACCAAGGGATGAGGCGCAGAGTGGACCGCCAACGAAGGAGGAGCTGATGCCAAAGGGGCCGCCGCCGCCCTTGCCGGTCAACCAACCTCCCGGCACTGTCCACTGTCCTCCTGTCCACTGTCGTCCTGTCCCAGCTGATACACCTGCTGACAGTGACAGTGAAAGCTCCTCCACCCCTCCGCCTCGCTATCGCTGGCCGATCAAAGTTCAGACAGATGAGAATGGAGATAGGGTTGCCATGCATGTCGCTGGCCCGCATATGGCCAGTGGGCGTTTCGCTGCTTCCACTTCAAGCAGTGACACCGAGATTTCCGAGACCAGCAGTGATGGAGAAGGGGCTGTCAGTGCTGACAATGGTCCTGAGAGAGAAGACGGTTATTGGTCTGATACCAGCCTCTGGCTGGAGGAGGGACCAGAGCTATCAGAGGCTAGGGAACGGCTCCTGACCCTGTACCGTTTGGAAATGCGAGAAACACAGCCAGCCCTCAACAACAGGTGTTTCGGAGCCCGTGTGGGCTCGCTCCGCAGAGCCCTCAATGCTGGCAATTGGGCAACAGTGCAGAAATATGCAGGAATTGCCCTCAGAGGAGAGCGGCACCGACAGTGGTCAGTCTTCGAGCAAGAGGCCACACATACGTGGCATTCAGGCCGGCCAAGAAGCCGGAGCAGGTCGCGAATTTCCACGAGCGATTGCTCTCTGTGTCGGCTGGAATAGCAGTCCACTGTCCACTGTCCACAGTCACATACATGATTGAGACCGACGTATGGTCCTCCCAGCAGTGCATGTTACTGGGAGAAATGTATCCAAATGATGACTGATGGACTTGTATTAGTGCTGCCCTAATAGCAGCTTTGATGCATCACAGCATGGCCATCTTTGCTGCTCGGAATTCCAGCCCTGCTGCTGGCATTTGTTTTCTGTGCTATGTATCCCTGGAAAGCGGGGACAGCTGAAACATGTGTGAAAGGCAGCCACTGTTCACTGTCCACAGTCACACTGTCACTGACAGTGGGACTGTGGACAGTGATTACATCTTTGCAGTATGAAAGCATCCATACGATGAGCTCTGGACATACTAGCTGCCATTCACAAAGACTTTTCCATCACTTTTCTGCTGCAAAAAGCTGTTGCACTTGCCTTGATCACCGACTGCAACCCTGGATAGAGCCCTACCCCAAGACCCAAACATTAACCCCAAACTTGCGAGCCCCATCGCCCAAAAGCAGCAGTGGACATTTCCTCGTCTTCTTCCTCCTCCTCCTCCTCCTCCTCCTCCTCCTCCTCCTACTACTACTACTACTACTACTGCAACTATGACTTGCTACAACTTCCATCAGAACTGCTTCTCTACTTCTGAGATACAGACATCGAAAACTTGCCTTTACCAAGCAGAGCTCCTACCCAGCAAGTTATGTGGTGTCCGCACTGTGGAGATTTCGGCATTGCCGCAGTTTTCCACAGTGCGGACACAACTCAACTTCAGGACTCTGTATACACCGTTGGCCGGGTGTAGAGGCAAGCGTGCCTAGAAATGTGTGTTGTGCAGACCCAGGCTGGGGGGTCAAATTGCAATTGCACTGGCATGTCGGCACGAGAAAGTTGGGAGGCCTGCTACAATTCACTCCAGTGAGCTTTTTTGCCCACGTCATTCTGGGTTTGCTGTTCTTGTGAGGCTGTCATCCTGCCTGCTGCTCTGCCTCGGCGGAGTGGCGCCAAAGGGAGTTGGGTGCTGAAGGCCAAATTGGGTTACATGGGATACATACATGCCTGTCCTGGTCCTTGCTCCTCGGACCCCTCCTACTTCTACTACTGAAAACCCAGCACCAAAAACCTTCCACTCTCCATCAACTGACACCCTAACCCATGTGATCTTTGTGGAGTGGCAGCCATTTAAGGGGTATGTGTGTGGATATATGTATATGTATATATATATATATATATGCACATAGACTGCGACTACTACAACGGCTACTACTCCTACTACTACTACTACTACTACTACTACTACTGCTACTACTACTACTACTACTACTACTACTACTGCTACTGCTACTTCTACGACAACAATTGCTACTGCTTCTGCTACTGCTGCTGCTGCTGCGGCTACTGCTACTACGACCACGACTACTACAACTGCTACTACAACAACAACTACTACTAACACTAGTACTACTACTACTACTACTACTACTACTACTACTACTACTACTCCTGCTGCTGCTACTACTACTACTACTACTACTACTACTACTACCGCAACTATGACTTGCTACAACTTCCATCAGAACTGCTTCTCTACTTCTGAGATACAGACATCGAAAACTTGCCTTTACCAAGCAGAGCTCCTACCCAGCAAGTTATGTGGTGTCCGCACTGTGGAGAATTCGGCATTGCCGCAGTTTTCCACAGTGCGGACACAACTCAACTTCAGGACTCTGTATACACCGTTGGCCGGGTGTAGAGGCAAGCGTGCCTAGAAATGTGTGTTGTGCAGACCCAGGCTGGGGGGCCAAATTGCAATTGCACTGGCATGTCGGCACGAGAAAGTTGGGAGGCCTGCTACAATTCACTCCAGTGAGCTTTTTTTCCCACGTCATTCTGGGTTTGCTTTTCTTGTGAGGCTGTCATCCTGCCTGCTGCTCTGCCTCGGCGGAGTGGCGCCAAAGGCGGAGTTGGGTGCACCCGCCGTGAACTGACACCCTAATTAACTGTCCTAACCCAAGTGTGATTCTTGTGGAGTGGTGGCTACCTAAGGGGTATGTGTGTGTGGACATACACTGCTACAACAACAACAACAGCTACTACTACTACTACTACGACGACGACTTCTACAAATAGCTTCTATTATGACAACACCTACTACTTCTGAGCTGCAGACATCGAAAACTTGCCTTTACCAAGCAGAGCTCCTACCCAGCAAGTTATGTGGTGTCTGTGCTGGGGAGATTTAAGCAAGCCTTGCTTGAGTCTCCCAAGCACGGACACAACTCAACTTCAGGACTCTGTATACACCGTTGGCCGGGTGTAGAGGCAAGTGTGCCTAGAAATGTGTGTTGTGCAGACCCAGGCTGGGGGGTCAAATTGCAATTGCACTGGCATGTCGGCACGAGAAACTTGGGAGGCCTGCTAACACATCATTCTAGGTTTGCTTTTCTTCTGAGGCCATCATCCTGCCTGCTGCTCGGCCTCGTGCCCCACCCACCCAGACACGTGCACACCTGTGTTTTTGGCTATCAGCAGCCAGGCTGGAGAACCGCTGGCGGCTGTTTTGGTTACCAGCAGCCAGGCCGGAGAACCTTCACATCCAAATCTGGGCCCGGCCCCTACCTACCCTAGAAGCCAGCCGCATGGGAGATTATAATGACAAGCCAGGTGGGCGACCCTTCACATACTTTCTGGGGCCCGGCTTGTCATTATAATCCCCCATGCGGCCGGCTCCTAGCCACCCCCTAGAAGCCAGGCCCCAGAATGAATATGAAGGCAGTCAGCCCCGGCCTCTGAGAGGAGATAATGACTTTATAATGACTTTTGTCATTTGCTCCGCCGGCTCCTAGTAGTACCTTAGGGGCCAGCCAAATTAATGACTTTTGTCATTTGTGAGCCCTGCTAATGACATTTGTCATTTGTTGTCCGGCTGCTGATTCAGGTGCTGGCAAAGCTTTGGCTCAAATTTTGCTGCAAATGTCGTGGAAGAAGCCCTGTGTTCAATGGCAAGACAATGACAAGTCAACCTGGAAGCAGCCTCATGCAGGAGCTGAGCTTGTGTTGGGATGGAAGAAGCCTGCTGCGGGGGAAGTGGCAGAGCCTGAGCCTGGTCCTTTAAAGAAGAGGAAAACTACTGACTGGAAGCAGTGCAGAGCTGACAATTACAGTTTGCTGTCCACTGTTTCCTGTTCCTCTTCTTCCTCTTCTTGGAAAAAGCCAGACATTAACATGTCACAGGATGCGAGGCCAGTAACTCAGAAAGCTGGCAAAACTGTTCGGCATCATGTCTCCTTGGATGTCCCCATGCTGTCATTGGTGGCTACAATGGACGAGGAGGAGCGTGTCATGACAGAGTACAAGAAGAAGGCACTGGATCCAGAGCGAATTGCCAGAGTGTTGCTGGGGGCTTGCAGTTGTAAGAGCAATTGCTATGGCGTCTTCAAACCAGCAAAGATTCTGGAGGTTTGCCAATTGTGGCACTCAATGTCAGATGAGTCCCAGCACCACTTCTTGAATGCACAATGGGAGAGCAGTGCTGAGAATCATTGCCTGGATGACTCTGATGGAGAGCAGCTGGCTCACCGCACAACCTGGTATTTGGCAGGGCATCAAGTGTGTTTGCCAGGTTTGTGCTCCCTGCTGGGTGTTGGAAACAAGGCCATGGCAAAGAAGCTGCAGGGGGTAATTGATCAGCGCCGCAAAATCAACAATTGTGAGCCAGTGGCTACAAGGCCTCCCTTGCAGCGGAATTTGACATGCATGTTTTTTTTGGAGCTCTACCACCAAAGTGCAGAGGATTTGCCTGAAACTTTGCAAGTGCAGCATGTGGATGACAATATCTCTGCAAGCACGGGTGAGCAAGACTGCGATGCTCCTGTATACATGCGGCAAATATCCACTGAGTCAGAGATCTTCTCGTGGACACCTGAAGCAGCCATTGTTCAAAACATCATGGCACTGTCCACTGTCGATCTGTCCACTGTTCCAGTCCGGCATTTGCCACCAGGCAAGCTCATGACTTTGTTTTGGCAGTTTCAGGCCTGGTGTGAAGCTGTGCAAGGAATGGCTGGCCATAACCAGGCAATTCAAACGCCGTCATGGTCGACATTCTGGAGAGTATGGTGGGACAAGTGGTCGTCTGTGCTGAAGTTCCGAAAGGTTTCGCAGCACAAAGAGTGCAACACATGCCACTGTCTCCGTGAGAAGTTACATGGAGGCTTAGCTCAGCATTGCACTTTCTTTGAGTTTTCAGTTCCTTTGTGCCCATGTTGTTTGTGATCACAAGTAAGGAAAGAAGGGCAGCACCAAGGAGAAGATGGCACTTGCACGAGACTGGCGTGAACATCTTCGTGCCCAATACCATGATCGCCTCATCTACTGGAGCCTGCGGTGGGCATCACGGGCGTCGTTGGACGTCCTGACCATCATCATAGATTCCATGGATCAAGTCAAGACAGCGTGGCCTCAGTACAAGTTTGCACGCAAGCCGCATTCATTGGAAAACCTGCAGAGGCCACGAGTCATACTGTCTGCTGTTCTCTGTCATGGCTGGTGCACCAATGTTTTCATTGCAGATGAAGCTTTGCACCATGGGGCAGCATCTTTTTGTGAGTTGATTGCCCGCAGCCTGGACAATGTGGCAGAGATTGCTGAGAAGACAGGCCGGGCATTCCCGCGACACCTTGTCGTCCAGGCGGACAACACCACGGCCCAGAACAAAAACTCGCTGGTGTCATTGTTCCTCGCCCATTTGGTGTCAGAGGGCAAGTTTTTGACGTGCACCTTTAACTTTCTGACAGTGGGACACACACATGAAGATGTGGATCACTTCTTTTCCTTGATCCTGTCCACTGTTCTCCGTCCTTGCCGGTTTGAGGTGCCAGATGAGTTGGTGGCCCTTTTGAAGGAAAAGATGGAAGGGTTTGTGTCTGGAAAGGGGGAGGCGCTGTATGTGGAGCAAGTGGTGCACATCAGGGACTTTGACACCTGGCTTGGGCAACTCAAAGTGACGCTTCGCAACTGCTTTGTTTCCAGGGCTGGAAGGCTGGCGGCCCACTCATTTGTTTACAAATGCCGCTGTCACTTGACGCCCAGAGAACTGGAGCAGCTGCCTCCCAGCCGGCGTGGTGTGGAAGAGCATGACCATGATGTGTTCGCTCTCACGAAAGGACGCATGCATGCAACTTCTTTTCATGCTCCTGTCCTGGCCCTCCCGCGAAGGAGAGTGGAAGACTGTTCACTGTCGCCTGTTCCCTGTGACTTCAAGATTCTCGCAGAAGGGGCCGACAATGAGAAGTTACTCAAGAAACTGGAGAACTTGGCTGACACACTTGAGTCCCTGCCGCATGATTTTCTACGTGCTGTTGCTCAGCTCTGAAATGCATTGGCTTTGTCTTAAATCCATTTTTTTCCGAGGGCTTATGTTGATTTGCCATGCCCTTGAATGCCCAGGTTCCACTATTGCGTGAACGTTGTGAACGTCTCCAAGCGGGCCGCGTTGCTGGGGTAGATGAGGACCCACCCCCGCTGAAGTGGTTAGCTGCAGCGGCACCAGAGCGAGCTGAAGTGCCATTGACAAGGAACATGTACTATGAGCATTTGCCTGACACTTCCTGGCAGCTGCTGACGACGTTTCATCGGTTGCCCCGCCGGAACAGAGAGGAGTGACAAATGGCTCATGAGCAGTTCAATTGTGCTGTTGTGTTTTCGTGCATTCCTTGCAGAGTCAGAAGTTGATGTTGACCTGTTCTCCGCAGCTGTCGACGGTTCACTGTCGACTGTTCACTGTCCCCCTGTTCCCTGTCGTGGGTAGCATGGCCCACGCAAGTTGGGTGGACAGTGCGGAGTCCAAGGCAGTTGTGGACAAGGTGAAGAAGAGCATTTTGACAGCTGTCGGTGGCTCCTTGGACCCAGAGAGCTTTGATTGCGTGCATGTGATTGATTTCATCCAGACGAAGTACCCGGAGCCGGACCTGCTGAAGAACTGCTTGGAAGGGCTGTATCAGAGAACCAGGCTGGTTGACCCTACTTGGGTGCACAATGCCACGGTGGATACAGTTCCAGCACCACCAGGGCCGCAGCAGGCTGGCAATGAGGGATGGTTGTTCATTTGGCAACTTGGTCACCAAGATGGGAGTTCGCTCAAGGGGCGGTCCAACATGGTGAACATCTTGGAGATAGCATTCAGCATCCTGGAGAACACTTACAACAGTGTCCAGAACCCTTTGGATGTGCTGTTTTCTGCTCCAGCTGGAAGCCCCATTGAAGATTTTTCTGTGAAGTTCAGTGTTGGCTATGGCAGGTCCCTGGCCATCAAGATGATTCTGGTGGCAGTCATGGACTTCACCAATGAAGAGCTGCAGGCCTGTTCCCTGTCCTCTGTTCACTGTTTGCTGTCAAGTTTACCAACAACCCAGCTCCCACGGAGGACATGCAGAGGTATCGAAGTCTTGCAGCGAAATTCCAGGTGAGCGAAAGTGCACGCCCTGATCCGATTCAGATTTACACCATGCTAGCGGAAAGTCTTGCAAAATCGGGGATGGACGTCGCTCACGGGCTACCAGGGAAAATCAAACAGTACAACAGCCTCACGAGTGTCCAAAGCCAAAACATTTCAGAGCTTGAAGCTCGCGTCATTTGCATGCTGCCACATCAGACGCCCAAGTTCGTGGAAGTGCTGAAGTATCACTGGCAAAACTACAAGAATGCCGAATCGGCTGTGCCGATGAAGTTCTTCGGTCGAACTACTACCTTCAGCTCTGAGGTGCCGCAGGAGGCGGCCGGCGTCTGGAAGGAGATCCTCAAGGCGGGCCCGGAGAAGAACGAGTGCTTCCTGTTGCTGCTCATCGGGGTGTTTGTCAAGAGCTTGAAGGATGCGCTGCGCATGAAAAAGAAGCCAAACCTCCGTTTCCAAGCTGGTCGCTTCCGAGTGAACGACCCTGTGATTGCGTACCATCAGGCGTGTCTTTGGGTGCACTTCAAGCCAGCCATGCAGAAGGAGATGTCTGCCCCTGACTTCGACCAGCTTGAGAAGAGCTTTCTCCGTGGAGGCCTTGATCGTGAGCTCGTGGATCGTTGCAAGGCCATGAACCCAACTCTGAAGTTGGCAGACTTCCGCTTCATCTACACGTTCCTTGGAAAGGAGGCTCCCATTGTCAAGGAGAATGTGGAGCTGGAAGCAGCACAGGAAGCAGCAGAGCTGGAGCAGGAGAAGGCAGTTGGGTTAAACAATATTTTGAGTTTGGGGTTCTGGGGTGGGTTCTGTGTCCAGTGTATGGTTGGAGGTGCAACTTTTGATCAGGATCCAGTATTGTCATTCTTCATGGGGGGGGGGCCTGCTTTTGTAGTTCACGTGACTATTGATGCATCTTGTGGCTGTTGGTGGGATCTAGGGTGTAATGCACAATCACGGTTGATAGTCGTGGTTCATGATTTTTTGTTGATGCATGTTACAGCTTCCGATTGGAGCTATGGTGTAGTGTAGTGAGTAATCATGGTTGACAGCTGGACACTGCTTTGTAGTTGATGTTCATACAGATGCATTTTTCAGGTTTGGTTGAAATCTAGGGTGTGATGAACAACTATGGCTGATAGGTGGGTTTTGTAGTTGATGGTGTTCTCGATGCATGTTGCAGCTTGTGATTTGGATGCCTAGTGTAATGTATGTTTTCGGTTGATGGGTGGACATGTAGTTGATGTTGTTCTTGATTTATGTTGCACTCGGAGCTTGCATTCCCTTCCAATCCAGCAGGCAGCCTTGCGACTCTTCAATGCGAAGCTTGACAAGGACACATCCATGTGGACTAAGTACGTTGCTGCTCTGGCCGATCACACCTCTTCCCAGAGAGTTGGCAAGGTGGACTTCCTCCGTTCTCAGGACAAGCAGTTGGCAGACGCCATTGAGGCCCAGGCTGATGTCCAGTTCCCTGTCAAGTACCTTGCGACTGGTGACAGTGTGGCACCCTTCATAAGCACTTGCGCTAGTGCTTGGAGTGAAAAGCAAATCATCCCCACTGTCAGCCTGTTCACTGTCTACATTGTCGATTTGACTGCCCCTGGCTCCAGTGCCATGCGAGCATTGAAAGAAGCAACTCGGCTGGTCGCTGATGCATGCGCCCACTGCCCAGAGAGAACAGTTGGCATCGTCATCACCCGTTCCTCATTTGCTTGAGTGACCATGTCAACGCCGACACTGGTGATCTTGTGAGTTTGTTCCAAGGCAGCCAGCTCTGGCACCGCAGGGCGGTGACTGGCATCAAAATGAAGCCCAACAACGAGTATGTGGTGCCAGTTCAAGGTCAGACTGCCATTTCTGTAGAAAATTTGGCAAAGGCACAGCTGCACAAGCAGCACATCGCTGGTGTTGACCTCATGGACAAACTCAAAGAGATGCTGTGGAAGGGGATGAACCTTACTCAGCAGCATGGGGCGGTGTTCGTGGACTTGCTGCCATATGATGACTCTGTCCTTCTGTCCGCTGTCCAAGGTTCATCTCGTGCAAGGCCAAAAGAACCGCAGGAGATGGTGGTGACCTGCTGCTGGGCTCGTGGTGATCAGGATTCTGACATCCGCGTGAAGAATGCAGCGTGGCTTTCTGGGGTCGTCCATCGAGGCATGGAGCGGCTGGTGAGGCAGAAGCTTCTGTCCCTCCATGGTTTCACCCTGAAAGAGTATCAGCCTGAAGCCGCCAAGCCGACCACTGACCCAAGCCTTTACCACTTGACTTTTCCATCAGCGGACGGGAACTTGGCAATGCGGCAGACTTCGTTGGATGAGTGGTCGCCCAAGTTCGCTCGCTTGAAGAAGGAGTTTGACGCTTTGATTGAGAAGCACAACAAGGCATTTAACTCCTCAGGTTGCCCATACAAGGCTGATGGGCGCAAGCGACCTGCAGAAGCTGCAGACACAGAGGAAGATGGCGAGAGTTTCCCTGATGATTGTGTTGTGGAGTCCATTGAAGCCCTTGGCAAAAAGCAAGGTGCATTGACAACTGTGCACAGCAACCAGCCAGAACTGTTCCGCTTGATCTTCACGTCCAAGGGCCATCTGTACATTCATGCCTTGGAGGATGGCATTGTGTCTGCAAAGAAGGCTTTGTTCCAGACCTTCGGCGAGTACCACACCGGTGATGCGGAGATTCAGAAGGCCACAGATCGCAAGGCATTGCTTTACCGTTGGATAATGGAGTCAGCAGACCATGAGGCAATTTGGGGTCACCCTTCGAGCTGGGACCCACCTTTCCAGAAGAGCAAGGCGACCTTGCGGAAGTTCATGGACTACCTCGCCGAGCACAATGTCGTCACGTTCGATGTGGCTTGTCATGAACTGTCAGGTGAGGAGCCAGATGGAGTCTCAGTGAAGCAGGTTGAAGGCTGCGCCTTTGAGCCCAAGAAGTTGCCAGGCCGCACAGTGGCGGACCTCGCCAACTGTGGCAGTTTGCTGCCTTTTAAGGCAGTGGACTGGGAGAAAGGTGAGAGCAAGAATGGCACCATGCGGTTGTGCATGGTATTGAACTATGAGGATTCTCAGCAACAGAAGGGCATCTTTCCGAACAAGCCATGCTGGATGCTGGTCAAGCCAAAGCGCATTCTGAAGGGCAAATGCTTCTTGCTGTGTGAGCCAAGCACGTGAAGCAAGTGCACTCTCCACTGTGCACTGTCGTCTGTCTCACATCTGACCAGCGAGTTTTGTTTCGCAGCGCCGGAAACTCTTCCAGCCTTGTTGCATGTGAGTTTGTCGTGGGTGATTTTTGTGTCGCTTGCTGCTGCTGCTGCTGCACGTTGCCAACCCTCTTTTGAGCTTGAGTGTCAAGCAAGTGCCCTTTGTCCACTGTTCCCTGTCGTCTGTCGCCATGGCTTCCTTTTTGAACGCTTTCCACGACATGGAGGAAGATCTTGCAGTCGACGAGGCTTGCAAGGCGGCAGATGCGGAGGTGAAGGCGGAGCAGCTCGTGCAGATGGCTCCAGTGGGCACTGGCGGAGGGAGCAGCCAGCCGGCAGAGTTTTCTGAGTCAAGTGGCAGCAGCCCGCCTGGCCACACACAGGAGTCGCCAAAACCGACGACTTCGCATGCACTGAACATTCGCAACGCTATGAAGCCTAAAGGTGCACACACAGCTCCTGAGAAGAGGCGTGGCCCTGACTCCCAGAAGAGGGCACCAAGAGGCAGCAAAGACACGTTCGCAGGACGTCGTCCCCCGATTAGCGTAGCGAAGCTCGAGATCTACAACGAGATGAAAGCGGACTACATTCGCATCCGGAAGGCTCTTTCCGAGCAGGGCACAAAGAAAGGCAAGAAGAAGGTGACTTTGTCTCAGGAGTCCTACTGGCGACACATGCAGAAGGCCATGAGAAACCTCGAGGGCTCAGCCATGGAGCGTTTCACTCAAGCTTCACAGTCTTTTTGCAAAAGCATCATGGACTGAGTGTTTATCATTTTGATGGGGTTTGCGTGCCTTGTGCAGCGTGATGAGTGATGCCTGCCTTTGGTGTCACTGTCAGCTGTCCACTGTGCACTGTCCGGGTTATTGCAGTCAGTCCTGGCAGTGCTCATGATCATTGCCAGTGCGGCTGCAGGCTTGAGGGGTGTGTCAAGCTGCGCTAAAATGATCTCTTTCTCAGGTGCCTGTGAGTGAAAGTGTTAGCCAGCTATCAAGTGCTTTTGTCTTCAGCCAACCTCATGAGTTTCGCAGTCTTGGGGTTCTTCCAGCCTGCATTTAGTGCTGCAAGCCTTGCCATGGCAGTCCCCGCCGCTTTGGTCAACATGCAAGTGTTCGGCATCACTTTGGGTATGGCTCTTCGGTCTTCACTGTCCACTGTCGCTCGTCCACTGGCTGTTGTGGAGCTGTGGTGCGGCGTGGCGTCCGTTGCAATGGCTGCCGAGAAGGCTGGCTATCGACAGCTCGCCATGGACAAGGACCGGATCCAGGGAGTGACTGATGATGACGCGTCGGATGACACAGAGAACATCTTGACCAAACGTGGCTTTGAGAATGCGTTGAAGGCGGTCTTGCAGATCGACGAAGGTGGCCTGCTGTGGATGGCGCCCGTCTGCAGCAGCTTTGTGTTCATGAACTCTGTGAAATGCCAACGTACTGTCAACCGCCCAGCAGGTAACACTGCGTACCCGCCTGTGAAGGAAGGCAATCGCATGGCCAGCATTGCAGCTTTTCTGTATGCCCTCGCAATGTTGCGTGGGGTCCACCCTGTCATTGAACAGCCAGCGGGCAGCATCATGTTCAGGTACAAGCCCCTCGCCAAGGTCCTCAGCGTTTTCCACCATTGTTCCGCCACCTGTGCCAGGTGCCATTTCCAGGTGGATGCTCCCGAAGGCGAGAGGTTCCTGAAACGCTACAAGTTTGTTGGTGAGACATGGGTGAAGAGTTTGCAGCAGAACTGCACATGCCGTGACGGGATTCATAAATCCATGATCAAGGAAGATGAGCATGGAGGAAGGACTGGCGATCGGAAGCTTCTGAAGGAGAGCCAGTCCTACCCCCGCAAGCTGGGAAATTGGATTGTGCACAACTGGTTCGAGCAGCACAGGCTCATGCCATGCTTCCAAGAGTCCACTGTCCCACTGTCGCCTGTCCCTGTGCAGAAGCACACCAGCACGAAGTCAGTGTGGAAGCGGCCAAGTTCAAGTGTGGAAGCGGCCAAGTTCAACTTCCAGTTCCGATCCTGATGCCAAGAGGCAGAAGGCAGCTGGGGCACAGTGGAAGCGGCCAAGTGCACCTGCCAGTTCGGCCCCTGTTAGCAAGAGGCAGAGGAAGCAAAGTAGCCAAATTTCCATGTGCAGCAGCTGGAAGCGCTGCTTGTGAGATTTGCTATTGAATGAGCCGCTCACTGGAAGCTGCTCCTGACAAATTAGAGGCATGAGCCGAAGGTTTGCGCCTGGGGAGGTTAAAACAGTGCTCAGCACCTGCGTGTGCAGGTCCTTGAAGGGGGTGCTGCTGCTGGTATTGATTGCTTGTTTGTATTGTGAATTGCCATGATGATGCTTGTTAGCACAGACAATAGTAGTAATTAGTAGTTGCACTGCCAGAACTGCACATGAACTTTTGTTGTTGGCTGCCACGGAGGCTGTCCCTGTAAATTTTGGCTCCAGAACTGAGTCCACTGTCCACTGTCCATTGTCGACTGTCGACACTGCCATGGACGTCCGCTGTCCATTGTCGACTGTCGTCGCCGCCATGGACGAAGCCCCTACTGAAATCCTCTCGCCGGCATCGGAGAGTGACTCCGAGGTCGAGGATGTTCAAAGGGAGCTCAAGAACCTGGAGCTCATGTCCGTTTCCACCGAGGGCGAGACTGAGACCGCTTCTGCTGAAGACTTGGCGAAGGAATTGAGTGTGCTGCTTGATCAAGAGCTGCGAGAAGTTCGCATATCAGTGAAACTGATGCAGATGTCGGAAATATGTGTGTGGTGCGGGATGGTCTATTTCGAGCAGTACCTTAATGGCTATGAGCGCTGCCGCCTGGACTCATGTTTTTCTGAGCAATACCACTGCTCGTGCAGCGGTTGAACCGCTTGTGTGCGATGTCCATGGATCACACGCCGTAGTTGCCCTACTACCCATGGATCACACGCCGTATAATTGCCCTACTACAACACTGTCCATTGTTCACTGTCACCTGTCCACTGAGACGAGTGACGGTGACAAAGCATCCATGAGACTGGCAAGTTTCCAGTTTTGCCAGACGGCAGGAAATTAACAGTTGGCACCAGCAAGTGGCCGCAAGAGCCGGGGTTTTCAACATGCTCTTTGCGTCTGAGAAAAATGACCTGGGCAAGCCTGCTATTTCGCCATCATACCACAGTGGACAGTCCACAGTGAACAGTACAGTGGGTTTGGGTGAGGGCAAATAGGTGGGGAAAGGCGAATTAACCGATGGAGGCGTCGGTTAATTCGCGACCTTTTTAATTGTGGGGGAGGGATTCGGGCTAGGGGCTGTTGCTAGGGGCACTGCCAGTGACACTGTTTGCCCTGCAGGTGCTGGGATTCTACCTCAACGAGCTCAGACTCTGCCCACTGTCCACTGTCGCCAGCAACAGCAGCAGCAGCAGCAGCAGCAGCGCGCGCGCTGTGTGTGTGGTCGCGCGCGCTGTCACGCAGAAGCGCGCGCCGCTGTTGCGCGCTCTGTTGTGTGGAAGCTGCACGGGCTGCTGTGCGTGTGCACTTATGGGTGTGCGCGCGCTGTGCACGCGCTGTGCGCGCGCTGTGCGCGCGCTGTGCGCACGCTGTGCGCGCGCTGTGCGCGCGCTGTTGCGTGCACTGTCCTGTGTGTGCGCGCGCTGTCAAGGTTTTTGTTTGCTGTTGGGGCTCCCTGATAGAACAAATATGCCAAGTTTCTGGAGCACGCAGTGCTTTGTGCTCAAGCTTTAGAGAGAGAGAATGTGGCATCAGCATCATGTTCTTCATAATCATGAACCATGTAGTCGCAAATTTAGGGCAGTAGCATTGCAAAAAACAGCTCATCCAACGTCCACTGTCCATTGTCTACTGTTGGGCAGCGGATGCACACTGTCCATTGTCCACTGTTGGTGGAGAATGGGCCGGAAGCAGAATGGAAAGCCCAAGAACCAACCTGACAGCAGGAAGATTGCCAAAAAACCTGCCAGCAAGCGGAGCGGCAAATCTGGTAAGTCGGGATGGGCAAAATGGAACCTAGAGGTGAAGGACAAGGCTGAAAAGGCCAAAAAGAAAGAGCAAGACTCGCCACAAGCAGCCCCACAAGAATCAGAAGAAGACTCGCCCTTTTGTCATGTGGACGTCGAGGCTGCGGCTACATGATGTTGATGTATGTTCAACTCGAACGGTGAGTACACAAACACCACGTTGGATTCGCCGTGCTCAGCCGGCGAAAGATGAGAAGGACTCGTGTTGTTTTTTCTCAATTGTGTTGATCAGCCCTTGTGGTCGCAGGACCTTGAGAGAAGAGGACGAGCCAGCTTGGAGCATCACAGTCTGAGCCTGAGCGATGCTTTCAACAATGGGTTCCCATGCTAACCCGTATGAGCCAGGTCGGGCTCTCGATGGCTTTGGCGCCAATGAACTACTGGACTGCGGCCGGATGCTGTTTTGCCACTGACTGCTACTACACTACTACCACTACTACCACAACTACTGGTTTGCAAGCTGCGTGGATTGCACGCAGGCAACGTTCTTCTCTTCCGCCCTGTGAAGAGGAAGCTGGCAGAGCAGAACTGAGAGCAAAAGAAGCGCCATTGTTTTGCAACTGAGGTGTAGCTGCATCTTGGGTGGGGTCTTCCCTGTGCACAGGAGTAGTAATAGTAGTAGTAGCAGTAGTAGTAGTAGTAGTAGTAGCAGCAGTAGCAGCAGTAGTAGTAGTAGTAGTAGTAGTAGTAGTAGCGGTAGCAGTAGTAGCAGCAGTAGTAGGATTAGTAGGAGGAGGAGGAGTACTAGTGGTAGTGGAAGTAGTAGTAGTAGTAGTAGTAGTAGTAGTAGTAGTAGTAGTAGTAGTAGTAGTAGTAGTAGTAGTAGTAGTAGCGGTAGTAGTGGTGGTAGACGTAGAACAATGGACGGTGGACAGTGTCGTGTATATTCCCTCTGGCAACAATATATTCACGACATCATTTTTGAGCTTGCCCTGCCCCACCCCCATTCCAATTTGCAATCTGTTCCGGCTGCTTACTGCTCCTGCTTTTGCTGCTGTTGCTGTCCACTGTTCACTGTTCATGGTCTTCAATGCTCACTTTAAATCCTGCTTTCAAAGCCCCTTTAAGGCTCCCAAAACGAAAAGGTCAGAAGGTTAGATACCAACGAACGGAAGGTCAGTTGCTTTGAACAGGGATTTAAGAAGGCCCGTAAGCTAGGTCCCTGGTAGCCCTCCGGCTGCGCAAGGAGATTAGCTAGCCAAAGGCTAGAGTTCTTCTCCGGGCTAACGCGGGACTTCGCCACACTGCTAAAAAGAGAGAAGTTCGTGTTGTCCGTGCTACGTGAAGCCAGTCAGTGTGAACTAGGCTTGCTACGTACTCCCCGGAGGTGTTGAGGGAGGTGGCGGGAGGATACGCTAGCTAGCCGAGGGGGATGCTAAGAAGACCTCCAAGGTCGCTATCCGTGGCTACACAGACAACCAGTCCAACGAGGCGCTACTGAAGAAGGCTATGACAACGAAGTTCCCATCGACCTTGGTGCTGATGGAGCTAGAGGAACTCTCCGCTAAGAACTGTGAGCTTCAGCTACAGTGGATCCGCAGAGATCTGAACCAGCTAGCGGACGATCTCACGAACGAGAATTTCGCTAGTTTCTCCCCGGACTTCAGAGTGAACCTGGAGGGGGAGAAGCTAGAGTGGCGTGTGCTGGGCCGTCTCCTCGAACACTCGGCCAGCTACTTCCAAGAGCTAGGAGTGAGGAAGAGAGCCGGAGAGCCGAAGGCTCCGAGGTTCGCTAAGAAGGCGCGTAAGCTAGGTCCCTGGTAGCCCTCCGGCTGCGCAAGGAGATTAGCTAGCCAAAGGCTAGAGTTCTTCTGCTAATGCGGGACTTCGCCACAACGCTAAAAAGAGAGAAGTTCGTGTTGTCCGTGCTACTGCGTGAAGCCGGTTAGCTAAAGCTGGGCTTGCTACGTACTCCCTGGAGGTGTAGAGGGAGGTGGCGGGAGGATACGCTAGCTAGTGTACGCACTCGTGCCGAGGGACGAGGCTAGAGTTCTTCTCCGGGCTATAACGCGGGACTTCGCCACAACGCTAAAAAGAGAGAAGTTCGTGTTGTCCGTGCTACTGCGTGAAGCCGGTTAGTAAAAGCTAGGCTTGCTACGTATACTCCCTGGAGGTGTAGAGGGAGGTGGCGGGAGGATACGCTAGCTAGTGTACATTGTCCTGGCTGAGCCTGGCTCCGAGGCTGAACTGGAGAAGGAGGCCTTCCGGATTGGCGGAGCTTGGCGAGAAGGATGCAACCTGCTTAGAGACGAGGAGATCGATCGCGAGATCCTCGAGCTGCTTCAGAAGTGGATAGAGGGCCGGGCCGAGACAGGGCTACCCTTAGAGATCCTCGAAGGGCTACCCATGTCTTCGAAGGGCAGACGTCCTGGAGGCTACTAGAGGAGCGCCGGGAGCTAGGGAGAAGAAGCAGCTGCTACGGGATGCCTCTCCGTCGTGAGCCAGATCGTCTATGTCAACAAAATGGGCAATTTGGGGCTGTCTCCAGCGAGTTATTGGTGGATACGGGCTACCCACCATTTGCTCGGTCCCGGCTATCCCATGGAGATGCTCCTCTACGCCGACGACCTGGAGTCGTTAGGGATAGGCACCAAGGGGATACAGGGGATTCTATTGAGCTGCCTCTTCCTCTCGCTCCTGCCCCTTCAAGTGGGCGAAGACGAGGGGTGGCTACTGCGTGGAGTGGCTTGGAATGGAGACCGACATACCGGCTACCGGCTGGGGATGTCGGAAGCCTGCCGGCTGGCTAGAGATCCAGCACTGGCAACTTCACGGTGAAGGAGATGCAACAGGGCTTGGGCGGGCAGGTTTCGCGGCGATTGCGCTCGACTGGGAGAGACCCTTCCTGGGCCGCTCCACGCCTGGTCGCGGCCACACTGGGACGTGACGGGCTGCTAGTCCCCACCATGCTCCGCGTTCTCATGACCTGGCTAGGGGAGAAGTCGTCTCCAACGACCTGTGCGGCTACTCCGCGGGCTACCTCCACTGAGCTTCACACTGACGCTTTAAGGCCGAATCCACGAGAGCATGGATAGGGGGCTTTCTGGAGCTAGACTCCAGGGTCCCGGCCATTCTCCAAAGGAGACCCGAAAAAGGTGATAGCCGCGCTAGAGTTGCTAGCGACCCTCGTTGGAGGGCGAGGATAGGAAGACCTCGCGAGTTGCCATCAGGGGCTACACGGATAACAAGTCCAATGAATCCCTCTTGAAGAAGGCTATGACGACAAAGCATCCTTCCACGCTAATCCTGATGGAGACGGCCGAAGAGCTATCCCACAGGAACTGTGAGCTACAGCTGCAGTGGATACGGAGAGATCTCAACCAGCTAGCGGACGACCTCACCAACGAGGAGTTCAAGTGTTTCGACCCGGCTTGAGGATAGCCCTCAAGGGGGACGAGCTCCGTTGGAGGATGTTGGACCGGCTACTCGTGCACTCCGATAGCTTCTACAAGGAGCTAGGGGTGCGGAAACGAGAGGCACCGGCGAAGGTGTCAATCTCCAGGCTAATTGGGGTTTATGCCACATCCATGAAAAAGGAAAGTCGTCGTGCGCTTCGGCTTGTTAGCTCGCTGTCGTTACTCGGCTAGTGCGACTACTCTAGCTAGTACCAACCCGGAGGTTGTAGGGGATGGCGGTGGGCTAGATGGGCTAGTGCACGTACCTCGTGACGAGGAACGAGTTACGACTATGTGTGCTAGCCCGATAATCTTCCCACCGAAACCATCGCAGGTGTTTCGGATAGAAACGAAGTTTCTACTGCTATCTATTGCTCTTGCTGCTAGTGTCAGTCTGCAAGACAGTGATAGCTTGACTTGGAATGGCGAGGAACAGTTTGCAACCCCATGGCCATTCTGGATAAAGTCCCCCTTTGGGGGAGTAACTTTGAAGTACCCACGCAAGCATGTGAAACTTGGGCTTCGTGACCCATTTGCCTTCCTCGGCCATGGTTTTCAGGACCGAATACTGGCGTAGGAAGTCAAAGCGACAGTCTCTGAACTTTCTTGGCTCCCAATTCAAGCCTGACAAGCATTCGTAGCAGGCCACGAGATACTTGATCACCCAGCGTATGGACGACTCGAAAACATCGTTCCGCGGTCATCTCGTCCGCGATTTTCCATGCAAACCTTGGGCCCATCGCCCTTCAGATCCTAACATGCTCCTACATCCTACTATTTGTATACAAAGCATGTGCTTCTCTCATGAGATAAGTTGCGGAATCATGGCCCTCGTTTCTGCCGCTTTCAGATTCACTTTCGGCTTGGGCTTGTCGGCTTTCTTGATCATTCCCAGGGTTAGCTTGCCAATGCAATCCTGAATGGAATTCTCCTGGTAAAATTTCTTCATCTCCAGAAAAAGTGTGGGCACCTTCTGGGTGTTTCCCAGTCTAGGAAGCACAAACCAGAATAGGTTTCCTAAGCATTCCTGGGCACAGCCCAAGTCCATAATGTGAAGCCAATCCATCTTGAAGCAAGTCGTTAAAAAGAAAGAGCAGCGGAGTATCGGGGAGATGAGCCTCTTGCCTCACTCACCTGCCTGTGCAAAAAATCCCAATGCCCATATCTTTCCAGCATCCAAGGTGCATTTTCAGAGAAATGTTTGTAATTGCTCAAACTGGCACTGCATCTCATGCAGATTCCAGTCTTGGCTCGCCAGTGCGGCAGACCAAAAACTTCAGCCAAGCATTTCCAATCGGCTCGGAGTTCTGCAAGGATGCATCTATGTGCAATCTCACGGCCGGCGTGCTTAATCCGCCATGCTTGTGCGAAAGGCTGGCCGTCGTGGCTCTGCCTAGGCATGGTCCCCAACAAAAGCTGCTGGCTGGACCAGGCCATAATATCCCATGTGTCCTCGAAGCTCTCGCCCTTGGATATATTGTTCTTAGGCAAAGCAGTCACGGGAAACCTCCAAGTGTGATGCGGGGCAGGAAGCTGAGGCAAACTCATCAGGATGACTTCCAGGGACTTGCTTCTATCCCAATTGAAAGGCGTGGCATCAGCCCAAAGCGAGAAAGGAATGACATCAAACCCGAGTCTGCGGGATGTCTCCAGGCAGTGGTCTTGCACAGATTGTGCACATCATGCCAAATCAGTGAGATGATAGCAGGGGTTCTTTGGAAACAAAATACAAAATGTGGGCGCATAAAGGCAACTTCTGCATATCTGGTGACCTCGTGCTTCTCGTCCCATATGCGAATTTCGGCAGTGTATATGGGTGGCCACTGGCTTTTCTTAAGACATCGTCGTAACAAATCTCGAGCAGCATTCTTGCTCGATTTTTCAGGAACCTTCTTGAAGACTTTGAGGCCACATTCTGCAGCACCGGTCTCGAGACCAGAAGCCTCGATCGCACTCAAGCTGGAAGACAGGAAAAGGTTGTGCACCCTGTTGCGAAGCCTCTTGGTAGGGGATGCGATCGTTGCTTGTTGCGAAACATAGCAGAGCTTGAGCCTTCCAAAGCCTTCCAAACCTAGCATCACTCGCAAGCAGGCTCGGAGACATGGTACATTTCAAGCTCGGAGCATTTTAGTTTGCGACAGCTGCACGGCTGCAGCTATGCCTGGCGAGCTCAGCCAAGTACCTGATCAAGTTGCAACTGCACGGACGACAAATGAGATCAAAACATGAAGCACCAGGCGACGGCATGCAGCTGTTTCTTCTCGCAGCAACAGCAAAACTGCGATCTAAGGGGCTTGGAAGGTGTCCAGAATCCCTTGCAGCTTCTTGGCCCCCATCTATCTGGGAGCCCGCCTTGTGTTCCTTCATCGTCGTGGCCAAGTCACCGGCCTCCTTGAGGGCAGTGCGCCAAACCACATCGGAAGCTGTAGGAGTCGTGGAGCTTGTAAACACTTGTGTTGTGTTGTACTGTGGGCAGCAACAAGCTTTGATAAAGAGCTTTCACGAAGTCGTTCGCTCTTTAGGCGGGGTGCTAAAAGTTTGTACCCCTTACGTGTGCCACTTTGTATGCTGCCGTACTGAACTAGTTTATACGCTGTTTTCTGATTTGCTCCACTATAGTCAGTAGTCTTTTGAGCCCAATACGGAATTTGCGACTCCGCAGGCGTGTGAATCACTGGAAAAGTATAGCATCAGTGGTAGTGCTGGGCCTGTGCAAAAGGGAAAAGAAAGGCAGCAGCAATGCCCCAGAGTCATCTCAGTTGGAAGGTAGTTCTGACGTTGAGCGACCGTGTACTCTTCCTGCCCTGAATTTTACGGATGCAGTTCCAGTCTCAGAAACTGTTGAAGTTGAGCGATTTGACACTTGGGTAGAAGACGATCCAGCAAACGTCGCGATTGCAATGCTCGCATTTCCTTCCATTTGCTTCCTTGTCTTTCTCCCCAAGGCCGGAGTCTGTTTAAAGGCTTTGTTGTGAGTCACAGATTCTGGTATATAATAACAATTATCCCCAATTGATTCATCTTGCTGGCCAGGTCCACAGAGCCTTGGTGTCACAGGCTCATGGTTGCAAGGATCTTGGTGCAAAGTTTTGTGCGCTACGACCAGGACTTCAATGTGGGCAGACTGGCCATGAGATGGCGTGGGCTGATAGGATGTGCTCATCCCGCATTGAAGAAAGAAACCATCGATTGTCAGTTGATGTGCATCATTAGCCGTACCTCTGACAACAGGGCCAAAGTTGAAGCAGGTTTGCTGCAATACATTGAATACTATTCAGGGAGTGCCAAACTTTCGAAGAAGTTGATTGAACCGGTCTCCGGGGATGCAGCTTTGACATACGCTACAGTGACGAACACAACATGTTGTTGGCGACCGGGTTGAGATTGTTTCTGGATGTAGCCACAGCGTGCGAGAAGAAGGCTTTCCATTGGTGGGGCGCCCGGTGCTGCTCTGTTGTCATTATGTGCTCATTTCATGCCCAACGTGCTGAAAGCAACGACTGGGAAGGTTCATGGACTGAGCGGGACTTTGTATTGCAGGGAGATTGTCAGGCCCTTGATTGCTCACTTGGGATTTTCCTTGGATGGGCATGTGACTGCTGCCCTGTGCTGGAACAGCCCCTTAGCTCCTGCAAGCCGCACCTCGAGTGCCTCAAAACAGTTCTGTCCTTTTGTGGCTTCGAAAAGACTTGCGCCTACATGGGTGCATTTAATGGGAAGTCAGTGAAGCCCTTGCAACTGTGGCATTTGCCTGGGTTTGATTTTGAGAACCTATGCTTCCATTGGTCTGGTAAGCCGAAGCGAAGACGCTAGTGGGGAATACACTGCGCAATTCGGGGAAGCAGTTGCGCAGATTGTCACAAATCTGACATAAGTTACGCGTACATTCTGAAATGACAGCGGGTGCTGGGAAAGTTTGCTGTCACTCAGTGCGAGTCTCTTCCACAGCAGTGTGTTCAAAATTCTTCCTGTGGGCCACGAGTCACAACCCTTGCAGCTTCTGGCTCTTGCGCAGACATCTAGCTTCCTAGCAAAACAGTTTGGAGTGCAATGATTCGTCCTGTGGGCCACGAGTCACAACCCTTGCAGCTTCTGGCTCTTGCAGTTTCGAGTGCAATTTGGGACACGAGTCACAGCCCTTGCAGCCTTGGAATTGTCTTGTTGTCAATTGCACTTCTGGCTGGGGGCGTGGTCAAGATTTCCTCAGCCTTGCGGCAACCTGTTTGTGTTGACAGGTTGTTCTGAGCTGTGTGAAGAAACAATAATGGACAGCCATCCAGTGTGACCTTGCCCGATGTGCCCATGTCGGTGCAAGGGGTCATTGGCATGGCCATGACACAACACAACAGCACCTGCAAACACCGGCTTGGACAGAAATATCAAAGAACTTTTCATGGTATTCTCAATAACAGCACCTGTAAACACCGGCTTGGACAGAAATATAACAGAAATTTTTCATGGCCTTCTCAATACCAGCACCTGTAAACACCTATCCAGTTACATTAATTCTGGACAAACCTAGCGTGTTGTACAGTATCCTATTTTCTTCAAGTTGACCTCTGATTTTGATAACTTTTGTGTTTTCCAAACCCCCAAGGATCTAACCCTAAAAAAGAGAGTGTTGATATTTATTCATGCATATACATACTACATATATATATATGTGCAAGACACACATACTTACTTGCCTACATACTTACTTACTGGATTACTTACTTACGTACTTACTCTTATACGCACATAAAAAGATACATGGGTACGAGTATACATATATCCCACATACACCTTTTCAAGAAGTTGTTCTCACATGAGATACATACAGAAAAATTAAAAGCAACTGTTTTCGTGTGAACGCACACACACATAGATAAACTTGATGCAACATGCTTGGTTTTTTCGTGCATGCAAGGATAGTGGCATCTACGCCCAAAGCACGAAACATGGACTGAGACTGGGCTACCCTTCCCCGCGAGGGAGGCCGCTTCATGATAGTGGACGCGCGGAGGAAAACGGTCCGGTGACTCCGAGGAGGGGGAGGCGGGGGGGGGCGTGTGCCAGAGGATGGGGGTGGTGGGGCAAGAAAAAGCGAATATTGTCTTCATTCAATATGTACGAAGCAAATTGATTTCTGCCGATTTCTGCCAATGAGTTCCATTATTTTTATGTCTATGTGTCCTGAAATCTGCTAAATCTGAAGCGAGATCTTTCAGAAACCATGGAAATCAA
Source organism: Symbiodinium sp. CCMP2592 (assembly GCA_905221615.1). Classification (NCBI taxonomy): domain Eukaryota; class Dinophyceae; order Suessiales; family Symbiodiniaceae; genus Symbiodinium; species Symbiodinium sp. CCMP2592. Next base: position 15,848 of record CAJNDT010006019.1, on the reverse strand, counting down.
TGTTTTGCTGGTTCTTTGGTTGCTTCACTAAACACTGGAAAATGTTTCTGGGGCGTTCTTTTACAAAACATTGAAGAACCTAGAACTCCTTTATGAAGCATTCGAAAACTAAATGATTTGCAAAAGCCTTCACGAAAAAGTCAAACCCAATTTCTTTGCAGGTTTGCCATACTTCACTTCGCCGTGGAGCATGCGAGGGGAGGGGGTGGCGGGTTGGAGTTTGGGTAGAAAAGTCTTGGTTTGTGACCAAGAAGTCTATGAACACAAGATTGAGTTCAAATCGGAAATTTAGTTTGGCTGCAGGACAAGAACGGAATATGCCAAATAATATGACCATTTTGTAATGACACTCGGAGAATGTTCGCCTGAAAGTAACAGTTGAAACTGTGTATTTGCTGCGGTGACCCGACGACAACTACGACTTCTCAACGTTGCCGAAGATTTCATAAAGCGGAACTACGTAGATAGTGCACAATCGGGAAGACACGCCATCATTAATGATGCAACTTTCAACAATGCTCAAATGGTGCACAGGCAACATCTACCTGGTCTTGATTGCATCAGAGTTGACTAAAATGTTCGAAAATGGTTCCAGCTTTTCGGTGGGATGTTCATCCGACAAGACATTATGGACTGAATCGCCAGATTGAGCATGTCACGACTGTTTACCAGCTATGTAGAGATTGTGAAGTTAAGTGCAGTCAGACTTTGATTATATAGGTTTGAACATTTCACGTTTAATCAGCATTCGGTTTAACCATTCTGGTTTTTCTGGATGGTTGGTGCTTCATTGATATTGGATTGACATTGATCAGGCTAGTCTTCGTTGCAAATGTTTTCACACCATTACTAACTCAAAATAAGCAAGTCACATTATGAGCAACTCAACTTTTATCCAAGATTGAAACGTATTCGTGTTTCTTGCTTATGTATTCTCCAAAATTTGTTGATATGCATGTTTCTTGCATGTATCAGTGCCTGTTTAACTCAGCAGCCGTGGTTTAACAGTGCCCAAATCTGACCAGCATCATCCAGCATTTCGAAACTAATGTATTTACTGAACACCGCTGGGGTTGCTCAATACCTGGCGTACATCTCAATGGACTTTTATCAAGGAATACCACAACTATATATGTACGTATGCTCTGTTGGTTTTGCAAACACCTGCTTGATACTGCTGAAGCACCTGATGTGATAGCATTTGGGGGTTTACTTCATCAGCTTGACTTCGGTGTTCACTCGATATTGCTGGATGATGGACGGCAGCTGAGAACAACGTCATATACAGATCACTTCAAAGACATTCGGAAAGTTTAGTCCGTGTATTGAAAATGTGACTATATACTAAATCGTAGGTGCCCTCCACACTTCGGATGCGTGCTGCTTCGCCAAAGCGGGCTGTTTCAGCTTTTGTCAACTTCGCACTGCGCACGCGCGCAGCTAAGACAGCATGCTTCGTGTCAGAACTGCATATAGTTTCGGATTGTGAGATGCTTGTTAAGCGTGCTGTCTCACGAGCACCGCATGCGTGCAGTTGAGACAGCATGCTAATGCGCCTGCTAGGATTTAACATTTGCGACGATACGCTAGTACTTCATGACCATCATCAGCAACCAAGATTGAGTCAGTATTTAGCTTACCCAGAAGTATGAAATGTGATGTGGCACAGTTTCGAAACAATATGGAGTAAACCTCCACCCGACACTGGCACCCATCGCAATACTTGCTGGCAGGTTTATGATAAATTCAGGATGAACTGAAAGCATTTCAACGTCAAGCAAGTGTTGAGAATATAACACACGTAGAGACATTGGTTCCACGGTACACAACATGAAGTGTTACACAAGTATTGTCTTGATGCGGGGTTAGAACCAAATACATACTTTGTCACATGTTTCTGCATACAGCAACCATGGCTCTGAGACAGAAGCAAAAATAGAAGTGGTCCGTTTATATCAATTAAACAACCCTAATATTAAATGGAGCGGGGGCCCCCCCCCCCCCCCCCCAATAGAAACTCGGAAAAGTGTTTTTATTGTTAGGTTGTATTTTCATCTCGAGTGTCACTTTTGCGTGCCTGCGCAGGCGTTGCTCCTGCTCCTGCTGCATCTCTTGCTCTCGCTGCTTCGCCTGCTCTTGCTCTAGCTGTTGCTCCTGCTGTTGCTCCGAACCCCCTAATGCAAATTAGGTTTTAAATGGCAGGGGTGATTTCGGGAGGATTCGCCCCAATGTGTTTTGGATTACTGTATACTGTTTATCACCTGGCGTGCGCAGCCTGAACCGGTAGGTCGCTGAGGGGGGCTAGCACATCCATATCCGCCATATCCATATATGTATATACACATGCATGTATATATAGAAATACATAAATATGTCTGCAGCTTACAAACTCAGAACGCTGCCTCTTGGAGGTACCAATTGCGAAAGCGGCACTGGTTGCCGCTGCAGTCTGCCTGGAGCGTCTGGGAGGCGGAGCCCCGGTTTCCTGCCGCAGAGAGCGGGACCTGTCGGGGACCCGCCGGAAGAACCGGAGGCCTTCCCCGACGCAGCGCTGCCCAAGGAGCTGCCCGGAGGCTCCGACGGGGCTTCCACCCTCCCGCTCGTGCAATTGTGTTTGTTGGGTTTCAGGCCAGTCCCATTCCAAGTGGCCGGGGGGCCCACAGCACTTTAACTCCAAGGTTTTACGCCATTCACAAACACGCGCTCATCCCGAGGTACAAGGTCTCTGTGCCGGACCTGGTGGCAACGGCCCAGGCCACAGCAGCAAGCTCGCTTGTGCTTGCTAGTGTCGCTCGATCTGCCAGTCGTGCAGTCTAAAGTCTGGAGCTTTGACTTCTTCTTCAAGCATTCAGGTCCGAGTATCAGTCTGTACTTAATGGGACTTGCGTCATGTAGCCCGGGAGGACAGGGACTAAAAGGAGACGGGGAAAGAGAGAGAGAGAGAGAGAGTGAGTGTCGCCCTGAAGAAGAAGAGTGAGTGTTGAACTCCGCTACACCGCAAATTGCATATCCGAAGTCGGGAGAGAACGCTCAGAAGCCTTTTCACGCTCCTCCAAAAGCCCCAGGAACATCGGGGGGGCCTTCAAGGCCGAGGGGCTGCAGACAGCCCTCATGTCCCCGGGAAGAAGAGAGCGAGTGACATAAGCTCTGTCCTGATGCCTTGAGGAAAAAGAGAAGAGAGGGGAGGGGGAAACCCAAAGAGAGAGCGAGAGAGAGAGAGAAAGAGAGAAAGCCATTTTGGCTTAAGCTGCGAGTGGTTCAAGGCGGAGCCAGCAGAAAGAAGAGGGCCTCCAACCGCAGAGAAAGGTTGAGGGAAGGCATTTCTTGACCCTTTTTAGGGGCGCGATCGAGCTCATCGCGCGGAACTACACGTCTTCGCCTCGAACACTTTGCCCCGCGACATCGGAAAGTTCGGTGCCCGGGGGGATCGGTGCGCTGTGCCCGGGGCCTTTAACAAACCTCGACCAGCCGGAGATCGGCGACCCTACATTATCGCTACCATCAGCCTGGGGAGGCATCTCCCTCGAAGAAGCAACGAGGAGACGAAACACAGCCCCTCACTTTGGAGCTGATCAAAGAGGCGATGCGGATGGAGCTGGGTCGCAGCCGGGACGAGGTGAATCAGGCTGTGGCAACAGTGCGAGAAGAGGTTGTTGCCCTTTTCGGCAAGAGGGTACACAGCATTGAGAGCGGGGTCACGTAGTAGATGGGCACCACGAGTAAGATGCTCTCACCTCCAACCATGACAAGCAAACCGAGGCGGTGGCACAAATTCGGGAGGGGCAGCAATAGTAAGCGGAGACCAGCAAGGCCTTCAAAGGGGGGCAAGAGCAACTTGACGGGGAGGTTCTCCATCTTGCAGAACAAGCTTCTTTTCACTGGTGGCGTGGCCACTGGGGATCGTCACTTGGAATTAATTTGGGGGGCTCAATGGCGACAATATCCTGGAGCTCACTCAGAACTTCAGCGGGGATCCCATCCTGAAGCAATTTCATATCCTTTTGTTGCAAGAGGTGGTCGCTCAAGGTCGTCAATCAGACGTTCATGGTCAGGAGTAACCGGAGTCTCTGCTTCGATGCACGCTATGAGTGGATCTTGGTCTGTGGCAAGAAAGAGGGAGAATGGAGAGGAGTGGGCATACTGTACCACCACAGTCAAAGGATGCACTACCACAGCAAAGCTCACTGACATGCGAGCAGCACCCATCAAATGCCAGCCCACAATCCCATGCAGCCCGTGCAAAAGAAGTGCTGCACCATGCTCTTGAATGGGGGATGACCTTCCCGCCGCAAAAGCTCCACGTGCCCAGCTTCCACCCCTACAACACAGCTCTGCAGTCGCGACGCATTGACTTCACAACGGTTTGGGGGAGTCATGACAGGGGGTGTGCACCCGTGGTGTAGGCATCAGGCGGCGTCTGACCATGAGCGATCTGGTGCGTTCCCTGCGCCCCTCGCCAACGCCACCAGGCTACCATCTCGCCGCCAAGCCCCCCCCCCCTGACATCCATGCCCAAATACGGGCGATGGCTGAGTCCATAACCATGCCCGGGATTGGCTACGACGGGTTCCGAGAAAGCAGCCGCGAGCACAACGACAACAAGCTGCACACAGACAACCCGAACAGCATGGAAAGCAGTCAGCAGAGCTAGGAAAAAAGAGCTCAGAGCCTGGTTCCAAGACAACAAACAACGAGCAAGCCAAATGGATTGGAGAGCGAAACACACTCTCGACAACCACAAGCAGGCAAGGATGGGAACACCATCTCTCCACTGGCAGCACGAGGCGTCCGACAAGGATCCCCCCGCCCTTCGTGCCACGCCCTTGCACGAAGTCCTCCGACGGCCAGCCCCTCACCTGCCAGACTACGGAGGCCAAAACCCCTCAAACTGGCGGTGCATTTCTGGACGACACCTATTTATGGAGTCGTGGCCCAACCGCCTCCAGCGCACCCTCTCGGAATTGGAAGTGTGCCTAGCCAAGGATGGGTTCGGCAGCCATCCGGAAAAGACAGCCATGTTCTTCAGCGAGGAAGCAGCGGGGGAACCTTCAACATTGGGATGGCAGCGATCACGACGCCCATGAAAAGCGGGCCTTGGGGGAACACAGCAAATTGGTGCATGTGTGCACCAAACTCGGCGCTGTGGGCGAGTCAATCCAGGCCAATCGCTGACACCCTCCACAAGGCGGTCAGCAGCACCCAGCTCCCTCGCACTCGCATGTTGGAACTTCAGAACCATGCGCCGTGCGTGTGTGCAACTCTTCCAGTCAGGGGAACCCCAGATGGAGCACCCGAGATGCTCAGGTGGCAGACCTCCGCCGGTGGAAGCAGCGCCAACTTGCAGCAGCGGGCGGGGGCTCTAGTGGATGCAGCAAGCACAAGACAAAGCAACATGGCAGCAAATGAAGACAACATGGCACCCAATCGGGAGACGAGCCTCCCGACCAATAAGCTGAGGCTGACAATTGGCGTGACGGGAAGGGCCCGCACTCAGCGCAATGATCACCCAAGCACTGCCGCCGCACCACTCCGCACCGCCCAAGAGCCGCGACAAGCATCAATGGCACCCCCAGCACAACAATAACACCAAGACTGGAGGCTTGAGTGGGCTGTGGGCAAGAGGGCACAGCAATCACCGTGGATGGTGGATTGGGAGATGTTGGGAGTGCATCGTTTGTGCCCAGGCCGAGGCACCGCAGGGCAGATCCTCTATGGCTAAAAGAGGCCAGTGACGTGTTATGACGACGCTCCCGAAGCAGCCGATGCCCGACAAGACAAGCCTATCACACAACATGACGTAGCACAGCTCTCTAAGCACGGTCGTCGCACCTGTAGTCACTGTAGTCTGCAGGGACCCTTCTACTGCTTTTCTCTGGGGCCCTGGGCTATCAGCCTTCTGCGGCTTTCTCGGCGATAGTACTCATCCACGGCCTCCACTGCGGTGAGAAGTTTGGTAGAGTCATGTTCGGCGACTCGCCGCGGACCGGAAGAGGGTCAAACTTCAGAGAGTCTGTCCTGGAGCACAGGAGAGTCCAGTGGCTTGGGTATCAGCACGAAGAGGAGCTCATGCTCCTGCCATTGCCTCTGCACATGAGCGATCAGGTGCTCCGCCTTCTCGTGAGACAGTCATTAAGTACGAATGCAATGACACAATCCTTACAAAACAGAAGGTGGCGGGTGAGAGCCCATGCAGGCCGCGTTCATGTGCTGGTCCAACAGCATCTTGGGCTTCTTCGCGAAGTGCACCACAACCACAGTTCAAGAGCACCTCCTTCTTGATCGCCAAAGTGGATTCAGAGAATAACACAGGGAGAAGAGCATGATTTCGTCGTCTTCGTTTGATGCTCCTACGAAGCGTGGCATCGCATAGTCTTTCGCAGCATCAGAAGCTCTGCTTTTAAGGCAACAGGTGGGAGGTAGTTACAGGTAGTTCCCACCAGCAGGTGGATGCAGGGCCAAGGAGTCCTGGTAGCTTTGATGTAGGTCTAGGTGCTCCCTCAAGCGAGGTTCTTACGAAGCAGACTTAAGCCTTTGTGCGTCTTCCTTGAGTACTATCTCAACGGACCCGGGCCCGATGGTAGACCCCCTTGTTTGTGGCGTCTGAACAGGGTGATGTACGGACTCAAACAAGTCCGAGATTGCCGCAAGAGCACTATGCTTCTGTCACGAGTTCGTTGAGTTTCCGTCGTTGCAAATCGGACCCTAACCTGTGTTGTCATTCTAGCCGACAGTTGTATTTATTGGCCTATGTGGATGATTTGCTGATGGCTGGTGATTCTCAAAGGGCCACGGATTTCATTGAGGCTTTGAACAAGGAGCTTTGCAATTCTGTGAGTACTACTGGTGCAGCCTCACACCAAGCATTGGACTCAACCGAACATGCCAGGTGTCGTATTTCGGTTCGCAAATTGCTGTGGCCCGGATACTCATTCGCTGTGAAGGAACTTTCCCGTGACGTCAAGGGACCGACTCAGGAAAGTTTGTCTCGATTGAAGCACTGAAGCGCCTGTTACGCTATACTTCTGGCGCTCGTGCCACTGTTCTGAGATTGCGTCCTATGCAAATGCTAGAGGATTGGCATTGTGCTATCGGTGTCACTTGTTATTCTGGCAGTGGCTGGGCTGGTTGTCACAAGACTCGCCGCAGCGCAAGCGGATGCATTGTTCAGGTCTTGGAAAGTTCGGTCATTCACACTTCCCACGCTCGAGCGACTGTTGCATTGTTCAGTTGCGATTGGTCAAGGCATCAACGAGGCATGATTCGTGAAGACATTATCTCCTAGAAGCGGAGTTCGCTCGCAAGGTGAACATTGTCACGCATACGGGCTCGACTGCGGGGTAGAGCATGTCTAAGCACTTCGGCGCAGGGTAGCGCACGAAGCATGTGGAATTGCGATACTTCTACCTGCCGAATTTGATTTCTGCTGGATTGCTTGCATTGCGCAAGATTCATACTTCTGGTGATGTAATCATTGACGAAGTACAACTCTACTGAAGTATTGGGCAACCTGATTGGCAAGATTGGGTTGATCCGCAATGGTTTTTCGGGTATTACTGACATTGTTTCACCCGTCCGCTTCCGCCCCTTAAACCCAGAAAGAGTGTTTCATTTCGGTGTCGGCTTTAGTTCTCCAACTGCCTCGGTTGTGTTTGAGGAACCGAGAAGCGATTGTTGAGAGAATTTGAGTGGAAAGCTTGTATGCTGATTGCATTGCAACATGTTCTCCAATCGTGTCAGTCAGCATTGTGCTTGTGCAGCATTGCAGTACATGAGTGATTGCAAGTGTTGTACATGTCTGATTGCGTGCTCGATCTAACAAGTCGATTGCTCGACTTCGCACATTTTCTTTGGCCATTTGAAATTGCGTGTCATTTTTCACCAAATTGCTGGGTTTTCCATTGTTTTCCAAAACTGATTTCATGCAGTGTTCGGCGGTAGTGTTCGCCCCGTTTCTTCGACTGCATGGTACAACCCAAACCTTCTGCAATTGCGCAGAATTCTGTGAGCCTTGAGTCCCTGCGTTGCAGCTTGACAGCACGATTCGGCATTGCATTGTGCTGTCTTCTTGTTGCAATCCGATTGTAGATTGTCCCCGCACATCGATGGCATTCGCTTCCCCGTTTGGCGAGCATCTGTGCTGGTCTGCTTACGAAATTCGACGGGAAGACGAATTGATGAACCATGCGGACAGAACACCTCTATTGTTTAACCCTCTGGCTATCACCATCGTTGTCGGCCCGGCATTCTTTGACTCCACATCGGAACATTGGACAAGACCAGCGACTCATTGTTCTCAGGAGTGGTAGGACGATTGGTCCTATCAGAGAGACATTGTTCATGCCGGAGGCATGGTCTGGAAGGGACATTGAGCATCTCACTGAGATTTGCGACGGAATAGTATTGTCTCTCGCCGGAGCATTGGAAGCTGCCCAGATCATTGACACTTCAAACAATGGCCGCCTTTTCTGGCCTGATCGCAGACAAAATTGCACGCAGACTTGTGTTCTCAACGATCAAGAGGGCATTGTTCCGGGCATTCCTGCCAAATTGAGGTACATGGAGCGATTGCCAACACGGGCTGAACAGCTCAGTCCCCCCCCAATAGGCTGGATTGAGTACCAGATTGGCAACCTTGGTCGTGACATTGTATATGGCATGCATTGCGAAAAGGTTCTGGGACATTGAGCATGCTCTTCAGAGCAATGCAATCTGGAGGGCAGAACTGGGACACAGATTGGTTAGTCTTCCGATCCCGGGTCAGCACGCCACAGTTGCATTGGCGTACGGGAGACACCCGACGATTTGATCGAACTTCGAGAGGTTGCTTGGGACCAAATGCGCCAACATTGACATTTATCGAGATTGCACTTAAGCTGCATCTAGTGTTGAGTGGACCTGCTGCGAAGGAAGTGCTTCCATTGTGGACTTTCGGCCTCTTTGACGCATTGCTTCCGGCACCTGCCGACGGCATCAATGGGCCATTGTATCCACTTGTTCGGGACCGATTGACGGAAGCTAAGCTGATTGGTTTTCCCCTTACGAGTGGTCGTCGAGATTGTTGAATTGGTTGAGACACAACAACTGCCAGCATATTTCTTCATGGCGCCCCCACTTGCTATTGATTGCTGAAACGTGGATGAACGCGCAGAATTACCACGGCATTGCCGAAACGGTGTTGCGCCACTTCCCGTGCAACCAATTGAACTTCTTTACGGGGTTGCACGGCGCGATTGTAAACTTATGCATTGGCTCGCGCAAGGCCATATGGAAAGCCATTGGTCGGACTCCTTTGCAGTCCTTGCAATGCCATTGCATTCGAGCCGAGCTTGTACCGCCCGATTGCAAAACAACCGCCGTTGAGCGGCTTCCAGAATTGGCATAACGAAGGCTGGGCGCACTACGCCATTGCCATTTCTTTTTGGATTGATCTGCGATGTGGTGTATTGCTTAGCCAGCACAGAAGCTCGCATTGCTCGGAGCCGCAAATTGCCGATGGTGTCTCGCCCGACACATCCCCATACCACGAGGCATTGCCTGCTCGGTATCAGGCATATATTTTCGGCGTGCCAGTTGATTGGATACGAGGTCCATGAATTGAGGCAGGACAAGGACGGTACTGATCCTCCGCACAGATTGGCAAACAACGTGTCCATTGACCAAAGTGCAGTGAAAAGATTGAGACCGAGAGGATCCGCATTGCAAGGGCTCTGATTGCCTGGTGATCTTTGCTGTCACTGTCAAGTGGTGTACAAAGTATTGTACGGTATTGGTACTGAAACTTTTTATGGGGGGGAGAGGGATTAAGAGGTGGGGAATAGAGGGAATCCGTATAGGAACCTTTGACCGCCTTCGCCGAATTTGAACCGAAAGGCTTCCGGCAGCCCAATTTGAAAGGCGTTCTTGGGCCCAATATGAAACCACGAGTTGACCGGAATAATCCTTTTTGGGTTCAACTTGAATCCATGATTTCAGCGGAAGGGCCTAGTCACGGCGTGTTGGCCGCAATTGAAACCATGACTTCACCGGAAAGGCCAGAGAAAGCATCCTTGGTGCTATTCGGCACATGGAGGACAAGAAGCACTGTAAATACCGATGAAATCACTTAGCCGGGTTTGCATTTTTACATGGTGATCGAGCCACTCACATCAACAGTGGTGCATTCGCACTGAGTGGGTCTTTCGCAATCGTATCTCGAAGTTCAGTGTACCCTGATATTCCGAAAAGTTGGATCTTTGAGCTGTCTTCATGCCCGAAAACACGGTAGGCGCCGCCCAACAACGACCATCACCACAACCACAACCACCGAAACCACCACCGCAACCACAACCATTGTAGCAGCAACAACAACAACAGCAGCGGCAACAGCAGCGGCAACAGCCACAACAGCAGCAACAACAACCACAATTACAATCACATCCATAGCCACAACTGGAACCACAACGACGACAACAGTGGCAACACTGTAGCACCAATTCAATAGCAACAACAGCAACAGCAACAGCAGCAACAGTATGGGCAACAGCAACAGCAAGCTGCTTTTGCAGGCCTCCAGTTGCGAGCAGGTGCAGGCGCCGGCGCCATGTAGTAATAGTTTGTCTTGTGCAAGACGTCTGATGTGGTGAAGGCCTCCGTTCGCGTTGGGGACGGCTTCAGGCGCCGGTGAAGAACGTGAGCGGTGAAAGAAACTCAAAGTCGTTCCCTGTGTTCAGGTGGTCCCCTTGGAAGGCTTGCAAAGAAGTTCCCGTCCTTCTTGAAAAGCCCCGTGCCCCGGAGGCCTGTGCTTTGCTTGCGCCGCATAGCAAAGACGTGCGGTATCCGAACAGATTACTACACAGCCAGACAGCCACATTGGACATGTTCCGCGAGCATCCTGATTGCGAGAATTCAAGGTTCAAGTATAGCTGACACCTCATGAGCACGCGTGTCCCTTGTTTGGGATTCCACTCCCAGGGAGCTGAAGCTCTGGCGTCCTGGAAGAAAGCCAGGATCCGAGTCTCGGGGGAGGGCCATTGGCGACTCGAACGGACATTGGCTTTTCAGGTCTGCCGTATCGAGTGGCCACTTGCAATCGCCCACGCCACTTCGCCGCACATAACCGGCACAGCGCCGAGCCACTGCTGTGCTCTGCATGCGAGGCCGGCATCCAAGAGGTGGAGTACCAGTTGCTGGTGATCCCGGACAGCGCCCACTTGATGCCCTTCGTAGGCTTGCGCTCTGAGCCCTGGGAGCGGGTTGAGTGCACTTGGGGAAACACGTACCGTAAATTGGTAAACTCTTCAATATGCTTGACGCTTGAAGGTGCCCTGGTCGTGGCTCCTGCAGCATCGGAGGTCGAGGGCTCTCGGACTCCAGGACCATGAGCCATGTGTGTGGCTCCCGGCTCGCCTTGCAAGGCAGCGCCCATGTCGCCGAGGGGTGGCCCGGGTGGGCGGAAGAAGGGCCGCAAAGAGGGAGCCGTGGCGGGGGCGGGGGTCCCTGCGGCGGGCAGCAGAAACGGGTACCCCCAACAAGGCACCGCCGCAGCCCAAGCCCGAAGCTCTGGTGTCGGTTGTCCATCCGTGTTCGTTATAAGGGCAGTGGCGCCGGCGCCCCCTCGGCTTACCTGGTGGCCGGGCAGGCGCGGAGCCATAGCCAGGGGGAGAGCGGCGGCTGCACGTGCGCAGTGGCTGCAGAGGCGACGCTGAAACCTCGTCGCGAAGGACCATGCGACAGCGACGCCTGAGAAGCTTTGATGCCACCTACCAGTATATGCAGGAGAGGGCGAGGACGGCGGGGCGGCTGTTGTGCTGGAGCAGAGTCCCCATACAGACAGCGGCGGGCAGCGCACAGTGACGTGGCATGGCGCATAGCGGCCCGTCCTTGCTCCGAGGTTGGCGGAGCTCTGCCCCGAGCTCCGCTACGCCTTCCAGGCCGCGTCGCGGCCGCTGCGGCGGAGACGCGCTCTGCGACGCTGAGACGCCTGCCTTTTTTGCGCCGGCGCAGGTCTTTGCTCGCTATCCCACTGTGGGGCCCCGCGTCTTCCAGAAGATCTACCAGGAGCACCGGCTGGCTGCCTGCAAGGCCGCCTTATGCCTTAACTCGTCTCGCGTTTTGAGGTTGAGAAGATTTCGAGAAGTAGCTCCTCAGAGGCTCCGCTGCGAGTTCATGGACAAGCGGCACAAAGGGTGCTAGCACGTGGGCAAGTGTGACTTATACAAGACGGCCTCGCACGATCTCTCCCGGCTTGGACGCACACTCCCACGCCACGGAACCCGTGTTTTTTTTTTTGCTGTTGTTGCCTTTATGTTTTTTTTGTTCTCGTTGCGCGGACCCAGGAAGCCGGTGAGTGAGTGAACCCCGGTGTGAACCCCGGTGCCCGCACCGACAGCAAAAAAAAAAAACGCGCCCCCGCACCACAGCAAAAAAAGCAACTCGCCCCCTCAACGACGCAAAAAAAAAACGCGCCCCCCGCACCGACAGCAAAAAAGAACGCGCCCCCGCACCGACAGCAAAAAAAAAACGCGCCCCCGCAACGACAGCAAAAAAGAAATCGCGCCCCCGGGGACGACCGCCCCCGCAAACAACAGTATCGGAAACGACACAATATCTGGGTGTTTAAGTTGCTCATTTAAGGTTTCTATCAAGTGGTAGTAGTAGTAGTAGTAGTAGTAGTAGTAGTAGTAGTAGTAGTAGTAGTAGTAGTAGTAGTAGTAGTAGTAGTACTAGTACTAGTACTAGTACTAGTACTAGTACTAATACTAGTACTACTACTACTACTACTACTACTACTACTACTACTACTACTACTACTACTACTTCTACTACTTCTACTACTACTACTACTACTACTACTACTACCACTTGATCGAAACCTTAAATGAGCAACTTAAACGCCCAGATATTGTGTCGTTCCCCATACTGTTGTTTGCGGGGGCGGTCGTCCCCGGGGGCGCGTTTTTTTTGTTGCTGTCGTTGCCGGGGCGCGTTTTTTTTTTTGCTGTCGTTGCGGGGGCGCGTTTTTTTTGCTGTCGTTGCGGGGGCGCGTTTTTGTTTTTGCTGTCGGTGCGGGGGCGCATTTTTTTTTTTGCTGTCGGTGCGGGGGCGCGTTTTTTTTTTTTGCTGTCGGTGCGGGCACCGGGGTTCACTCACTCACCGGCTTCCTGGGTCCGCGCAACGAGAACAAAAAAAACATAAAGGCAACAACAGCAAAAAAAAAAACACGGGTTCCGTGGCGTGGGAGTGTGCGTCCAAGCCGGGAGAGATCGTGCGAGGCCGTCTTGTATAAGTCACACTTGCCCACGTGCTAGCACCCTTTGTGCCGCTTGTCCATGAACTCGCAGCGGAGCCTCTGAGGAGCTACTTCTCGAAATCTTCTCAACCTCAAAACGCGAGACGAGTTAAGGCATAAGGCGGCCTTGCAGGCAGCCAGCCGGTGCTCCTGGTAGATCTTCTGGAAGACGCGGGGCCCCACAGTGGGATAGCGAGCAAAGACCTGCGCCGGCGCAAAAAAGGCAGGCGTCTCAGCGTCGCAGAGCGCGTCTCCGCCGCAGCGGCCGCGACGCGGCCTGGAAGGCGTAGCGGAGCTCGGGGCAGAGCTCCGCCAACCTCGGAGCAAGGACGGGCCGCTATGCGCCATGCCACGTCACTGTGCGCTGCCCGCCGCTGTCTGTATGGGGACTCTGCTCCAGCACAACAGCCGCCCCGCCGTCCTCGCCCTCTCCTGCATATACTGGTAGGTGGCATCAAAGCTTCTCAGGCGTCGCTGTCGCATGGTCCTTCGCGACGAGGTTTCAGCGTCGCCTCTGCAGCCACTGCGCACGTGCAGCCGCCGCTCTCCCCCTGGCTATGGCTCCGCGCCTGCCCGGCCACCAGGTAAGCCGAGGGGGCGCCGGCGCCACTGCCCTTATAACGAACACGGATGGACAACCGACACCAGAGCTTCGGGCTTGGGCTGCGGCGGTGCCTTGTTGGGGGTACCCGTTTCTGCTGCCCGCCGCAGGGACCCCCGCCCCCGCCACGGCTCCCTCTTTGCGGCCCTTCTTCCGCCCACCCGGGCCACCCCTCGGCGACATGGGCGCTGCCTTGCAAGGCGAGCCGGGAGCCACACACATGGCTCATGGTCCTGGAGTCCGAGAGCCCTCGACCTCCGATGCTGCAGGAGCCACGACCAGGGCACCTTCAAGCGTCAAGCATATTGAAGAGTTTACCAATTTACGGTACGTGTTTCCCCAAGTGCACTCAACCCGCTCCCAGGGCTCAGAGCGCAAGCCTACGAAGGGCATCAAGTGGGCGCTGTCCGGGATCACCAGCAACTGGTACTCCACCTCTTGGATGCCGGCCTCGCATGCAGAGCACAGCAGTGGCTCGGCGCTGTGCCGGTTATGTGCGGCGAAGTGGCGTGGGCGATTGCAAGTGGCCACTCGATACGGCAGACCTGAAAAGCCAATGTCCGTTCGAGTCGCCAATGGCCCTCCCCCGAGACTCGGATCCTGGCTTTCTTCCAGGACGCCAGAGCTTCAGCTCCCTGGGAGTGGAATCCCAAACAAGGGACACGCGTGCTCATGAGGTGTCAGCTATACTTGAACCTTGAATTCTCGCAATCAGGATGCTCGCGGAACATGTCCAATGTGGCTGTCTGGCTGTGTAGTAATCTGTTCGGATACCGCACGTCTTTGCTATGCGGCGCAAGCAAAGCACAGGCCTCCGGGGCACGGGGCTTTTCAAGAAGGACGGGAACTTCTTTGCAAGCCTTCCAAGGGGACCACCTGAACACAGGGAACGACTTTGAGTTTCTTTCACCGCTCACGTTCTTCACCGGCGCCTGAAGCCGTCCCCAACGCGAACGGAGGCCTTCACCACATCAGACGTCTTGCACAAGACAAACTATTACTACATGGCGCCGGCGCCTGCACCTGCTCGCAACTGGAGGCCTGCAAAAGCAGCTTGCTGTTGCTGTTGCCCATACTGTTGCTGCTGTTGCTGTTGCTGTTGTTGCTATTGAATTGGTGCTACAGTGTTGCCACTGTTGTCGTCGTTGTGGTTCCAGTTGTGGCTATGGATGTGATTGTAATTGTGGTTGTTGTTGCTGCTGTTGTGGCTGTTGCCGCTGCTGTTGCCGCTGCTGTTGTTGTTGTTGCTGCTACAATGGTTGTGGTTGCGGTGGTGGTTTCGGTGGTTGTGGTTGTGGTGATGGTCGTTGTTGGGCGGCGCCTACCGTGTTTTCGGGCATGAAGACAGCTCAAAGATCCAACTTTTCGGAATATCAGGGTACACTGAACTTCGAGATACGATTGCGAAAGACCCACTCAGTGCGAATGCACCACTGTTGATGTGAGTGGCTCGATCACCATGTAAAAATGCAAACCCGGCTAAGTGATTTCATCGGTATTTACAGTGCTTCTTGTCCTCCATGTGCCGAATAGCACCAAGGATGCTTTCTCTGGCCTTTCCGGTGAAGTCATGGTTTCAATTGCGGCCAACACGCCGTGACTAGGCCCTTCCGCTGAAATCATGGATTCAAGTTGAACCCAAAAAGGATTATTCCGGTCAACTCGTGGTTTCATATTGGGCCCAAGAACGCCTTTCAAATTGGGCTGCCGGAAGCCTTTCGGTTCAAATTCGGCGAAGGCGGTCAAAGGTTCCTATACGGATTCCCTCTATTCCCCACCTCTTAATCCCTCCCCCCCCCATAAAAAGTTTCAGTACCAATACCGTACAATACTTTGTACACCACTTGACAGTGACAGCAAAGATCACCAGGCAATCAGAGCCCTTGCAATGCGGATCCTCTCGGTCTCAATCTTTTCACTGCACTTTGGTCAATGGACACGTTGTTTGCCAATCTGTGCGGAGGATCAGTACCGTCCTTG